>NW_004624751.1:5271521-5348828 GCF_000247695.1 Heterocephalus glaber | reverse complement strand
TCTTTAGTGAAAATAACCAGAATTGGTAATAATTGAGATTATAAATGATAACATAGGTAATGTTATTCAACATTCAGCTCTGCAAAATGGGTCTCATTTTATATGCTTATGGATTACTAATGTAGTCTTGATTGTCTAAATTTTTAGGTTTAGCATATGTATATTATTTATTTACAAATAAACAATTTATTGAATGTTTTAAAAAAAAGAAAAAACATTTCTTCTGATGTTTTCTAGCAGTGTCTGGTATACTTGTTCTAAAGATGAAATTTTTTTATTGGTAGTGTTTTTGGTTAGAATCACTCTCTTATATTTGGTATAGAAATGAAAGTCCATCTCAGGTACTTTAGAAACTTGATTCTGACAGTAGCTACGCACTTATTACAATTACTGTGATGACAACTATCTATGGTTGTTCTTTTATCACCGATTGTAATGAAAATGTGAACTCGAATCTTTTTAGTTTGTTTCTACCTGGATAAAATTCATTGTTTATCAAACAAAACACTTTGATAAGCTTTACCGCAAATAGATATATTTTTCAAAGTATTATTTTTCTTAAGAGTATTCTTTCAAAGCCCAAAGGCAATTATAAATGAATCTTTTCATTTTATTAAATGGCTTTTAAGCTGGAGTTACTGCTTCAAGTAATCTGGTCCAAGGACTGGATAAATACACATCAGGAAACCAGAATAGAAGAGATATGAACAGGTGCAACGTGAGGTTACCTTGACTCACCAATGTGATTTGGGTTAAGCAGATATCACAGGGTGAACTCCGTGCTGCCAAGCCCACGACTACGAACATGGACATTTCTACCCAACATGGCGCCCCATCTGCTGGTGACTTTCTATACCATCTGACCCTCTGGAACCTGCCTTCAGGGTTTCGAGTTCTACTTCGAGTTCTGGCTCCAATATTGATTTGCTGCTCACCACTGGGCAAGGGAAGTATCACTTGTAGGCCTCCTTGTCATGAAGCATAGAATGGATATTCTCTCCGAGGGCCATCATGGATAAATGAGCCAGGATATGCTAAGTGTCTGGCCAAGTAAGTAGGCTTTTTTAGCATGATATTTATTAATTACAAACTCCAGTCAGGGAAGGATTAGGACTACTCATGGGGACTCTGCCCACCAGCAGCATTTGGATCAATTCTGAAGGTTCTAATACAAGGGCAGAAAGCATACACAGGGGCACAGTCATGACATCCATGATTCTGCTCCAAAGTACCCATTCGCTCCTCAAGAGATCTGGCTATGACCCTTCTGCCTTATTCCTCATGAGGGGAGCTTCAGTCTGAATGACTGGAAGTGGAAACTCAGGTAAGGGCATGGAGTCTTGGGTCCCTCATCCACAAACTGAGCTGCTGGGCAAAGTTATCCCTTGTTTCCTTTCTGCTCTTAAGTTTTCCAGTTCTAAACTGCTGACCAGCATCAGAGAGAAGGCAAAGGCCCCCAGAGGGCACTCAGAGATGAGCAACCTCAGGAGACTTGGTGCTGAGGACAACAGGATGACAGGAAGGCCAGGAGCTGGCCAGATGCTGAGTGAGCTGCAGCCACCCTGAGCTGAGGCAGAGCTTCAAGCGTGGAAGGGGTCCAATCTGGGTGAGAGTGTGCTGGGACATCTTCTGAGCAGTGTGCCAGGAAACTGCATTTGGGTGTCACTTCCAACCTTCCTGACATTAAATATTTATTCTGTCTCTTAAGTCCCCCAAGTATCACAATGAGCGAAGTACCATTGAGATGAACTTGAGGCAGATCTCTCTGTCTAACCGGGCACGATACATAAGGGGAAGCCAGCCAGGAGGAGGGAAGCTGGTGGAGGCAAAGGTGGGCTCTTTGGAGTTAGCCCAGGAAGGTTAGAAGACTATTCCCATGTGAGGAGCCGGCCTGAAGCTGTCAGAAGCGAGGGGGTCGGTGCTTAAGAGTGAGTCATTTCAGTGAGGCAAGCCAGTCTCCATCCCATCCTCATTCACACATTCATTCGCACACGGAACACCCCCCCCACACACACACACCCCGTAGGACATCTGCAGAAGGAAGGGTTTGCAAAGCACCGTGGGGCAGGTCTCACTCTGCCTGGGCATCTGAGTAATGAGGGAGAAGCTACACGGGGCCAGGGGAGAGGAGGGCGTAAAGAGTCCCTGTAAGCAGCCAGAGTCCAGCAGCGTCCACACAGCATTTACCTGCCCACTGGACATGTGCAAGTGGACAGCACTGCTGCACCCGGTGGAGGACAGAAAGCAAGTTTAGAAACCATTCTGGTCATAGAGAACTTTACTACACATACGGGAAAACAACAGAAAGAAAAATTAGTGGCCAAAATGAGATGCATACATGGAGGCTAAAATATGTGGTACAGACCCTAGGGTCTCATGGTCCCCACAGAAGAACCCAGGGCGCGGGTTAGTGTGGATCCTGAGAGTTTCTGAGGAAGCAACCAGCTCCAAGGCCCCTCTCAGGGCCAGGAGGGGGACGTCGGCACTTTGGCTAGGGAGAGAGCAGTGCTCACCCCTCCGGGAAGGAGCAGGGTCAGGCCCCGGGCTTCTCACAGAAACAGCAGCAACTGAAAAGAGGTTTCCTGAAGTAGCTTTAGATCCTGTCACTGATCAAACAGCTACAGTTTCCTTGTAACCAGAAAACATTATTTTTCTTCATTTGGATGCCTTTCTACCTTTTTATCGAACCCAGCTATGAAGCAGCCGATAGATTGTTTTGTTAGTGTGTGCTTGTGAGACACAGTGACTACCTTCAGCCTGAGGGGTTGGTACACTTACGGATCACATCTCGGTCCTTTGTGCCTTCTCTATCCCTCTGCCCTCCCCTCTCCCTCCTTCCCCAGACCCCCTTCCCATCTCTATCAAGCTACTTCCCTGTGTCAATGTGATTTCCTTGTGTGGCTCTTCTTGTAAAACAGAAGGTGACAAGGACAAAGCTCTGGAATAGAAGGATCTTCCAGGCTTACCTTTGTAAGAGCAGCTGACCCTAACTCTTCACGCAGAGAATGGAATTCCAGTGCTATCAGCCAGTGCTGCTTTTGACATTTATGTTTTCAGAACGGTAACAATGTATGTTCATAGAAGGCAAGGCTGGGGTGGCCAGTATTCCTACATAAGCTTATTGCTTAATTCATAAGTACATGCCAATCATTGTTAAACATTGTACAATTGGCAGGTTTTCAAGAGACCAGGGACTGAGCAGGTAGGGTGTAGCAATATGTACAGTCTCTGTGGAATATTCATGAAATAAACAGTTTTGGACTACGTTTGGAGAGTGGACGATCAAGCACAGATAATTCGCATCAATCAGCTGGTCATTAATAGTTTGATGTTGAGAGTTTAAAAATGGAATGGTTTGAACACTAAAAAGAACCTATTCTTAAAACGCTAATTTCTTCTGGAATTTTGTAATGATCACATCTGGACAAGGAATTACAGCCAGCCACTAGGGGGAGACTCCTTCTCAGAGCTGAGTGACTCAAATTCAGTAAGCGCAGGACTTCAAGCTCCACCCCCTCGCCAATGACACCAGACAGGCCTCTTGTGAGAAGGGAAATGGTACCAGTGTGTTTGTAGTCTTGATATTTTCTTCCTGAGACACCTCTGAGTCAGAAAGGGCTTCCAGGCTTGTAGTGTGTGGTTTCCGGGTCTCAAGAAGCCCCAGGGAGGGGAGGCCTAGGGAGCTATGGATGCCATCGTGACAGCCCGTAGGGACCATGGCTGAACTCAGGGGGATCGAGGGGTGTGACAGGTGCAGCAGGGAGACCAGACTCCCCCAGGTCTGGAAGGGCAGACACTGCAAGGAGCAAAGCAACCTCCAAAGGTGGTACAGTCGCTCACGAGGTTCCTGTTTGCTCTTCCCATCCCATGCTTCTTTTCTAGAACAACTCAGATGGTGGAAAGAAGAAAGCCACAAACTCCAAATGTACACCACACTCCACATGCACATTACTGGATGCCTTGGAATAGAAAATGAAAAACTTGCTTATTTAGGCACGAGAGTGTAAACTTCTTTTAATCAGAACGAGGTTGGGAAGTCCAATGGGACCCACAATAAAAGCCTGAGAAATGATCTGCAGAAGACTTCTAGGAGAAAGGGAGACCGAGGGAGCGTCTGCTTCTCCACCTGAGGGATGGCTCCTCCGGGGACATGGGAATCCAGCCATCTCTGCATGTTAGGCAATTTAGAACTTCGACAAGGATCCCCATCAGAGTAGGTCACTGTCCACCTGACTCTTCCTCTCTTCAGCCTACACTGCCTTCAGGAGATTTCCACAGGCTCCATATATTCTGTGTACATTAAGGTAAGGCACAGACCACAGACCCGCTTTGAGGAGAGTTTTCAGTGCCATTTGAATCACCTAAACCATCAGATAGTGAACAGAGACACAGAAGTGTGCAAAGGTGCAAGGCCCAGGAGGCAAAGGCAGAGGCATGCTTTGGGATCTTTACCCTTCTTGGCTGAAGGATGTCAACTCATCAGGCTGGAATGCAACCTTCAGTGTCACCTCCAGGATTACTGCTTTTCAGAGCTTTTGAAGAGGCACAAGGACTTTAAGAACCCTTATGACACTGCACCAATGTCGCCAGGAGTAACAACAAAACACCAAAATGATAATACAAGGAGTAGATGATATAAAATGTGGACTCACAGGCCCAGAAATGTGCTACCTTGTGGCATATGAGCCCTTGGATGGTAACAAGACCGCAAGCTGTGGGCTGTCTCTGTTTTGCCTAAAAGTCAAAGTGTAATTGGCCAAATAAATCATGATTTTGAAATCACAAATATATCTACAAGCCTCTCCTGTTTGACCTCATCTTCAGTAAACAAAATGAAACCTGGGCTCACCTTTGGGATCTTCCAGCTCCTTGCTGACTTTCTTAGGACCTTTCTCATAGAGCTATGGACAGCTTGCTATACTTGTTCTGTCCTCAAGAAAAAACTTTAAGTTCTCATATGTGAAAATAGCATTTATTTTTATTTTTTTTGGTACCGGGGATCCAACTTGGGACCTTGTGCTTCCAAGGCAGGTGCCGGAACCACTGAGCTAAATCCCCAGTGAAAAAAGCCTTTAAATCAAAAGTCTACAATGGTTGGCTTAAATTAAAACACCAGTAAAAGATATTTTTACACTTCCTAGCTTGAAACATTCCAAAATTTTATATCTTACAAGTGGATATAAATGATACATTTGGTTTTACTTTTGAGGTATACATGCAAAGCTTCTTGTAAGGCGTATACTCACAGCTACAAGTACTCTGAAAATGTAAAGGAGATGATAAAAATGTTGATAGAAATAAATAAGCAAGAACATGATTTTATGGTGTGACAGCCAACATTTTAAACAATCTTCAGCTTAGCATCTTACTGGTCGATGAGCTACCTCTGTTTATAACTCTCAGCTGTTGGCCTGAATGGTGTATATTTCCTGGCTGCAAAGTACCTTTAGGAATGTGAATCAACCAGCTAATTGAACGTGAATCAACCAGCTAAAAGTTTCAAGCAAGAAATCCATTTTTATGAGACAAACACACCTTTCAAAGAGGTTCCGTATCTGAAGTACCTACCAAGAGCTGTCCAGCAAAGCAGACGAACAGGATGAAGGCCAGGGAGAGGAATGCAGCTCCAAAGGAAATGCCGAGGATGGACGTCCTACCGGGAGATAAAAAGTGACATGTTAGGGTGAGGGTCGCCGCTACATTCCGGAGAGCTACCAGCAACCCTTTGGCTCCACTGGGGCGTAAAGAAACAGGACCGCCATCCTCACTGATCATTGTGAGAAATGGAAATGAACCTAAACAAAAAAGATCATTTGCCCACAGATGTGTCTATGGTTATGGATGGTCAACTTACTGTGACTTATTAAGACTGCCCTAAAAGCATTAGTTCTTTATGAAAGGGAACACATGGTGAGTGGCTGAACTACACGCCTGGCTTGCACATTCCCCTGGCCATGTCTTTCACTCGGGGGTCCTCTTTCCAGCTCCTGCTGTGCTGGCAGCCGTTGCTTCCAGGCCAGCCTCACCACAATGGCATGGGAGATCTCACGCCCCAGCATCCCTCCTGTGGACCCGGAAACACGGAGCCCTCCAGACTCCCCAGCCCACCCAGCCAGATTCCGTGTTCTTTAATACAGATGCAGCTGACTGTTTACTATAGTTCCTCCAAGATCCCACAGAGCAGCCTTTTTATGAGCTCAAGCAGCCAGGGAACATGAAAGCATCCCATGAGGGCATGAAAAGCACTCCCAAGAAGTAAAATTCTACCACTGACGACAGTTAGGGCTTCATTTATGAAATTGCACACACTTCTGAGTGTCCTTTTAAATAATTAAAAGCCCTTTAAAATGTCATTTAATACAAGAATAGAAGCCTGAGAAGTGCTGAAGACTGGCAAATAACCAAAGATGAGCTTCAACTGGAACATCCAGGGAGAAGTCAGGTGGGCCTGAGGCCCTAGTGGAACTGTCCACCAAGGAGACTGGCCAGAGATAGTGCAGAAACAGGTCTGCTGTGGAGAGGAGGTGAGACTCCTCCCGATGACAGCATGCGGAATGGAAGGTCCAGGTGCAAATCAACAACAAGCTGAAATCATCCGCAAGCACACAGCTGTGAGCCACAGAAGAAGAAAACAAGGCAAGCAATCAGTAGAGAGGAAGCCCCTAACGCTCTGACTGCAAGAGGGCTTCCTCGCCACTACCCCAGACAGCTACAGGAGACGATCACACAGCCACACTTCAAGCAAGACCTACAAGAAATTGAGTTCAAACCAACACTTGAACCTGATCCAGTGATGTTTCGGGAACTGAGTCATGTGATCCCTGTTTAGAGCTTCTAGTCTACCTTGGGAGCGCATCATGTGTCTCCTAACTTGCCTGTAAACCTTTGCCCAGAATTAAGTTTTGTTCTTCCTCCCAGACCAGAAATCAAGAGAGACCCTGGCTCTCAGCCCTGTGCTCACCGACTAGCCAACACAGCCTCCCCGAGCAAGCGCGCTTATTGGCTAGGCCAGGTACGGGGGAGGGTGTGTTCCAGTCCTCCTCTTAGAGGCGAGAGGACTCTTGTTATTCCTGTGGCCTAAGGAGGATATGGAGACCCATGTGCTGAACTTTGGTTTGCCAAAAGCTCCTCTGAGAGATCTTCTGGACTCTATTCTCTCCTAATTCTTTCTCAGGGAATGCTGGCCTCATAAAGCTGAGTTCAGAAACAGTTCATCATTTTCTTAGGTCTGGAATGGCTTATTGGGGGATCTCTTCTTGGCAGTTTAGAAAACCTCAATCCTAAAACCTTCTGATGATAACGTGATGGTGGTCGTGACAGTGGTGATGACTGATGATGCTGGCCGCGATCGCTATGTGTGCTACTGCCCATGGTACCTACTGTCTGGACAGTCTCATATGCGCAGTTTATTTATCCTCAAAATGATCCTACGTACTAGTTACTATTTCATTTTCACAAAGAAGAACTGGAGGCCAGAGGAGCTGAGAAACCTGTCTAAATTATGTCTCTATTCAGCAGCGTGTGCACGATTATGTCTGTGCGGTCGCTCCCCACCCAGCTTCTGTTCTAGGAGCAGACGTGTCATAATTCCGCCATGTTGACTGGTTCTACCTCTTCAACGGTTTTGATAGTGTTCCCAGAAAATGTACAGTTTCACCTAGATTTTCAAATGCAAAATATTCTGGGCAATAGTCTGTTAAAATTTAAAAGACTCCATATTTGATTTTGTCTTGTGCTTAAGATTTTTGTTAGCGTATGTCTGCAATGCAAAATAGAAATGCTTATTTGGGGAACTGGCACAAATGTATAACATGCGTTGATCATTTTTAATCCCTGATACCCGATCTCTTACCTCCCATTCTCTCTGATCACCTTGTACATCTCCAGAATTCTGTCTTCTTGTTTTTTATCCCTCCTTTGCGTTATTCATGTATTCATATTTTAGGTTTCTCATATGAGAGAAATTGTGTGATATTTAACTTTCTGTGTCTGAGTTATTTTATTCGATGTCTTGTTTTCTTTCAGTCTTTTGAAGTTTTGCATATTTTGTTCTCCAAAGACTGAGTTTTTGATTCACTATTAAAAACTATGTTTTCTGTTATGTTCTATATTAGTTTCTGGTTCAACTTTTAATATTAATTCCTTCTTTATTGAAACATTGTTCTTTTTCTTGATTGTCACTAATGGCCAATCATTTGTATTTCCTAATAAATGCATTTAGGGGCATAAATATCACAATAATTACTATTTAGCCAAACCACACAGCTTTCAATTTATATAGATACTCATTGTCACTCTTTCCAAAAGGCCTATATTTTTTATTTCTTTTTCCTTTTAAAAGAAGAATAATTCATTAATCTCACTTTAGGTCCTACAAGGAGATTGTTTTTGGCTGGCCCTTGTCATTTCTAATTTCGTTAGGTCTTACCAGAGATTAATTGTGACTTCGATTATTTCTACTTTGGTCATTTATTTTCTTTCTCAGTATTGTAAGTATGCCCTACTTCTATGTCATTGGGATTTTATATATATATGTGCGTGTGTGTGTGTGTGTGTGTGTGTGTGTGTATACATATAATATGTATGTATATATTCTTTTTGCTGGTAGCAAAGTGTGGTCTTAAAATACATCTACTGAGGGAGGCTGATGAGTTTTTCAAAACCCTGAAAGGCTGACTTATTCATTCTGTCAATGGTAGAGCAAATATTAACACTTCCAACTAGTACTGTCAGTTTGCCAATATATTTGAATATTTTAATAATTTCGGCTTTACATACTTCAAAGAGATGATGGATTACATAAAAACTTATGATGGTTAAATTTGCAGAGACCAAGTATAATAAAATATTTTTTCATATTTAATGTCTTTCATTTGAATTTTATATTGCCAGAAATTTATATTATTGTGGGTTTATTTTTTTTTCTGTAGCCGTTTCCTGTAATAGCTGTTCTCCATCCTCCATTTCCAACCTTCCGTTGCTTTTGTATTACAGCCAGATTTCTTATGTACAGTGTAGGGGGGACTTTTGGTTAATAGCTCCAACCCCTTTAGCCTCTTTCCATGAATGGGGCATTTCTGTCTATTTACAATTATAAAATTTGATCAGTTCTTTTCATCTTGTTTCTTATAATGTTTGGTAGGTATCACATAGTTATCATCTACATATAAAGTTTCTCTCTTGGGATGAAGTTTAAGAAATTAATAAATTATAAATACACAACCATTTACATTGTCTATTATGTGGCAGTTTCCGTAAGATGTAATTTCAAGGAATTTCCCATTGTATTTAAATTGTGAATCTTTTTGGCCAGGTAATTTGTAACACGTGTCATATTTATCCTGTTAATGTCTGTGGAGGATTAATTAATGGTCAGCCTGAGTGGGGGCGCCCAGCACGGCCTGGGCGTGGAAGACCCACCTGAGGATTGTTGCCGGAATGGCATCAAAGGAGAACAGGAGGGGCAGACTGGGTGCTGCTGATTTCTCAGGAGATACTTTTGTGGCAGCTGGTTTTCCTGATAAGGCTGTTCCAGCCAGAGGAGGAGCTTGGGACCTCACTGTCACCAGGGCTGGCTGCTGTTCTGCTTGGGGGAGCTCTGGTCTTCGCCTTTGTCTTGATCGTTGTCTCCTGGCTCCAGTGCAGGCCCCTCAGCCTGGTGGCACAGATCCTTCAGCCCGCCAGAGCATGCTTTCCAGCTTCCACCACTGGCCTTGGGCCTTCCTGGTGCAGATCCTCGATACAGACTTGCAGGAGACATTGCTGTGGGCCCCAGGCCTTCGGCTAGATTTCATCTCTAGTGCCATGCACAGATCTCTTGCTCTCTTCTGCATTTGACTTTTTTGGATGAATAGTATAAGATAATCCTATCAATTATGTGTCTATTCCCTTGCAAACTCTGGCTACCACAGTCTGAGGGAGCCATAGTGAGCTATCTTTCTCTCTTGTTAGTTTGGATACTTTGTGATTCTCTCTTTCTCTCTCTCTTCTTTTGTAATCAGTCTTGGCTGACTTTTAAGGATTTTCAACTTTTTAAAGAACACAGTTTTGGCTTTATTAATTTTCTCTCTTCAATGTTTTCTATTTTGGTGATTTTTTTATCTTTAGTATTTATTTCCTTCTATTTGTTTGATTCTAACCTGGTCATCTTTCTCAGGATTCCAAAGTTGAAAACTTTTTTTTCTGCTTTAACATAAGACGTTTAAAGTAACAAGTTTCCCCCTCAATTACTGCATTAATTATAACCCAGATATATTAATATATTGTCTTTTGTAATTAAAACATTAAAAAAATTCTATCATGATTTATTATTTGACTTAGGCATTATTCCAATGCAGGCACTTTAACATTGAAATATTAGGTAATATTTTGGATATTATACTGTTATCGATTCTTTATTTGATTTTGGTGAAGTTAAATAGCAGACTGCGAGATTTAATTTTTTTAAATTCGTTTCATTCTATTCAAATGTCATGAGGAAAGTTTCTGGCCTAGCAAAGGTTATATCTTGGTTGTTGCCCATGTCCAGTTTAGGATAATGTGTACTTTACAGTTGTGTATAATGTTCTCTATAGCAGTAATGAGGATATTCATCATCTTTCTTGGGTCTTCTGAATGCTTATTTGTACATTAATGTTAGAAAAAGGATTTAAATATCTAATGATGATGATGTAGCGTGCCTAATACTTTTTTCATGAACTTGATAGTTTTATGACTAGGTATAAGCACATTTTGTGGTTCTTTGATTTTTGATGAACAGACTCATCATTACTAAATATTTCTCTATTAGTTCTTTAGCTTTGTGTTCCATTTTCTGATAATAACATACGTACAACAGTCTTTTTGTAATTACTGTTTAGGTCCCATACATTTTCCAACCTTTTACTTTCCTTGAATTTATCTGCCTCTTGTATCTAAGGCAGTATCCTGTAGACAGCATGTGGCTTGCCCACTTTTATTTGATGTGTTTAGTTCTTTTACATTTAATATGCTTGAATTTAATCCTACTTTCTTACTATCTATTGTTTAGGGTCCCTCTAATTTTGTGGGTATGGTGTATTCAATTATTTTTGTTACTATTATTTCAAATCTACCACCTTACCATTTGTTCATTTGCCTATTTCCTTTTGTTTTTATGTTCCTTTTCATTGCCATTTTTATTAATTGCGTATCTTTATAGAATTTTAAAATTTCCTCTTGGCTTTTTGGCTGTACATCTTTCATAATATGTCATTTTCTTTATAGTTCTCATGCTTGCTGTTCATACAGCTCCTTGCTGTTGCAGATCATGTCGACAAATATGTCACTAAGTGTGCTGGAAATGTCCTGCTTTAAAATCATTTCCATTCACCTCCTAAAGACTCCATTGTTTGGAAATAGTTTTGGCTAAGTTTGCACAGTGAAAGTACCGGTGGGAGACTGGAAGGCAGGGAAAGAAAAGGGCTGGATATATTTCCTCCTGGTCTCTACCTACCTACCCCCTTCCCCCCAAAGTGAGAACTAGTCTGGAAAACAATCCCCCCAGCAGCCTATTCTTGCTTATCTCCCATCACCATTCTTTCATTCAGTGGCTATACTGTGAGGCAGGCAGACCAAGTATGCCTTGGTTCATGAAAGCTTTTGTTCACGAACAATTCGGTTCATGAACAGAAGCATTCAACAAACTTCTACTTCCTTTCGAGAACTCCACACTGGGGTGACAAACAGGACTGTGGCCACTTTGCCTGCATGAACAGGAATGCGGCCATCTTCCCAGAATCGTGGAAGGAATTGAGTTTGTGAACCAAAGTACCATGGTTTAGGCTGACTGGGGCTGACATTTTTGATCTCTAGCTTTCAAGGCAATTATCCAGCTAGGTTTTATTTTCTGGGAAAGATGGTAACGGCCCTTTTTGGATGGTCTGATAGTCTCGTCTTTCCTACAGTCCCTGACCCTCGTCAGACATGAATCTGCATTGGTCTCAGGTTCAGCCAGGAGGACTCTCTGTCACTCTAGTGTCTGCAGAAAGGCCCAGGAGCCTGGCTGCTGCTTCTCCCACTGCATTCCCTCTCTTCACAAACCCACGAGTGGTAGCAAATTCCTCCTCTTACTGATCTCTTGGTTGCTTTACTGTCCCCTGCTTGGGTTCTCCATTTCCCTTCATTCTGTAAATACTTCTTTACTAAACTATCATTAAAATACCAGAGTCAGTTTATAATCCTATTATCTAATCCTAATCCATTAACTAGACACATGTTTTTTTCAGACACTGTGAATGATATTGCCAGTGGTTAGAAACTCAGGACTCAGGGAAGAATTATAGTTACTTCTCTAAATTTCTTCCCTTTTCTTTTGAAAAAAGCAAAAGGATTAATTTTTTTATTAGCAGTATTGAGGAAGCACCTACATGTTCCTTGTGTTATGCCACATTTGAATTTCATTATAAATGGGCAAGGGATTTTAGAATTATGTTGGTTTTTAGTTACACATCTATCAAAAATTTAATGGTCACTATGGGTCAATCGACTTCAAATCACAAGATTTGTAAATTGGACTTTAAATAATAGATTTGTGTATTATGAGTTTCATAGGCCCCAGGCCAGTGACAGGAACCTTTTAGAGATGAGTGCCCAACTGCCACCTAAAACCCACTTACTTATGCCAAGTGCCAACACTACAATTAAACCTGAGGACTGAGGTTTTAGCTTAGAAAAAGCAACTCATAAATGAACATCTTTCATCTTAAAAGAAAAACAACACCTGTGCTGTAGATTCACCACCACTGCCCGAGGCCCTTATTTTCTCCTTCCATCCTGTAATAATCTGCTGGATACAGTAAAGAGAGCCCAGCAGAGCTGATATATTTTTCTAGATGTATCTGAAATCTACTACTTTGATTTTTATGTCAGGATCTATTAAGTAGTAAGGCTGAAAAAGGAAAACAATGCTCCTAATATTATCTGTTTGTGTTTTGGTTGGATGCATGACAGACACATATTTAAGCAGGAATGAAGATTTTTAGAAGTACTCTATGACACAATAAAGTAGCTCAAGAAGATATAGAGAATCTGAATAGCTCTATCTACCACAAGGAAAGATTGGCTTCATAATTAAAAGAAAAGTACTATTTGCCAAGAAAAGTCCCTTGCCAGATGACCTCACTGGTGAATTCTTCCATTTAAAGAATACTAATTTTTAAAAAATGCTCTCGGAACATAGAAGATAAAGAAACAGTTTTTCTCATTCTATGAGGGCAATATCACACTGATAACATTTCCAGACAAAGTTATTATAAAACAAAGCTAATTTCTCTTAGGAGAAATTCAGTTTCTTATGGACTCAATACATGCGTCCCCAGAAATCTTTAACAAAATATTAGCAAACCAAATTCAGCCACATATAAAAATGTTAATATACCACAACTATGTGAGCTTTATCCGAGAAATCCAAGGTTGGTTTAATATCTGAAAATCAATCAGTGTAATATACTATATGAGAATACAGGAGAAAAAAAACCCTATACTCTCAAAGGCTGCAGAAAATGCATTTGACAACATCTACCACTATTTCAGGTTAAAACATCCAACAAATCACAAATAAAATGGTTTCCTTATCTTGGTAAAGGATCTCTATGAAAATTTCACAGGTAACATAGTTAATAGTGAAGAGTGAACTCTTCTTCTGAGATCATAAATAAAAGATGTGGGCTATGTCTACTCCATTCAGCATTGTGCAGGAGGTCTAAGCCAGGGAAATAAAAGACATCAGACTGGAAAGAAAGAAGTGAAATTAGTCTTATTTGTTGATGATATTATCTTTAAGATAGAAAAGTATGCTATGCCTGGATTCAGGCCCCGAGTGGCTCTCCCCAGTATGCTCAGTGTGAAGTGGTTCAGTGTGGAGCCCAAACCATGCTGATGTTCTTGCTCAGATGAACATTCCTCTCTTCCCAAGTTGCTATTGACTGAATGCATGTGTCCCCCACATTCTTACATTGAAACCTAATCACCAGAGCAATGACATTTGGAAGCGAGTCATTTGGGAAGTGATTAGGCTATAAGGATGGAGCCTCATGAATGAGATGAGTGCTTTATAAGCACTGGTCAGAAAGATGGCCAACTCTTCTACCAGATGAGGTCACAAGGAGAACATGACAGCCAGCAGCCTGCAAGGAGACCCTCCCCCCCAACCCCCACCCTATGCTGGCAGCCTGGCCTCAGCCTTCTGGGCTCTAGAACTGTGAGAAATAAATTCCTATTGTTTATGAGCCACACAGTTTACGGTGCTTTGTGACAGCAGCCCAAATGGACTAGGACACCAGGGAACACGAAATACCATGAGGCAAAGTAATGGTTGGTCAGAAGCTCTTAATCACCCCCATTAATCCTGCTGTTCTAACAAATACTGTTCAGGCCCATTAAGCATACAAGATGTTTGTGTTACTTAATCAATTTTAATTAACATTCTGGTTGCAACACTGTTCCTTTTAAAAACACAAGCATAATTGATTTCTATACTTAATGAAAAGCAAATTTAACTTCTCCATCTCGAGGCAAGCAAAATGACACCTTTTAGTGATGATGTTTGACTTTAGCACTTTAATTAATATATTGTCAAGTCTATGCAACAGGCTAACTTGAGGCAGTCTGTGTTTTTCCTTATCTGTGTTTTTGCTTTTATTGTAGAAAGGTGGCACTGACAGGGAGGAAATCGTGTTTTGCTAGAACAAACTAGCAGCTATGCCTCCCCATCAACACCTAAAACTCATACTCATTACAAGCCATTGCTATAGGGAAAGAATATATTTTTCTAAAATTATACTTAGTATAATTATTTTCATGCCCTCTCCTCATTACCCTCATTCCTCCTAAAAGAAAGATTCCTGTCAATTATTCACATCTGCTGCATGGGATTCTGCAAAAATAGTGCAAACCAAGCAAAGAGAACTTTTAATTATTCTAGAGTAAAATAATACAAATTGCTCTTTTTTAAATGACAATTTCAACACGAAAGGGAAGTCAGTAAAATTAAAAGGATAAAGAAGAAACCATTTACAAGGAGGAAATGGCATTTAAATATTCGTTGACATTACAAGAGCCTTCCTGTGAGCTTTGAGATGTTCTGGCCAATGTAGGTCCTAAGATGTTGGAAAGCAAAACAAGATAATCTCTGGATAACCAAACTGTCCCTCCACAGTGACAACCAGGGCCGAGGATCTGAGTTTTCAGACACACCTCAGTCCCTGAAGTCTCATGGTCTTCTTTTTCTATTCTTACTTCTAGGTGAGCTCATCATCCTAGCATGAGGATTTAAATTCTACCTAAGTGCTGAATTTTCCAGATTAAATCTCCAGCCTGTAAAACTCCTCCTGTAAACCCTGGGCTCACTTGCTCCCTCTGTCCATGAATCTCTACCTCCTGAGTATCTAATTCACATGGGTATCTTTGATGTCTATAATTGAGCCCCAGAGCCCACATATCTCTCCAGTTGTTCCTCCCTTGGGATTCTTCCTTTCTGTAGGTGGCAACCATTTTTTCAGTTGCTCAGATGAAAACAAAAGTCCAAAACCCACCAAACTTCACTTTCTCATACCTGCCCTAGTCAACCCAGTGGCAAGAACTCTCTACATCACGCTTCATAATATAGACCAGAATTGGACCACTTTTTACCACCTCAGTAGCCCCTCCATGAAAATCACCCTATCTCGACTGGTCTTCTTCTTTTTTCCCTGATGTGCCAGTGGAAGAACAATACTTTTAAGCATAGCCAGATCATGATTTCTGCTTGGAATTTTCCGTATCTTCCAACAATGCTCAGCAAGTAATCCATAGTTCCTATGGTGGCCTGCAAGGGACAACTCAATTTGCCCTCTCACAGTGCTCACCCCACTCATCTTCCACCTCTGGCTCACTCTTCTCCCTGCCTCCGATCACACATTTCCCACCAAAGCAAACTGCCTCCACAGGCATCCTTCATCAGTGGTCAGCAAAACAAGCCCACTTTTAATGCATATGAATGATACTACCATCCAGCTATCTTTTTTCTTTTTGAGATAATCATAAACAAGTACCTTTTTTGAAAGGAGTATTAAAATGGGCCGGAGATTTAGCTCAGTGGTTCTGCCACCTGCCTCGCAAGTGCAAGGTCCGGAGTTCGATCCTCGGTATCCCCCTCCTCCCAAAAATCTACAGCATACTGAAATGAGTATTAAATTACTGAGTACTGAAATGAGTAATGAAACTGGCATTAGAAAATCTAAGTTGAAATCATAGTTTTTAAAGGTATTTAATATTGTGATTTGGCTATGAATTTTTTAAGTAAAATATTATTAGTAGCTTAACCAGGGCTACTGAAACACATGATATTTAACTAAACTTTATTTGAAAAAAAAATCATCCTTATTTTGACAATTTCCCCATACCTAGTTAAACATAACCATTCGGTCTGGCAGGTAATATGAAAGAAACTACTAAGACATGCAAAAACATTTCATGCTTGGTCATTTTTTGTCTTTGGAGGTAGTTCACATTTCTAATAAAATTATACAACAAGGAAGACAGTGAAAAAAATAACTTCATGAAGAAGAGCCAATTGATAATTTAATTATACCTATTTAAACCCTGAGAATATAGCCAGATTCAAAAGTTATATATGAATATAACTGAATAAGAATGTCAGTAAATATCAGGAAAACACCCCCCTTTTCTGCTCCTTCCCAAGTAAAAAATTCCTCTATTATTATTCATTAATTCATTCGATCATTGTGTTCTCTTTTGGAAAAAAACATGAGATGATGGATATGTTAACTGCCCTGACTTAATCATTACACAATGTGTATGCATGTTAAAACATCACACCATGTCTTATAAATATGTACACTCCCCATTTATCAATTAAAATGCAAAAAAAGAATCTCACACACACACACACATCAGGAGATGGTTTACCAAAGCGAAAAAAAGAAACAGCATAATTATAATTCAGTAAGTTAGAAGACAAGTAAGGGTATTTCAGCAGAAGTGAGAACCATCATGATTCTAATAAAAATACTTCATAAAGTATAACAAGATTATTTTTCACATAGATTATATAAGCAAAAAAGAGAAATTACTGAGTACACGGAGGATATTCAAAAGCAGCGTGGTGAGAAGTATTGATGCTAAGTGAACCAAGAAGAACCAAGGCTGGTACATGCTGTGGATGGTTAAACTTAATGTCCACCCCAGTTGGTGATGCTTTCAGGCATTTAATTGATAAAAAATTGGAACTGAGCTTTGAATAAAGTTAGGAGGCATGAAGTGCTGTCTCACCGAGAGGGAAAATGGAAAAAACTCTGTACACCAGCCTGGCAGTTTCCAGGGAAGATAACTGTGTGAACAGAAAAAGTCACCTTTGCAAACAGAGATCCCCAATTCTGCTGCATGCCCGGGAACCTGATCTAAATTCACTTGACCCACAGAGTCCATGAATCTTGACCTCAAGTTTCAACAAAATATTGGAGTGGAACTAGTGAATCCCAGTGGTACCTGATGATGAAAACTATCCCATCATGATGCCCCACGTGAGATCACCACGGACCAAAGTCCCTCTATTGATGAACTCACAGTCAAAATTATAGAGGACACAAGGAGACTCTCACCACCACGAGAGAGTCAACAGGTCAAAGGGCACGATCCACCTATTTCTGAACTACAGGAATTGGAGTGATATTTTCATGTAATTTATTTAAAATTGACAAATAACAGAAAATAAAATCCACAGGCAAAACATAGAATTATATATTAAAAAGTCAGGTTTAGAAAAGAATTAAAACAGAAGCAATACATCTGCTGGAAGATAGAATAAGTAGAACTCTCAAAGACATTAGTGTAGGCAAACTTGAACAAAACCCTGATCACAGTAACTATCACAAAGAATCAACAACTGGGATCTCATCTTATTAAAAAGCTTTTGGACAGCAAGAGAAACCACCAAGAGAGTGAAGAGACAACACACAGTGTAGGAAAAAAATTTTTTCCAGCCTTTCCTCAGACAAAGGACTACTATCTAGAATTTATATAGAATTTTGAAAAATCAGACCCTTCAAATTTAAAGACCCAATCCAAAAATGGGCATCTGAAATGAATAGACACTTCTCAGATGAAGAAATAGAAACAAAAAATAAACATATGAAAAGATGTTCAACATCACTGTTCTTTGGAGGGATGCCAATGTAAAACAACACTGAGATTCCATCTCTAGAAAGAATGGCTGCTATCAAGAAATCAACCAATAACAAATGGTGGAGGGGTTGGGGAGAAAGGAACCCTTCTCCATTGTTGGTGGGAGTGCAGACTGGTGCAACTATTGTGGAAATCAGTGTGGAGATTTCTCAAGAAACTAAAACTAGAAGTTCCATTTGATCCATCTATTCTTCTTGGTATCTTCTTGAAAGAATTAAAAGCATCATACCACAGTGACAGATGCACACCCATGTTTATAGTGGGAGTTTGTAATAACTAAAGCTTGAAAACAACCCAAATTCCCATAAACTGATGAATGGATAAAGAAGAAGTGGGGTTTTTTTATACAATGGAGTACTGTACCATAAAGGAGGATGAGCTTGAGACATTTCTAGGTAAATGGATGGACCTTGAAACCATAATCTTAGGTGAAATAAATCAAACACACATGTTTAAATACCACAACTGTTTCTCTGGTGTGAGAAACTGAAAGTGGAAATAAGGACTAAAATATACAATAGATATTGGGAAATGGGAAGATAATGTTCAGATGAAAAGGGAACAAGGGAGAGGAGGGGGAAAGAAAAGAAGGTACAAGAAATAAGAGAATAGAAGGAAAAGTGGAACCAAAGCTTTTGTAAATAAGGAGGGGAAGAGGGGTCGAAGAGGGAGCTAGGGAAAAAAAGAAGAAGCAAGATATACCATGTCCAGGTATAAATTTCCTAAAATGAATGTTATCATTTATATATATCTAAAATGTACCAATAAATGTTTTGTTTCAAAAAAGTGAAAAGAAGAGGTGTTGAAGGGAGGGCAAGGGAATGGGAAATAAAGAAGCAGCAAGATATATCACATAAGCGTACAAATTCCCAATGACAAATGTTATCGTTATGTATATCCAAAATGTACCAATAAAAATAAGTTTATGGCCATTAAAACAAAAAAGGAAACACAAAATACGATAAGTGTTTAAAAACATACATTTTGTAAAGAATTAGAAGAAGTTTGTAAGCACCAAACAGAAAAAAATGGCAATTGTTTAAGGATAATTTACATATTTTATGTAAAAAAGAGCTATGCACAAAAGGCTTTTCATAATAAAATGCTGAATGAAAAAAGCTGAAAACTAAAAATAAAAATGTATTAAATATACTTGGATAGAAAACACAGACTTATTAGAATTATAAACTCAAATGGATGAGGAATTTACCCGAATGAAGTGCAAATAAATGAGTGGAAACTGAGAGGAAAAATGACAAGGCCTGGAGCAGAGAATTAAAAAGGCAATCTATCAATAATAAGAGCTCTATGCGGAAAGAATACAGAAAGCAAAGGAGAAGCAATATGGGAGGAGGTGAAGGCAGAGAAGGTTTAAGAACTGAAGAAAGATATGAAACTGCAGATTGAAAAATCACACCAGTCACTTAGGTACATAAGAACAAATACGCATCTAAAGACAATTCAGTACCTTCCACTTCACAGGCACTAAGAAGAGAAGATATGTTATCTGCAAAGGATGTAATAAGACTGAAAGAGAACATTTTGCTCCTCCCAAAGGAAACAGCATGCAAGGAATACTGTCATCAAAATGCCAAGGAACAATACAAGTTAACCTGAGATTTTATACCCAGCTAAACTATATTTGAAAGCAAATGTGAAATAAAGCAGATAAAGGAATGATAAGTATGTGTGTGTATGTGTGTCTACTTACACACACTTCCTGATCAGTAAAAGAAACAAAAGAATAAAATAATTGCTTCTTTAGAAGGTAGGAAGGAGGGGAGAAAGGACCAAAGAAAAGGAAATATAACATGGCAGGAGCATGTTCACACTCAAAGTTAAAGAAAAGAAACACAAGTGGAAAGAAGTCATATGAATATAAGAAAGATACTATCTCATTGTATAAATAAGACCAAACAAAAATAGATGCTGTTACAAGGAAGCACATCCAAACAGAAAGAGCCCTAAGAGCAAGAGGTCTGTCCACAGTAGCAAGACACAGGTTAGCATTTTTAACAAGTGTGGCTGATGGACAGATCATGCTTATTGTACTAACTCTCACTTTCCTGTACCTTTGAAGCATTTCACAGCAAAAATTCTTCAAAAAGAAAAAGAAAGGAAAAAAATAACATGAAAGAAGATGAAGGAAGAAAGGTAACGCAACTCGAGCTTTGAGATGGACACCCAATATTCAACCTCGGAGGGAGGAGGCCTCAGCCCTTTCTCCCCACTTCCCAGGCCTTAACATCAGTGGAAAATACAGACCATGTGGCTTTCCCAAAGCTCAAAGCCTGGTTTGTTGCTCCAAAAAGGACAGATTAATGGATGACAAGGCACAAGAGAATGGGCTTCCATGGGTCTCATAAAAAAGTATCATGGCCAAAGAGAGACATGAAAATCAGTGCTGAGACAACAAGGACAGAATATGATGTATTTCCTAAAAGCAAATTCCATGAAATAATTTTCATGGTTCCTTTGGTCTCTGTCATCTTCTAAACTGCCCTCTCCTAGCTCCTTCCAGTGAGTGACAGGCCCTGTGCTACTTGTGGTGTGGGGAACATAGAAAGCTTGTCCCATGGGGAAATGCAGAAAAGGAATGCATTTATCTAGTTTAGAGCAGTAAGGATCCACTCCCCTGGGGATATTTCTCTCTCCATATACCCTGGTAAGTCCCTCTGCTCTTTAAGCCTGTGTATATGGAACCTAATTTCTTGACATTTTCTTGAAGAGAAAAGTGATCAGTTGACAGTGGGAAACTTCAGTGAAGTTTTTGTAAGTCTAGCAGGACCCCTCTGGCCCATGTATTCCAATGTTCACATATGAGGGAAGCAGAAAATCTAATGGGAACTTCTCCCAAAATGGACCAGATAGCTAAGGAACTGTACATGTTCCAAGGCAAAGAAAACCTTTTGCTTTGTCAATACTTCTATACATGCCATTGTGTTGGCTCAGTGCCCCAGTAAAATCCTTTGGCGCACAGAGGCCGAAGACAGAGCGCTCCTTTCTAGTTTGCAGAGCATCTTCATGAGACACAAAGTGACCTAAGCAAAGTAGCTCATTTGCCCACAAGTGCTGGCTATGCCACAGAAGTGAAGCCCAGTACTGAAAATGATCACTTTGACATGTACAAAATAGCTACTGGCGAGGGCAAGGAAGACCCACTGTAGAAATCATCCTTTTCTATATCTTCAATTATTGTAAGAAAGACAAGAGTTTTTCTTTTCTTTTCTTTAGGTTGCAAAATGAGAATCAGCACTCAGCTTGCATTACTCTCATTAAAAAAGTGCAAGAGAACAGATAATTTGGAATCACAGTGACTGGATTTTCAGTAGGAGGTGGAATCAGAGGGAATCCACCCTGAAATGCTTTGCTCAGACTCTCCCCTCTGTATTCATAGCTCTTCTGGGAACAGCGAGCAGGACCCCAGGCAAAGATGACTGCCGAGGGTGGATGTGAACTAGAGGGAGGAGACTGTGTGTGGTGGTGCTTGTGTAATCCCAGAATTGTTGAAGGCTGAGGCAGGAGGACTGCAAGTTCAAGTCTAGCCTGGACAACTTAGAGATGTAGCAAGATCCAGCCACAAAATAAAAAATCAAAAAGGGTCAGTGCAAATACCCTGGATTCATTCTCCAGTCCAAAACAAAAACAGGAACAAACAACAACCACCAGCACCAAAGGGAGGGAAGCATAACTCACAGAAGGTGAAAACGAGTGGGTAATTTGGCAAAGTGTGCCCCATGCCGCTTCTGCCCTCCCAGGATACACCCGTGTTATCTGCTTATTAAAATAACAGCTGGTCATTGTGGGTTTTTTTTTCTTTTGGTACCAGGGATCTTTTGGTACCTGTGCTTTTGAGGCAGGCAGTGGAACCATTGAGCTAAATCCCTGGGCCTGGCCATTGTGTTCTTTATGGGTAAAGTTGACCGGGCCACATTTCTTAGACTACATATCAAAGTGAAACCAAGATAAAACTTACACAGTCAAATTTATTTTGCATGGATAAAGAAAATGTGGTATTGGAACACAGTGGAAATAAAGAAGGACACATTGGAACCATTTGTAGGAAAATAGATGCATCCTGAATCCATACTGCAAAGTGAAATTAACCTGACACACAAGTTTATATATGGCATGGCTTCTCTTAGGCTAGAAAGCCAAATTATAAAGAGCAAAATAAAAGACAATAGGCAACAGGGAGGTAGATCTTTTGCAAATGGGAAGAGGATGAAGAGATTGGCCGAGGAGAGCAGAGGGGACATAACAAGAAGCAAAATGTGTCATGTATATGCACCGGCTACACTTGATGAATGCATTCATTATGGACCACAAACATGCACTAACACAAAATTTCCAAATCCCTATAAAGTGAGTTTGTATGTCCACGTTGAAAACTCATTGCTATAACTTAGAAAGACACAGGGGGACCGTGACCGCGACGTCCTGAGTTGCCCCTCCTCCACGGTGAGGGTGACAGGCCCAGGGCACCTCATCACTTACTTCGGCAGCAGGAGAACCTGCACGATGAAGATGCAGAAGAAGATGAGGCAGGCGCAAGTCACATAATACTTGAACGCTGGCAGTGCGGTGGCTCGGTACTAACGGAGAAAAAGGAAAGCAGAGTGAAGGTTCTGGCAGGCAGGAGTGCACCCAAGCGTCCAGCACCCTGGCGGGACCTTGGCGGGCATCGCCCTCGGGAAGGGCAGCCGGGGGCATAACCCGCTACAACAGCACATCCTGGGCAGTCAGAGCTTCCTCCGTCCAGAGGAACCAAGAGTGACTTCCGGTGCCACGGTGAGGACTGCGACTGTCGCTCAGCAGGGAGAGAGGCAGGCACCTGACCAGGACGTGAAGTGGGTGGGCAGGGCTGATGCACTGTGCCATTTCCCTGGGTCCCTGGTGAGCCTCATGCCCAAGTATTTGGGGAACGCAGATGACCTTTCACATAACACGATCTCAGTTTTGAACACGATGGAGGCATGTAAGCCATATGTGTTTATTTTAGGGCTCTACATTATCATTTATCTTGATGCTTCTTTGAGTGGCAAGGGAAGGTGTAGGAAAGAAAAGATCTGTGGGCTTTGTTCTGGGGCTGGTCATGGGCCATCCTTCTTTTCTTCCTCTTGGCTGGCACAATCACTGGGGCCCAGAGAGGTCTCCCTACTGCCCAGACCTGGGCCGGCTGCCTACCCAGGGCTCCCCTGCGTGACTGTGCAGGAAACACAGACAGTCAGAGCCACACTTAAAAATAGTGCTGCTCATCTCCATGGCACGGACTCTTTCCCCATGCCAGGCACTCCGAGTGCTCTCTGTAGAAACACAGTTGATCTGCGGCGAGGCAGGTCCCATCACGGTCCTGTGGGGGGACGACTGAACTGCAGACTGGAATGACGGAGGGACCCTCTGGGGAGCCACAGCAATGAGGCACCCGGGACCCTTGCGGGGTGGACTGCATGTGCACCCAACCTCGAAGCTACACTGCCTCTCCAAAGAGCTCAGCACAAAGGCAAAGGAAGTGAGTTCCGTGCCAATGCCCTGAAACCTCATGAAGATCCTGCCAGTTTGGGTGAACTGCATGTGTACAGAATGTTTCCTAAACCACAAAAAACATGCATTTCTTGGTTTCTTTTGCTGAAGGATGGGCCGCCCGTCGGCTTACTGATGTGTCCCTTCCCATACATCTTGCTGCCTCTATCCTCCCTAGGGGCCTGGAATGCAGGCTGCAGACAGGTGGACAAACCTGGATTAAGCCTTAATTGGCCTTAAAGGAGGCATCTGTAAATAGGTACACATGGGGCATGTAAGAAAGAATGTAAGAGAGTATTTTTAAATGATGATTACCTTCTTTTTTGTTCCTTTCTTTCTGGAGAGTGCTGTGATTTAATAACCAAGATAATTTACATCCTGATGAAAAAGCTTTATAAGCATAATTGCTGAAATAGGATTACATCCTATGGATTGAATTACATCCTTATCTTTTAACTTCTTTAGGGCTTTGTGCAGAGATATGAGTTGGAATTTCATTGTGGTATTAGTAAAGGAAACACACTTCTTTCACAAAGGAATAAATAACAGACAATAAGGAGCCATTTGTATTTGTTTTGATCTCTCAAGAGTGAGGTGGTCAGTAGTAACACATTTTATCAGCACCAAATCTGGAAAACATCTGTAGTCAAGTCTGTTACTTAGAAGTGACAATTAATCTTGATCATAAGGGAAAGTTTGGATGCACCTGTAAAATCTGACCCTGATGGAGTTTGGAAATATTTTTGATGTTTGATTATTTTATCCAACATCCATAAAATAATGAACTCAATTTTCTCAATAGAATTTTATTAGCAGTGATGCAAATGCTGCTGTTAATATAATTGTTTTTGTTCCAACCAAGCCTTAATTAAATGGTTGGATAATGGACATTACCTCCAAATCTTGTTCCTTCCCTAGATCAACAGAAAAAAAGGTAGAGGAAGTAAAGTTGACCTAGAAGAATGGATGTCCTTCCTTTAATAATTGGTTACTTCATTTTAACAAATCTATATTAAAACTGACATATAAAAACCAAAGGTCTGCTTCTTATTTGTGCCTGAAATAGCTCTTACTTTGGGAGACTTAATGTGAAATTATGTAGATGCAACAAACCTGGAAAGTTTGCATTTTCTAATTTTTCTGAACAGGTGTTAAATGTAAAGCTCACATTTTTGTCAAAATATTAAGGCAATCTGTATGAAGACATTGTAAATTTAGTAGGAAGGATTTTGTTTTCATTTAAAGTCTTTCCTGAGAAAATTTCACATTGAGAAAGCCCTGCATTTGCTCCTCCTATTTTCTTTCTTTCTTTCTTTTTGTAGTGGGGATTGAACTCGGGACCTTGCGCTTGCGAGGCAGGCGCAGGAATCCTGCCCTTTTCTTTCACCCCATATTTCAGACATGAGGCTGACTTTGTTTAATGCCAAGTGTTGAGATCGAGGAGGGGCCAACATAGGAGCCTGTTAGCAAGGAATATATGAAAGCATTGTATGCAAACAAGAATCGCCGAAAATGCTATGGAGAGTTCTGATATACTTTCAGGTGATTTAAACGCTACAGGTGAAAAACAGGAGCCCGATTTCATGACAGAGTTCAAAACTACCATTTCAGAAAAACTGATGGATTTTGAGAGAAGAGAAAAAACAGCTTACTTCTTTTTCTAGAATTTTGTTATAGAAAAGCAGTGAGATTCTCTGAATATCTTCAGACTTGAGCCATTGCCTGGAAATAAAAAAGACAGACATCAAAAATCCGAAGCTCCAACCAAACATCTGGAACTACTTTTTATAACATGACTTGGATTCTTCTTTCTTGATTGTGAATCATCCCAAACTGAATATTTTTTAAAACATAAGGCAAACTTACTGGTTATGGAATCCAGAGATTGTTAACACGATCTACAAATACAACATTTGTGATCACAAATTACTCTTTTTGGGAAGGTATACATTAAGAACAACTGTCACATCAAATTGAAACTCAAGTTATCCAAATAAAATAACTCAGGAGAAAACACAGCAAAGGGATTCAAGTGCATCAATAGGTTGGTTCCCTGAGGCTTGACTGAGTCCCATGGTAACTCCATCCACCTCATCTCCTGGTGGATTTGGTTTTGTTTTTTTTTCTTGAGTTCTTTTATTGGTCCATTTTAGGTATACAATACATTTACATTTATCATTGAGTGCTTGTACCTGTACATGATGCATCCTGGTTCTTATTTTTTCCCCATTACCTGTGAGCCCTTCACCCCCTCTATGTAAAAAGGGAAGGGTGGAGGGGGGGGGAAGGATTTGGTTTTTAAAGAAACATCTCATTTTTGCTTAGAGAAGCAACTCTTCACACAGTTTCGCAACTGTGGAAAAGCTTCCTCCACACTTGCTGAAGATCCTTTCATTGTTATTTTTTTTGCACTTCGAGAAAGTAAAAGTTGTGGTTGAATGCAATTTTCCAAAACTTGCTAAAATTACTAATATAACGAGCCACTGGTTCAGAAGGTTTGTTGATGAAAACATAAAAATCATACAATAAATACATATGGATTTCTGTGATGTTGAAAAGTAAATGAAAATTATATAGAAGCATACAGTGTTTCCACTGACCAACTTTTGGAAGTCTGTTTTGAGAAAACAGTTGTCAATAGAGAACGAGTATAAGGAAGACACTGAAGTGCAATATGGAATAATCACAGGTGCAAAAGCCACCTGTATATGACCATGGAAGCCGTGCATGTAGTGTCTGACACAGCCACACGGCATAAAAACACAGTTTACAGGGCTGGGGATTTAGCTCAGTCGTTTCGCTGCCTGCTGCGCAAGCGCAAGGACCCGAGTTCGATCTCCAGTACCAAAAAACAAACAAACAAACAAAGACACAGTTTACAAGGTCTAACTCGGTGAAACGGAAATATACCTTCTTATATTCATAAGTACGAGAATATAAGAAAAACTCCAGATCTGTGCAGAAAGGAAAATAACAAAACATTACTGGATGGTTTGGCTCACTAGTCACTGCAGGATTTGTACTTCTATTTTCCTTAGATAAAACTTTTCGAATTTTAAAAATGCAGTAATCTCAAATATATATACATATATATGTTTATGTCCATATGTGCATACAACTACATCTACAATTATGACTATATATATGTGTGTGTGTGTGTGTGTGTGTGTATATATATATATATATATATATATATATGAGTGAGAGTATATACTAGGCTATCAGAGAGGTAAATATGTTTTACAAAAATTTCCAAAAATGTTATACCTGTTCAAACAATTACCAATTCACATGAGTTTCCTGATGTAATTTTCCAATCTGTTGGTCATACTGTATTTCTGTGGATTTTGATGCCCTAAAATGTTTTAGGGAGATAAAGGATTTAAAGTCTTGGCGGACCCATGGAAAAAGAGCAAGTGAAATGCTTCCACCAGATTTGGCACCTGCAGGCACAGCCACTTCCCGATTCAAGATCAAGGGTGTGGGTGTGAACTTACACACGACAGTGTGGTCAAGAAGGGCTAACCCAGGAGACCAGGACAGCACTGAGAACTCTCTAGGCGTATGTGGAGCTCTCCACAGGCAGCTCTAACATGCTCACGGCCAGACATGCATCCCAGTCAGCTTGACCACCAGAAGAGTCACCAATGCATGGTGCATTTTAAACTGAGCTGGGGAAATCAATAATGTATTTTAGAATAGTTGCCATTAAAAGTGAGATCAATAAAAATGATATTTGATTCAAGGTTATAAGCTTTAAGTATCAGGGAAATAAAATTTTTGGTATTTCTTCTTATTATATCAGCTGCAGAGCTATGTTATTATTATCTTTTATGAGATTAGTTGGAAGAATCAAAGAGTGATTAATATTAAATGGTCCATAAAATAAAATTAAAATTCGTTTTATCAGGACTCACCCCTGGAACTGTGTAGTTATTAAGATATGAATAGTGTGTGCAGGTAACTTACTAAAAACAGTTGTTTTCTTTATTGAGAAAGGAAAACCTAATTTAAGAACGCTCCAGGATAACATACACTTGGACGTGAAATGAGTGACTTTTACATAGTAGAAATAAAACCGGCTCCCACTCTATTAGGAGGCCACAGTCCTCCTAGTCCAGGTTTTGGTTACCTGTGTCTTGCAGGTAGACAGGAAGGTCTCAGGCCAGGACTTGCCTAGCTAGAGTCTCCAGAGCCTAACACAATGCTTCATGAGCCAGCGGCCCGGGGGAAATGACTGAATTCCCACCAATGCCCAGGCTCACCTCTTTTCTCACAGAAAAGCCAGTTCTGTGGCTTCTGCCTGGCAGCAAAGACTGATGGGTGTGACTCTTACCTGGTCCTCAGAGTTAAGGAGTATCATGTTTTCTGAATACTCACTGACTTAACCGCCTTGGTGAATTCTCTGAAGTGGCCTGAGTTTCCACTACTAATTGGTAAAGACTTCAGAGATTTAATTATGTGGTTTGCTTAAATGAATAGGAAAGATTTGTGTGGGCTGATAAGGTCATATATTATTTTTGGCAATTGGAACCACAGAGAAAGACAAGGGAAGACAAGAGCAGGGGCGGAGAAAAGGAAAGGAAGGGGAAGAAATGTATGTGTTTTCTTCACTGTCGTCGGACATTTCCCCTCGCCCATGTGCTCTGTGGCATGAAAAGCTTCATCCTTGTCCCTGGGCTGTATTACAAGTGACTCATTAATTTACTTTGCACTATTATTATAATTATTTGTTGCTAGACCAAAGGCAAATAAAGGAAATTTTAAACAAGATCCAGATGGGAGGGGAGGGACAATTGTATAACCACCTCCTCCCTGAGACTTGTTCTGGAATAGAAGAATGCAAGTTCTTAGGCAAGGGGAATCCAGAAGACTGCTGTCCTCCTGTGGTGGACTCAGAGTCTGTGTCTCTCCCCAGATTCCTGCGTTGAAGCCCTAAACTCCATCATGGCTGTGTACAGAGCCTGGGCTGTGAGGGGCGTAGATGAGGGACAGGAGGTGTTGGGAGCTGGGCCTGACCTGATAGGATTAGGATTCTTCCAAGACCAGTCCGCAGAGAGATTCTGCCCCTGCCACCCGGGACACATACCCAGAAACAGAAAGCTTCTGGACTCATGTGTCTCATGCTAAGCAAATGCTGACATTACTCATCTTTTTACAAATCTTCGCTAAATGAATGAGGGAATGAACAAATGACAATCTGCATAGAAATCACTGTTCTATATCAAGAGCAGAAAACAACTGGATGGGTTGGGAAGCCTAGGGCCCCAGTCATATCCTTGGGAGGGATTAAAAGAGCAGAGGAACCGTATCAAACTAAGAGGAAGCTAATGAGTAGGGCATAACAATATATAATGAACACTAATTAAAAATATATGCATAAGAGCTTCCATCTAAAAACTCTCCTTCTTGTTTTTTGAGTTAGCACTGACGTTTTCTCTATTTGAATTCTGAACTGTGTTGGGAAATTACAAGAGAAGCATTTAGACCAACATGAGAGCTTTCTTTAGAATAAAGCTGCATGGAACTACGAAGGTGTTGGCTAAGCATGTGTTTGAACACCAAAGCATACAAAGCAAACAGACACTTCAAAAGCAACCTTAGCAAAACAAAAGCAAAGCTAATGATTGTACTTTCTATTAATTCCTTCTGCAGGAACATTCTAAGAGATGATGCAGAGGTGGCTTACGAAGGTAGGAGTCCTTCCTGGGCACATGCTGAGGCTGCCTTTGGAGACTGGCATTCAGATATTACTGGCAGCAAATCACTGTCAAGGAACATGAGTTCCTTTTTCTGTTAATGCTGTGTGTTGGTCTGAGGGTGACAGCTGCTATTTTCTCTGGTTGAATGAACATGTCCTTCTACCTGCCCACTTGAAACAAGAGGCTCCTGAGGTTCCAGATGTGGGTTGCTCACAGGTAAGAGCTTGCTTCCTGGTTTGAGATGTGTTGCAGTTTCAACTGTGGCAGAGGTGAGGCTGTGTTCACACTGCTCCTAGTGCCAAAGCAGTGCATTTGTCCAGGCACTGCCAGTGCCCTGGACACTCAGACAGGTAGAGGCTCTGTCTATTTGGAACAAATGAAGGAGATCTAGGCAGGTGATAATTCAGCATGATAGATATCTGATCTGCAGCTCCTGCTTGGCCAAGATGCTTTGTTGCATGGATGCATATGCATTTACACACACATTCACATACATGTATCATACAGATGTTCATGTGAATTTTTCAAAAGTCCTGTAAATATTCTAAATACATATTTAGAACAATCCAGTAAATCATGCCATTTGCAAAACCCTACATTAGCTGAGGTCCTGTGATTTTACATTACAGGCAGAGAATTCTAAGTGAAAAACATTTCTGCTTTACAAGAACTGATTTAAGTTTTTATCAGGATGGCAACATTTCTGTGAAGGCTGTTCACACAGACCCACCCGTCTTCACCATAATGCAGACTTACAAGCACCTACCGAGTGTCTACTGTGCATCAGGTACCACGTGGAGTTGCCCGTCTCTGCTCTCCATGAAGTTCCTCTGGGGTGCAGGGATTGCAGTGACTGCAAAGGTCTTTGGGTGCAACCACTCTGTCCATCAAGCGGAAGTCACCACCTCCTCTAAACTTTCTTCTCTACATCTCTTAGTCATTTCTAACTACATCAGCAATTCTTGATTTCATGGGAGGAATGATGTTTTGCCTCCCCAAGAGTCAATTTTCCTTCCATCAGTCCCTGTGAAATCAGATTCTAATACTTTTCTAGGATTTGGAACAGTGGGCATCTCCATATCCTCTGATTTTGCAAGAAAATCAATGTATCTCCAATGGTTAGTGTCACGTGAAACAATCTCAGCTTTCCCCATGTAGAATCTATATTAGTAAACCAGGAGGCTGTAATTTTCTCTCCATGATTGCCTCTCATTTTGCTTATTAGTAATTGACTTGGAGAATAATTTCTAGGTGGAGACAAAGCACTTTTTAAAAATGATGAAACAAATACTATTAGCAAAAGCTATTGTAAAGGACAATTGAAGTGAAATCAATGAATTGTCTCAGAAAATTTGGCTTTGTCATCATCACTATTGCAGAGTCTGCTGTAAAATGTTTTTATAAAATAAGACATTTTAAAATAATAGGGCTTGAACTAAGATAATTTAAGACGAAAAATTACTCACTTTTGTGCATTGATTCCATCAATTGCTTGAATCATCCTTTCATTCAATTCTTCTTCAAATCTTTTCTTTTGTGACTTGGTTCTACATGGACAAAGAAATATGATGGGTTAAAATAGTATGAAAATTAATATTTGGCCTATTTTTCTATGATGTCAAAATTTCTGTTTAATTTTGTTACTAAAATAAGGCAAAAGAAAAGAGAACATAATCTATGAGCAGGTTATCTTTATTAACATAAGCCCACTCCGTGGATGGAATCCATTCACCAGAGTATGTCGTTCACTACAGAAGTTGGTTTATCTTTTACCAAAGGTGAAATTTATTAGGCTTCAAAAATCAACACTGAAAGCTATTTCCTCTCTAATATAAAAGAACTTTCTGTCCTAAGAGATGTATTAATTAGCCTAAACACACTGCAGTCATAAACTTCATTTTTTGACAGAACACTGAATCTCCGGAAATTCCCCTGCAAGATTCTGGTTTGGTTGACAAGTCATTTCTTTTTCATGTTTTCCTTGGTCAGGTTTCAAGAATTTTCAAAACTACACTTTTATTTTCAGCATATCAAAGCTTAATTGTATGTATTTAAGTGTTCCTTAGTTTTCAAAAGCACTATTCACAGAAAATTCCTACATTTGTAGTCTAACTCACTTGGTCTTGACATCAAATAATCTTTAGCCAAAATGTAAGTTGCTTTCTGAGCAGATTACACTAAATAAGAGAAGCTCCTCAAAGACAACTTGATAGTTCACAGGAGAATGATGTAAGGAGGAAGCTGGATTAGTGCCTATTTTAAAAAGTTAATATCTACTGCAAAGATTAACAAGCTCAGCCTGGCCCCTGAAAGCTGGCTTTAGCAAGCCTGGGCCTCCTGTCTCAGGAAAGGAAAAGATTCTGTACATTCTGGAGGGTTACCAGATATGTGAATTTACCTTGTAATCTGGAACAAAAATAACACTTTTGAGATCAGAATTACCTCTAGGTAGAGATAAGAAGAGCATTAAATATGCATTGTCACACATCGTTTATCTGTAATTAAATCTCACAGAAGTATCATTAATGAGAACGATGGGTCTTCCTATCGCAGCATCTTATATTATCTGTGCTTCTCCTCTTTTCAAACAAGCTGAGGGCAGTCTTGGTTCAAAAACCAGGATGTTATGAAATGATCTGCTTATATTGAGTTAACTGAATTAAGATGCTTTTGCATACCAAATTCCAATCTATTTGAACAAGACAAATTAATTTTTGTCCTCTGCTTTCAGTGCCAAGGATTGAACCAGGGTCTCCTGTATGCTGTGTGCGCACTGTACCACTGAGCTACACCTAGCCCCTCACTCTTTGTGGAAATTGTAAAGAATCTTAGCAGTCATCTAGTATGTCTCACACATTCTCATGTACAGATGGGGAGGTCCACGTCATGTTATGAGCAACTTAGACCTTTCATTTTTAATTTATTGGTCCCACCACTAGACTTGAATCTTTTGACTTCAATTTTATGAAGCTCACAGGAAAACACACATCTTCAATATTTTGCCCAGGCTAACAGAGGCATTGCCTTTGTCATACTCCTTAGCATTAGCATAAATACTGCCCATACAGAGCTCAACATCATAAATGTGGCACAGGAAGTAACCAATACTCAGCATGTTGGCATGCGTTGAGTTCACCAATCATCTGGACCACAGTTCTGACACAGCTAGTTTTCTGTAATTTTTTGACCTTTGTTCTGGAGATGCTAAGGTGTCCTTAGGGCTCATAGTCTGGAGAAGCTATTGATTTAGCAGTCGGGACTTGGTCCCTCTGACTGCCAGCACTGACTTCTGGTCCTTCATCCGCCTCTGGCCCCACGGTTGGCCTTCCTGCTGCTCTGTGTCCTTAATCCAACTCATTTGTGGCCATTTGTTCTTTCAAGACCCTTCCTTAGATGTGTGAGGGCTGGAGCCTCAGACAGGTTTCTAAGAGTCTGCCGTCCAAAGCCAGAAGGCAGGAGGAAGCCCAGGTGAGTTGGACTCAAAAGCAGTGTTCTTCCCACAGGCCTGGTGGCCACCAAAGACCAAGTACCCGGAGAAAAGGAGGAGAAATGCGGCAGGTGCTCTGCGTGAAGCCAGCAGGGCAGAGGCGTGCTGAGCAATGCTGGCTCTAGAGTCACAGAGCCTGGCACACATTCAGTCATCATCTTCACCAACCCTGTGACCATGGGCATCCTCCTGAGCCACTGTGCCTCAGTTTCTGTCCTTCAAAATGACCGTGCAACAGCATCTCACACACAGTGATGCTGCAGGGATGAAATCTGATTTTTCTATTGTTTAGTAGAGATAAAAGTAACAGCATTTTGTTATCATATTCTGGGCTGTGCTCATCTCAGAAGATACTGCCCTACAAAATGTTGGGGTTCAGTGAGGCATTTTGGTAAGTAGACTCTTGAAGCACTATCGCATGGAGAGGGACACAGACAACAGAAATGATAAAGCAAAAGGAGGCTCATGAAATTTCTAAGAACAGCAGCTCATGCATGTGCTGGCATCTCACTGGCCTTCAAGGTAGGCCTTCTCAAGGCATCTCATGGGGTCCATAATATTCTTAAAAGTAGTTTAAGTTTTCTTAAATATGATATATGCCACCATAAAATAATGCTCTGAAGGTCCAAGAATCAGATTGTTCTTATAACATAAGGAATATAAGTATACATTTCAAAGCTAAAATTTCAAATTTGCACAAAACAGAATGGAGCCCATTACAATAAATGAAGTCATAAAGAAGAATTCTTTAAAAATGTGTACTATTGCCATGGTTTGGCAGGTGAAGATCTAAGTGCATTTAGCTTTTACTTGGATACAATACATTTTCTACAAGACAATATATTGAATCTTGAATTTTTTTCTTTTATTTCTGTAAACTTCTTGGTGTCGCCAATAAAATGACCTCTTTGTGAAGAAAGAAGGGGCACTTTACCTTTTGGGATTATATCTTATACTAATCATTCCAATCTCCTACTATTCATGTGGGTGACTTCAAAACCAATATTAAATAAAAATGAGCACCAGAGGTGGAGGAACATGCAGTACAAAGGGTAGTGCGTGCCTGTGATTTATCACGAATAGTGATAGGGCACAGTGAACGGTGGGTGGTGGAAACGTTTTCCTTTGTTGAGCAGGATGGGCAGCTCCTCAATTCACTATAAAAGGCTGGACTCATATTGGTTTTATCTTTAGTATGAAACACAAGAGTTAATTTTAAGCAATACATTCATTTTACGGTAATTCAATTTTTACTACAGATTAATATTAAGAAGAGTTATTTCAAGAAAAGAGCTCAAAATGCTAAAGTGATTACCAGGTGCTGTTTTTCTTTCCCTCCCCTTAATTATAATAGCAAATGCTAATAATCTTATTTTTAGAAGCCAGAAGCAATTTAACAGGGCTTTTCAGAAGTAGCTGCTCATTTAGAAGAAGGCTTTGAAAGGACTGTAATTGATGATAATTACTTTCAGAAATAAATAAATGCAATCAGCTTTAAAAATTAGAAAGTAAAAAATATACCATACCTTAAGGTGCGATTTTGAAAATTATGCTGACCCATTGGTACATCCTATATAAAAAAGTTGATTAGTTACTAAAACATAATTCAAGAAGAATGTTGCATTAATAATGATAAATAATATATTTCTCGTTTTTGCATGAAAAGTGCCAGTTAGAAAACAAATGATTAGCAATGTGAAGCAAAAGAGCTTAACCATAAATGTGAATCAGATTTAAAACCCAGTTTATGTTTAGAATGTTGGTATAATCCATAAACTCTAGATGCTGAAGTATCAGGAATGTGGTCTGATTTTTAAAAATTTGCATCCTGATATTTGCAAATTTGATTTAGATAATGATCTGCAGAGTATCTCTATTAGAGTTCTTGTCAGCAACTGACAGTCAAGTGAAAATAGGCCTGGTATCAAACAAACATTAGAATATGCTTTAAAACAAACATAACTGTAAAACCTATATCAGTCTTCATTGTGTAACTGGGATCGCCAAGAAATCTACCACATGTTAAATAAGTGAAATCAGGAAAATTTGGCCAGAAAGAAGGAATCAACAGATAACTAATGAAGTTCCAGGAAGAGGAACGGAAGAGACACTGGGAAAATTCACTGCCAAATATCATAAGAGACTTTTTTAAAAATCCATTTTTATACATTTATAGTGGAGACTGAAATAAAAGTTGGAATAAAATAGCTCTAAAGAAACTTTTGTTAGCTGGTTTGAACCTCAAGTTTAGATTACGAATTGTACTTAGACTTAGAAAAGGTAACATTATTTTTTAAAAGTAATGGAACGCCACGCTTTATTATAGAAAGTAAAATAATGCATTATTCAACACAGAGTTAATGGAATTCTGCCTAGGGGATTAAATAAAAGAAATAACTTTTGGCAATGACGATTGTTCAACCTTGGAATGTATCAAAAAATCACCATGGGATATTTCTGAAAATGACTGAGAAACAGCGAAGTAAAAGTGGTAGGGGCTTCATGTGCTAAGGAAAGACTTTGGACTTTCTTAAAATAACCTCTATTGCTTCTAAGGCAACATGAGCGTTGGCTTTGAACCTGTGACAGGAGAAGCCAGACTGTTCACAGAACTGAGTTCATACAAGAGGTCCTCTGTGTTTTATAAACAATTTTCTGCAGTTGGAAGCAATCAACAGTCCTGGCCTATCCTGAAATAGGCATTTCTATCAACACATTGCAGCAGATCCGACGCAGACTGAAGTCATTTCTGTGATAATGAATGACCCAGTCACTCAGAGGTCATAAAACACCACATACAGACTGGCAAGAAATAACAACTACAACAAGATACTCGGAAAAGTAAGACTTGTTTCCCAAAGGTATTTCTGAGGAACAGCACAATCACATGCAAATATTTATAAATGATTTGTATTCATTAAAAACCAATCAATCAGTCAACAACCCAAGAACTACTGAGTACAAATCTTAATGAGAGACCCAGTTATTAGCCATGAACATTAACAACAAAAGCCTCACCCAGTCACAATTATCCAAATCATTATTTTTTATAAGAATGACAAAAGCATTCATTTTCATTGGGGACTCAATGAATGCAGGGATCCTAGGGTGCCAATTTCTAATACACCCCAGGCCTCCCTCCTTGAATTTCTTTCTTCATGATTTTGACCAGGGCCAGGGCTTCAAATATCACCTAAAATGCAATGACTCTTTCGGTCTCAACTCCAGAGGGGACCCTTCCTCTGAGTCCAAGACTTGTACATGCAACCATCGATCCTTCCACGTTGCATCTAGATATGGAAAAGGCATTTAAAGATGTCCCTTTGCAAAGTCTTCACCTTCTCATCTTAAATAACTTGCCTTCCACTTTGCATGTGTCGTCTCCATTCCTGACCTCATCTGTCTCTCCACCTCAGAGCCTGCTCCTCAGTATCTCTCGGATCCAATCCCCGAACAGCTCTGATTTCTCAGCTCTAGGCCCTGATTTTATTTCACATCTCCCACTGCCGAAGTCAGTGTAAGATGGGATCAGTCCCACTGGGACTCCTGCATTCTTACTCCTTTATTCCAAAGCATCAATGTGCTGTGTTCCTTCCTTATTTACGATCGACCATGGCTTTCCATTGCCCTTAGAATGAAGTAGTAACTCCTACCCTTGGTGCATCTCACCTGGATGAGCCCCCTTTGCTCACTGTTGGTGACTCTGCAGGTTCCCCAGCCTCCTCTGTGTCCCCGGAAAACATCGCCGATGATTTCCATCCTAAGGACACCGACTTGTTCCCCTGCCACCTCCTCTCTACCTTCTTGTTTCCCTCTTTGCCTGGGGCTTCTCCAGTCATCCCACGCAGAGTAGCCACCCTGTTCACCCCCATGGCATCATCCCATGCCATCCCCATCATGGCCTCAACGGCACAGGGAATAATTTCATGCACTGGCTTTTTCTCTACTCACATCCCCCTCTGCCCCTTAGAATGCAAACTCCAGAGCTTGTCCCGGTGTATGTTTTGCTGACCGTCTGACAGGTCACAATCTTCTGTCAGGTCAATATTTTTCAGTTGAAAAAAACCTCAAGGAAGTTGGCCGAGTCAAGAATGTTAATTAAACCAAATCAAGAATGTTGGGCCCCTGCCTGGGCTTAGGGTTGTCACTTAAGACTGGGGCTGTGGAGTACAGCGACACTAGAAACTTTTAACCTTTATATGACAACCTGGCCTATTCCCCCAACAGCCGAGGAGAATTGTGTAATGGTGCATTTTCTTTTTTTAATCTCAATTGCATCCTCAATACAGCTAATGCCATTATGTGGAATTATACTCACAAGTGGTTTTAAGATATAACAATACTATTGGGATTATGCTAAGTGCTTAACTATCTTCACTCTTCCTTCCTCCTGTGGGTTTATTTCAATGTCTCTCTCTCCATATTATTGCATGTGTTCCTGTTGTAAGGAACTTTGGTACTTTATCTACGTGGGAAGTCGGAGTGATGTCAGTCAGAAGTGACCTTCCCTCCACAACAATGCAGCATGCACTGCTGCCTACACAGCATGAACATCTGGGCTTTTAACATAGTCTTGATAATGTCATTCAGACTCCAAGGATATTCTGCCTTTATCTGTCTTTTTATTATGATGCTCAAGGCTTCCTATTTCATAATACAAAAACGACCTTACTTGGTTAAAACAATAGCTCAGGTGCAGTTACTCTTATCAAGTGTGGACTTTATAAACGTGTTGGGTTATAAAGTTAAAATGCAGTCACTCGGGGTTAGAACCCGGAGCAATGTGGACTTGGAATCATCCCAAGAACACTGCTTTCCTGACAACAAGAATTACTCTGACAGGAGCCGAGCAGCTTTGTGTGGGGGCTTGAGCTCTTAGCACCTTGGAGCGGGCTGGGCTTACCGTGGTACTGATCTTGCCGTTCTCGGTGGTCATGCTATCTCGGTGATGCAGATGTGCAAAGGGCTTGGCTGCCCCCCACGACTCCAAGTACCGGGTCATGCGGACAGAGGCCCTCATCTTGGCTCCGTCCAGGGTGTGGCGAGGTCTGAACAGGTGCTGGGGACTCCGTCGCTCTCCCTTGAGAGAAGAAACAGCGTGACACCCGGAGCACCACAGCCCTGTGCCTCATTCTTCTCGCACCGAGCTCCCTTGACCAAGCCGGTTCCAGCCCAGGCCCTCCCTTCACTCAGCGCCTTTTGCTTTAGCCTCCTCATGGGACCGAGAAGAAGGTATCTGAGGTTTTCTCCATCGAGTAAAGCTTAGCTGTGACTGAAGCTTAGGAAAAAATAATAGATCTCTCAGTGGACATTTTTATAAAGTATATTCTTCAATAAGTACGTTAATGTTTTAGCTTTCTCTTGATGGTTGAACTTTTCTAAAGTGATAGCTGGATCTGGGGGTTCCCATACAAACTGACCTCACGGGTCCGTGTTTGGGTGTGCCCCATCTGGACAAAACTCCTGTTTTGCACACTTTCCATCACCCCACTGTGATGGAAACGTGTGGCTGTTCCTTGTCACACATTTATCTCCAGAACCATCACCAAGCTAGCTGGAAGTTTGTCTCCAAGTAAACAGCTAATAGTGAAGGTCAGCGTTCCACCTTGTTGGCAGGAATCTGAGAAGTGGTGACAGAACTCAGACCTCTCAGCCCTGGGTGTGGCCTCACCTGCAGTGTGAACACAGTAAGACATGGCTTCTTACTGTCTGACCTGTTGGCGTTTTCCTGGTGATGGAGGGTTTTATGGGATGTAAGGAAACATGTCCATATGTGCACATGCCCACACAGATGCAGTGAGATGTATCTGTCAGGCTTCCAACATTTCTTCATTTCCTTTTTTTCATATATTCATTCTATTTCCACTCATTAGACTCTCATCCTTTGAGTTCTGCAGCACCATCTTTTCTCTTTATTTAATTTCCCAACTCACAGGTGTTAAGGCTATGCTCACTGATCTCCTTTCACAAGCAACATCAACACACACACACACACACACACACACACACACCCACACACACCAGCCCGAACCAGCAGTGGCATGGATGCCTCGCCATGCATACATCTGATACTTCTCAACTGTTTTTTTTTTTTTTTTTTTGTGCCGGGGATCAAACTCGGGGCCTTGCGCTTGCGAGGCAGGCGCCGGAACCACTGAGCTAAATCCCCGGGCCTCAACTGTTTCTTTATTAGTCGAATACATTCTTACAAAACGTCTTCTCTAACTAAGCCCCTAAATGTTCTTAAATTCACTTTAGAGGCAAGATTAGCAAAGAATTAAACTGATCCTGGACTAAAACACTCACTCATATAAAACATTTGCCCCTCCTACCTTTTAATCACAGAAATAACAGACTAATCATAGACTCTTTAAATGGTACTGACCTTGGGGTTGATGACGAAGTAGGTTTTCACCAGATGCTGTTTTAAATACGGGTCCCTGATGTCGCCATCTCCCTCCTCCACTTTATACGCCCCATTCAGGTGCTCCAAGGTCACTGAAGAAATGTGAACACGCCTAAAGTTCCATTGGAAAATCACAGTCAAGGCATGGAAGGGAAATGGAAAGAAGGACACTGTACTCGTGACTGGAGTGATAACTTCCCGTTCAGAGGGAGGAAAATCTGTGTTCTGGGGGTGTCAGCACAATGAAGGTTTGTATTTCACCCATCACTGTTTTGGACTTCTAGAAGTCATGAGTTACTAAGATCTGAAGCTTCTGCATTCATAGAAACCTACATGGTTGGTGCAGTGAATTACAGCAGAGAACGCTTGATGGCTTCGAAGTTTTGCATGTGAGAACATTATTCAAAATGCAGATCAAGGGTGTTTTAGGGACAGTGCTGAGCTGTATAAAAGTGTGGGTTTTCTTTCTCAGTGCTCACTCTCAGGCATCTCCACAGTGCAGCCTTTGCATTCAGATTCTCTTGTCTGAGAATCTTCTCACCAAGGATGGAAGTTATAGTTGCCTTTTTAACAGGGCTGCTGTTACAGGCAGACACTGCTAGGGAAATGCCACTTCTGGCTTGCATTACAAAACACCATAAGCACAGGCCTGTATTCATAATTTGCAAATAAGTAAGGGTTTATTATTTGGCATCTATACCAGTGCTTGACCAGGAGGTCATAAGGTCGGTGGACTGGAGACTTGAGAGTCTGTGTTTTGTTTTCTTTTTTGTGCAGTGCTGAAGTGCCTTGCACATGCTAGGCCCCTGCTCAGCCAGTGAGACACATCCCAAGCACACGTGCTCATGCCTGATGACTACGAGAGGCCATCAAACTTGTTTGGAAAGACAGCACGATGCCAACACAGGCAAGAGAAGTCATCAGGACCTGAAAAGTGAATTCGGTAGCCTCTTGACCTGTCCATCCTAACTGTGCTGCCAGCTTGAAGACAGAAATGCCAAATCTGGCCTTACCCAGGGACACCTCCCGCTTCCATGTGGTTGGCCAAGGTGACATCGTGTGACCACACGTCATACTGCCACTTCTGCAGGCCGATCACACCACACAGCACGTTCCCGGAGTGCACTCCCACGCGCATGTTGATGTCGACCCCAGTGGCATCCCTCACCTTCCTAAAGAGAAGGGAAGTGACGTCACAGTTCAGCAGCAGCCTGCCCTCCCTTTCACTCTTGGTCAGTTTCCTTGGCATTTTTATTATTCAGAATTTCTGTACTGTTGAAAAATCTGCTATGGCTTCCTCCCGGGGCAGAAGATCACTGCTCTAAACTGTGAAGAAAGTTGTTTCTTCCCAGACAACCTCCAGTTCGACCCATAGCTGCAGTTTCTAGCTAGCAAAGCCAGACCAGGACAGACCTTGCTGATGACAGAGCGAGTTAGCTGTAGATTTCACTCTTTCAACTAACCCGTGCCAAGCACCTACTTATCACGTGCTGCACCTGCCATGCACGTCCACAGGAGAATGACACATTGCTTTGTAACATCAGGAACCATCTTGGGGGCCATTTGTAATGCTCGTGCTCCCTGTGGCGTGTGCCCCAATGAATATATTCTGCTCGCAAGAGAACAACTCAGCTGATTTGAGAGCTTAATAATGAGAGCCTGAATATGAATTTTAAAAAAGAAAATCATGAGATTAAAGCTTTTGAAATGTGCAATTCTTTAAAAAAAAGAACATACTTTATAAAAGCTTTAATAATGCATAATGTATCATGAGGAGGAAATTAATTTAAAGTTTTATTTAAAAAATACTGTAGAACCCTATGCTAACTATTAAAAGAAATGAAGAACTTCAGTGAAGAGGAAATGGAATTGTTTGGTGAATTTGTTTATTTTTGCCAGCTAAATGACATGCATCATTTAAAGCATTCTTGTAAAAGAAGCCTTGTCACATGGAGAAAATCACTCTAGAGGAAATGTGGAAGGAAGGAAGAGGTTGTTGTGTGAATTATAATAAAATACATCAGGAACATCTCAAAGAAGCACAGCTATGTACATCATGCTGCAATGATAAATGACATCACTTGACCATGCTAAAAGTGATAAAAGAAATGCGGCCAGCTTCCTGAAAAGTGGGTCCCTTAACTAGCTTAAAACATTAAAATTCCTGCACTTATTCCCACCTTATGGGTCAATAGTGGGAGCAGGAACGCTCACCTCTCATGTGAAAAAGAATGAGAACAAAGAATTCCTAGAATTTGTTGAGATGCTCACTCTGTTGTTACACTATTGGGGGTGTAACATCATGGCTTATTTTTGATTATCTTATCAACCATTCCTAAGACAAACAGGTGACATGCAATACAGGAAGGATACGGAGTCCCTCAGTCTGAGTGGCAGGATACTGGAGCACTCCACCATTACGTGATTTGAAGACTGAATTTAGGGATAAGCAAGGGTTAAGGGAGTTTTTTTTCATGTCTACTAAAATTACTGAGATTTGGACATATACTAGAATATTGCTGACACATCAACGATGAATGGGAAAATGAAAAAGAGCATTAACATGGGATGGAGTATTGTCCTGCCACAAGAAGGAACGAGGCGCAGACATGTGCCCCGCACTGAAAACACTCTGCTGATTAGTGGATAGAAGGCAAAAACGAAAGCATCACTACTTTGAGAGTCCTTTCATGAAACATCTAAAATAGGCAAATCCACTGAAAGAGAAAGTGAAGCAGAGATGACCAGGGGCTGGGGAGAGGGGGCTTTGGTGAGTTACTGCTTTACAGGTACAGAGCTTCTGATCGGGGTGAAGAAAGGGTTTCCACAAGGCAGCAGCAATGGCTGGTTGCACAACATTCTGAACGTGCTTCATGTGTGCTATGTACAGTTTACTCCAGTCAAACTATGGAATGGAGACATTTCAGAAGAACTAGAGACATGGTACACGGTAGTAAGTATAACGCAAGGATTCTCTCTCCTAAAATCTCTCAGCATATTGTAGTAACAAACTTAATGGAATCAGAAAACAGCTGATTCAAAAGTGGAAATCAACTTTTTAAAAAAGTAGATGGTTTAATCCAATATATTATTATTATGATGAATTTTTAGTTTATTTTTTAATTCTTTAAATTTTTATCAGTCCATGTTCGTAGCACATAAAGATTAGCTTCTTCATAGAGAGCTGGAACGTGTCCATCACACATCTTCAGTTTTTTACTTCCTCTGCCCCTCCTCCCTCCTCTCTCTATTTCTAGATCCCTTTTTCCATTTGCAAAAGTTCTATCTCCCCGTTTCTGAATATCTAGCTTGTATTTTGTTCTTTAAATTATTAACACTTTGTTTTTCTCATACAAGAGAAATCATGCAATATTTAACCTTCTGTGTTTGACTTATTTCACTTCATGTTATGGTTTCAAGGTGCATCCATTTTCCTACAAATAACTCCAATTTATCCTTCTCTGTGGCAGAGTGCATTCCATTGTGTGTAAATACAACATTATACCACATTTTCTTTATGCAATCTTCTGCTGGCAGACATACGGGCTGTTTCCAAGATTTAGCTATTATGTGCTGCAATGCTTTAAACACGGGTCTGCATGGATCACTGTAATATGATGTCATTAACTCTTTTGGGAACATACTTAGGAGGGGAACAGGCGGGGGGTCCAACATATTATCGATACACATATTTTTTCCTTCATAAAAATATTTCCAACATCTCTTTGAAAAGAAATTCAAGTAAAATGCTTTCCTCTAATAGGAAAGGGACATGGTAGCTGCCTCCAGGAGTAGGTCATAAATTTGAGAAAAGGTATTATTTTCCTTGATTGGAGTCACTCATGTCTAGACTGGCAGAGTCATGGTATTTACTTGCTTTTAAGAAAAGTACAAAAAAAGTCATGTATCAGAGAAAACAAATGACTTATTTATGGGATGAAGCACGTATAACACAGTCCTTTCCCATACCCCATAATTTACACAGGGAACTGAGTCCACAGTGACCCCTCTTCACATGTCCGCTCCCTGTGGTTTCACGTCATTCCCTCCCTTTCCTGATCTCTCCAACAGCACCTACGTGATTAGCTTTGAGCCAGTGGACCTGGACACACCGTCCGTGTAGGTCTCTCACTCCTCAGGGATGTCATGGCTGCTCTGAAGGTGAAGCTCTCCATTCCTGTTCCCTGAACAGCCCTGAGAAACACCTATAAAGCTTGGACTACTCCAGAGCATGAGACCACATACACGCCGGGAAACACAGGGTCGATCTGACTTTTTATTTCCCCACCTACCCCTATTTGCTCAAACCTTGAGGCACTGAACTAGAATATCAAGCACATGATCCCTACCCTTTTTAGATAAAAACAATATGTGGAGGATAAGACAATTTTTAAAAACCAAATAAACTAGAATTCTTTAATTAGCAGACAAAAGTTTTCATCCTTTATAAGAACACTCTAGGTTCTACCAAAGGCATTGCTAAAGAAGAATGCATGATGGTCCTTATAGCAAAAGTTAACCTTTTACTTTCTATGGTTACCATATATCTGTCAACAGTAGTGAGAACGATGTTCTGAACAAGCAAATCTTCTCTGGAATCACAATAAAAAAATAAACACAATGCAGAAGACACATGCAGATATAAACGAAACTATACTCATAAAGCTGAGCACATTTTTGACTAGATGAAGCAATTCTGAGTTAGATATTTAAATTAATTAGTCTGATAGTATAAACTACTTTTTCGCTCCATAATGTATATGGCCATATTTGTCAGAAATTAGAGAAATACTGAGGGTAGAGACTTTCTCCACATCAAAGAAGACACTGAACAAAATTTTTAAAATCACAAGAAAACAGTCCCTTCCCATAAATTTCTAACTCAGATTTGTTGTAATCTAAGGGTGATAATAATGATAGCAACCATTTACAGAAGCCTTTGGACTGAGTTACTCATAAAACCAATAAAAGGGTCTCTGCATATTTATATTTGCATGTGCAATAGTGCATTTAATGCCAGTATACAGAAAAAATAGAAATGCTTGCAGGTGAGAATTACAGTTCAAAATTGTTAGCATTAAAAAAATTTGGTAAGTAGTAAACTTACTTTATGGCTTCACACATATCCAATCCCATTTTCACACAGTTCTTGGCGTGGTTAGGAAGAGATATAGGGAGTCCGGAAACACAGTAATAGCAGTCTCCTAAAATTTTAATTCTCATGCATTCATTTTCCTGGAAGAAGAAATCACAGAATTCTACCTGCATTAGCCTGTTGGAAACCCAGGACCGTCAAAGTGCTGGTTCTACCGACGCTGGTCTTTGGGGAGTGTACGTGGGAAAAGTGGGAGGGAACAGGAGCTTCCCTGTGCTTATCCAGCAAGCATCAGACACCTCGCCTGCATGACCATTTCCAAGACAGGAAGCAGAGGGGAAATGGAAGGAAATGGGAAAGTGGGGTGAAAGCTCTGGAATTATTTACACTCAGTACAAGCAGAGGAGGGTAACAGCTGGATCGTTTGCTTTCGTCTGAGCAGCTCCAAACACTGATGGTAAAAGGAACCATTCCATGCAGAGAAAATCTTTCCATGTAGAAATTCATGGCCAGAACTCAGTCTGAATTTCAATCTTTTGCTATTCTCTACTCTGCTACTGTTATCTTCATTTATTTTCAACCTGAGGAGATTCTTACCTGCAGAATCTGATGTGCAGTGACTGATAAACATCTTAATAATTTGATAAGCCAGTATCGAGCACCACCAAGTAATAATTCTGATTTTGGGTTAAAATGAACTAACACAAAATTACACTCATTTATTTTTCTTGGGTGGACCGTGTTTATAATGTTTAGATTAACTGCATTTATATACATCAATCCTACATCCATTCCTCACCTTTTCAGCCAGTTTATAAACTCTTCAGTAAAGTAAAATAGCAACAAACATTTACCAAACACAGATTTTTCTTCCCTCTGACACCAACAAATTTCAAAGAATGATATTAACATGACTTGTTCTTTCTCTTAAGCATGCATTACATTTGTTGGTGATTTGGCATATTTCTTTTCCTAATAGCTCAAACGCTATGATGAGCTTTTATGCTTATTTGTAGCTACTTATGTTGTGTTTCGTCATTCCAACAATAATAATATCATAAATAAGAAAAGGGTAAATTACTTATTAGTCAGGTTCCCCTCCCACACTTCCTCCATAGACATCCTGCTTCTAGAAAAGTAAGGGTCCATGGCAGCGATCTGGAGTTCCTCGGACTAAAGGATGCACTTCATGTGGCATTCACTCAGTGGATATGCTGTTTGCTGCTGCTGTTCTCTATAGTCACGGCACCTCACTGTGAGCCACAGGCTGCTTGCGAGGTGTGCTGCCCTTCTGACAATGCATGGAGAAGCCAGCCAGGCTCAGACATTCATTTCTTTGTTGCAGGGAGAGGAAGTCACAGTGAGTATCTCTGTCATGAGCAATGAACTGCGTCCTCCTGAATTCATCTATTGCCCTCAGCCTCGATTCCTGGATCTGTGATCTCATCTGGTGATAGGATCATTGCACATGTAATCAACATGTATACTGGTATAATGTGGGCCCCCATCCAATATGGCATCTGTCCCTAAATAAGGGGTGGTGTGGAAACACGAGACGCCATTGCCATGTGAGCACCAGCTTTATGCTGCCACCGAGCACACAGCGATGTTTCTTCCTAAGATGGCCAGGTAGTCTAAAAACTAACTTTTTATTAATGAAAAATTTTAATACATTGGGTAAGGCTTGGCTTTTCCTTTTCTGTAAGTGATCACCTACGAAGCTCACCTGCTTCCTTTCTGTTGGTAGTGGAAAGAATCAGAGCTACACTCTCTGCTTTTAAAAATCCCCAGTGAGCACTGCGAGCCAGCCGATGTGGGCAGCGGGATTCAAGAATGACCAGCCGACATCTGTGAGCCAGGCCTCCTCCCAAGAGACTTGGCTGGGAAGCTCTGTATTATTTAAACGTGAGCTAAACCCACAGTGAGCTAAATTTAGGACCAAACCCTTCACCTATAAATAACCAATCAACAGGCATAATGAAGTAGTTTTTGTGGAGGACAATTCAAAGACAGAATTACGTTGATTAGAAATGTTTCCCTTAAGCAAAGAGATGGCAAGAGAGACTCCACTCTTTTCACCAATATTCACCAGCATGTCTAGGATCCCAGTAGAGAACCTGTCACCTGCCCTATGTGTGAAATTTCCCACAGAAGCATATGCAGGGGAAACTGGGAATCTACATTTCTGTCCAAGTGGCACAAAAGCCAAAGGATGAAAATGAGACAGTAAGAAACAAAAGGCTTGCACACAAGGTTTGCGTCCTATTTTACGGGTTCTCTGAGAGCCCCGCTTAACAACAGGAATACAGGATGGTACAGCAGATGAGGAGAAGTGATCTTACCAACGCCTCGACACGGAAATGCCACTAAGAGGCCTCAAAATAGCACAGCGTGGAGAGAACTGCAAATGAAATCTCATCATCTTGAATGTATTTATTATATGTGTGCTGAATTATATAGAAGCAGGTTCTAAAAATAGATGAAAATGCAATAATTATATGCTGTGGCATTTTGCATCCCAGGTATAGACTTGAGATTCCTCAAAGCTCAATGACAAATAAAACCAATGAATTTTATATGCAACATTCAGGAAAGCTGTTTTTATGAAAAAAAGTGAGCTACTGACAATGTGTTGTGAAAGGTAGGACAAGGTTTGAGAGACCTTCACAGAGGAAGGGAAACCAGGGTACTCACCTTTGCAATCTGATCAAACTTCCCGAAGAGCTCGTTCAGCATGTGGACGAGTTCCCCCGGGGAGCAGTCACTTGCCAGCCGAGTGAACCCCACAATGTCAGCGTACAAGATACTGTGGGAACAGGAGTTGGAAGTTTGTTAAGAAAGTCATTGCAGCTTTGTCCACTGAGAGATTTTTATTTGTTTGTTTGTTTTTACACTTCGTATTTTCATGAGAAAAATGTCATTTTCCTGGAGAGGGAATATATAAGCTTCTTGTTACATTTCTCACTAAACGTTTTTAGTGTTAATTATTTTCCTTTTTTTTTTTATGGTACTGGGAATCCAACCCAAGGTATTCACTTCATACTAAGCTACATCTCAGGGCCCTTTCTTTTTGTAATTTATATTTTGAGATAATGTCTCACTAAGTTGCTTAGGCTGTGCTGGACCTTAGGATCCTCCTGCTTCAGCCTCCCAGATGCTGGGATTACAATTGTAGGCCACCATATCCACCTACATTTTTGTAGTCCAGAAGAAAAGCTGGTGGGAACAGAAAAGCCCTGCCTGGAACGTGCTAGTTCCAGGCCGTTCTCTCGGACCAGCGGCCTCCCTCCCTCCTCTGCATGTGGCACACATCCTGACCTACTGACCACGTGCATCCAACAGAGCGCCCACACTGGCACGTGATTTACATCCAGAAATTCACACAGCAGAAGCAGTAAAATAATGAAACCCTATCTGGTTTGTACCAACTGAAAAAAAATGGGAATTATCTTTCTCATAAAGGGTATTTGCTTTTGTTTTTGTTTTTTGTTTTTTCCAGGTTTTGTTTCTGTGAGCGCATGTGTGCCGTACACAGCGATCGCAGCCTCTGGGAGGTGGGACACCGACATAACGTCCTGTCCTCATGCTTCTTGCAGCCCCTCTCCCATCCCCCACAGCTCTCCTGACGCAGACGTTTAAATGAGTGCGGAGTGTTTACTACGGGCCAGGATGAGGCAGACGTGGAGTCTCTTCGTAAAGCTCAGCATTCAGTCAGAATAGCGCATCAAGCGAACAAGCCCACCAACGATTATCCTCACTGCAGATCATTTCTGAAGGAAAATGCCAGAGTGAGGGAGAGAAAGGGTGTGCGGCCAGGCCAGCTGCGGAGGAGCCAGGCTGCTGTTCCTGCTGTGGGCTGCGCCCCTGGAGGCTGGGCCGGGTCCCTGGAGCCCTGCACGTGCTGAGGTGGGAAACCCGGCCCCGGCATGCGCAGCACAGCGTTTGGTGCACATCTGCCTGACCCTAAGAAGCCTAGATTCCTGTGCGTGATTTGACCACCTGGATAGCCAGTAAGATGCGGCTCAAGACAAACCATGAAAGAAAAGTAAGGCCTCTTCCACCTTCCTGAGGATGGCTGTTATACAAACGAATGAAAAGAAAACCCAGGAAATAACTGGCGTTGGTAAGCCTGGAAGAAACTGGAACCGAGTGCATAGCCGTGGGAGTGTAAAAGCAAAGAGCGGGCAAGAAGAAACAATTTTTTCACAGCCACTAATAGAAAACAGTACAATAGCTCATCAAAAAGTAAACATAGAATACCATGTGGTTCAGCAGTTGCACTTCTAGGAATGCATGCAAAGGACCAGAATCCGGACTTAGGCAGACATTTGTATGCGAAAGTACACACCTGCTTCATTCACTCCAGCAGAGACAGAAGTAAAACACACGTCTGTCCACAGATGAATGAACAGGCAAACGCACACACAGTGGAGAACCAGGCCACCTTTAACAGAAAGGTGGTCTAGCTGCATGGCAATGCTGGAAAGCATTGTCTATGTGCAATAAGCCAGGCACGGGACAAATGCTGTGCGATTCCACTTCTGTGAGGTCCTGAGCATAGGCCAAGCACAGAGAGAGAAAGCAGGAGGCTGTGCCAGCAGCTGGGAGAAGGGTGCGTGGGGTGGTGTTGAAGGACCCCCCACCCCGTAGAATGAAGAAAAATTCCTGCAGACAGATAGGAGTGATGGCTGCACAATATTATCAATGTACTTAATCCCCCTAACATACACTTGAATTGTTAAAATTATAAATATTACGTATGTGTATGTTACCATATTAAAAGAAAAGAAAACAAATGTCAGCAGGAATCTAGGTCCCAGCCAGATCAGGGCAGGGTCTCTGCTCACAGAGCCAGGCACAGGCTATGGCTTCATCACTGGGAGCATGTGGCTCCCTGCAATGGACAGGAGCTGCAGGAATCTCCTGCAGGCCCAGAGAAATCAGGGCTGGCGAGCACCCTCCTGCTTGTTCATGTGACCTCGGAAACTACCGTTACTTCTCCCATGCTCCCCTACAAGGCAGGGACGGTGAGCATTAGACTATGATTCCAGCCGAAGGACTAAGTCTCCTGAGTCAGGGAACATTTAGAGCAGAAGGCATGAGCAGGCAGCCAGCTCTACTTCCTTTCCAACATCTCCGGAGTTTCCTGTGGTCAGACTTGAAGTAGGCACAGGTCCCTAAGATAGGTGAGCTGTTGATATCTTCAGCTGGTCCAGAGGTTATTTGGCAGAAGAGAAATTTTTGAAAGTAAGCAAGCACTTGTGATGCAATGTTCCATGACTTGGGGTATAGGAAGCTTGCACAGTGCACTGTGGGGCAACAAGCCTGGGGCGAGAGGCCGATCAGCACCATTACAGCCATCCCTCCGGCTGCCAACCCAGTACCTAGCACCACTTGCCAGGGATCCAGGAGAGCCCACTGGATGTCTACAATGGGCTGGGCAATGGAGACAAGCAGAGGGATGTGGAAGGAGAATAAAGCAAACATCGTTATGATTAGATGGGGGGCGTCTAGAAAGGAAGCATGGAAGACGAAGACCAGTCTCAGCTAAGAAATTGGCTTCAGGAAGCTAAGTCTGGACAGAGGAAAACAAGCTTGGAGGGGACAGTGACTGGTTCAAATGCGTCTGTGTTAGTTTGAGGTGTTATCTTAGATACCTACTAAGCAGATGAGCACGGGAAGTTCTGTTGAATTCTGAGACTCAGCATCAAGTAGATGGGGATTCAAGTCCAGAGAGAGGGATGAAGAAAGAGAGAGGAGCACAAGACACCAGGGACAACACTCACATACAGGAGAGGCTAGAGTCCGTGAGGAGAAAACTGCAGCGAGACTAAAGGAAGAGCACACAGAGAATGCAGCCAAGGAAACCAAGGGATGGACACATTCTGTAAGTTGGGGGCAAGGTCAGTGGGGCTCAGCACATTTGAGAGGTCATGCAGTAAGTGTGCAGGTATCCTGCATAGATCTGGGGATTAGACAATTTAGCAAGAAACAACTCTGGCTTGGTAGAAGGAAACGCCAGAGGATGACAGTTTGAAGAGGAAGTAAAAATAAGGTAGATTAACCAGAAAGCGTGGAGGGGAAATCTTTCCAGAACTAGGCTGTGAAAGAAAGAGGCAGTTTCAGAGTTGCGTGGTACAAAACATTAAGGGAAATATGTTTGTTTTTAATTAATTTATTTGTATTTGTATGTTTTAAAAGCTATAGTAGACTTGTGAATGTTGCAGAACTATTGGGAAAGACCGAGAGAAAGGCTATGGAGATTCAAGAGACAACTGGTGGTTGCTGTTTATACAATGACATAGTGTTGTTACTATTATTATTTTCTTTAGATAGTAAAGAGCCAGGAAATGTTATTAACAGAGAATATAAAGGCAGAACCAAGAAGCAGCGATTGATTTTTTGGTACCATTTAGACACAATATAATTTTCATTTAAAAACAAAACTAAAACCACTCAGGGATTCCCTGGACTAACTGCATGATATGCGTCAAGTCTGCTTCTCTGCCTATACCTGTCTTCATCTAGGATCACAGGTTTTCAAATTTCTTTTAAAAATATTTGGTACTCCACCTCACTTAAGGAAGTTTTTAAGGTAATTTGGGTCCCAAATATATTTTAAGGATTTCAATATAATGTGACATTACAAATTTATTCTACACAATCTGTGAAGGAAAAGCAGCAAGTTGGCTGTTTTCACTCATCCTTTGCAATAGACAGTGTGGCAGTCATTTTTCAAGATGGCCCCAGAATCCTCATCTCCACTACTTTGTGTTGTTTCCTCCTGCACTGGATGGGCTGACCTTTGTAACCAATAGGATATGACAGAAATGCCCTTCTAGGCTGGGTCATAAAAGGCCTGCATCTTTCTGTCTTAGACTCCCTGCATTTGGGGATGTGAGCTCATGCTATGAGGATACTCCAGAAGCCTACAGAGACAACTCAAGAAACTGAGGCTTGAGCCAGAGCCAACTGCCAGAGCCAACTGGCCAACCACTCAGGAAGCCCATCAGAGACTAAGCTTGAGGCACCTGAACAAGCTCTACCCAAATTCCTGATCCTCAGACACTATGAGGTAATGTTGGTGTTGTTTGATGCCACTGTGTTTGGGGCTCATTTGCTATACAGAAATCAATAACACAGACAGCACAAGGACCTTTGTTATCTGCCTGCAGTTGGGATTTTTCCAGCCATTTGTTCCTAGATGGTAACAAAACTACTTAAAGATATTCTGTGTGCCTGTTTAGATACAACTGCATTTGCCTTCACAGGTTGTCGGTATCTAAAAATTAAAAGTACTTCCTGTGATGGCGGGGCATTGCCACATTTCACAAGGCTGGGAAGGCCAATTAGTGCATTGCATGCCTTGTCAGATTCCATGGATTCCTCTTTAATTTACAGGCAAAATGCTTACAGACTTGAAGGATGGCCAGTTTTAAATAATTTTACCTCTTATCCTGTGTAAACTTTCTTTAAACATAGTGTCTTCCTGTCACTTAACCAATGGCACATCTTTAGTTCCCATTCAATATGCTGTGATTTCTCTATGATCTCCTTCCTGAGCTGTTTCCTGCTGGGCATTTACATTCCTGCATGCTTGGGTATGTACATCACCGGTTCCATATGCTTTTTCTAGGATCCAGTGTCAAACATGGTTTATCCTAGTAACATATGCATATGTCAGTTATGTTAGCTTTTTCTTAATGGGCTTCCAAACCTTGTTGGTCTAGGAGGCATCAGGCTGCAGAGGACAGCCTGGACTGGGGGTATGGGCAACAGGCTGGATCCCAGGTCTAGCCAATGCTCTACAAAGTTGAGTTGTGACTGGTTGCTGTTACTGAAGTATTGGTCAAACTGATGTCCTGACAACTAAACAGACAGCACCAAAACACAACAAAGAGGGCCAGATACGTGTTCATGTTCTTTAGGGTGATCGGCAAGCTAGAAGAAAAAGCATCATATCAACATAATAATGGATAGAAAAAATCCCCCAAAGAAGAAGGGTGGCCATGGATGGGCACAGAAATCTGTGTTGATCTGGCTTTCCAGTGGTTGGGAGATGTGGGTAAGGCGGGAGTCCCTCTCCATCCAGAATTGAGGGCCCCACATGATTCCTCTCTGGAGCTCGGGAGACAAAGGCCTCACCTGGTTCTTGCCCACGATCCCCTGATGCTGGCATGGTAGCTTTCCGGGCACCATGCTTCCAGAAATGACTTCCTAGGAAGTAGGTCATATGACTGTGCCCACTTGGCAAAGCAGTAACTTTCATGACAATTAATTAAGGTACACATCAGTTCCTATAGTCCTTGTCACTGGTTGGCTGTAACCCCCACACCCCGAGCTCCTGGTGGAAAGCAGAACACCCAGTTTCCCTGGAATGCATGGGCTTCATGAAGGCCCTTCCCTAAGAGGCCATCTTGAGGAATCAGTCCTTGTGCCCGGATATGCACAGGCTCATACTGCAACCTGAACACAGGGTTCCAGCACAAGGACCCCCTCCAGCCCTCTCCTGGCTGTGCCTGGTGATCAGCCGTGGGAAGCAAGGCTACTGAGGGCAACTCAACCCAATAAAGCAAGAGGACCACATGTTCTTCTCTGAATGTGCAAGCCCAGAGGCAGCAGAAGGGGGATGGAGCTGGGCCTGTCCACCTGCACAGACTGAACAGTCCCAAAGGAGAGATGGTGCAAGTGACCAGTGCCCCAATGGGGCGCGTAATTTCCCCCAGCGTACCTCACGTTGGTGTGCCGTTTGACGTACAGGTTGTGAAAGTTGTTGGTGTTTTCCATCTGGCCAGCTTTGGGGCCCTGCAGCCTCTGGATGATCTCAGCTTTCATTTCCATGGCTATGTGGGCTGGCAGCAGGGACAGCAGCAGCCGCTCCTAAAATGGAGGAGAAGGGGTCACGGTGCTTAGAACAACTGTGTAAAGGGCCAAAAAGAACGTAGAACCTTCCCTGATTTGGAATGGGGCCAGCGTGGGGGCTCTTTCCTATGAGTTAAAAATACAGTCCCAGAAAAGCACATTGAAAGAAATGTCAAATTTTCTAAGGTCAGACTTTGTTATTATATTATTTATTATTTATTGAGTTCTAAGTATGAGTTCTTCAGCATGGAGAATAAAGACAAGCCAAGTTATTTCCCCGGGGCTATTATTTATCTATTTTGAGTTAAAGTAGTGAAGCAGGAATAATATTAAAATCCCAGAAACCAGTGGTCAGCCTAAGATAAAAGCATTCATTTTCGTCTGCTTGTTCATTTGAGAGATAAAGTACAAGCTTTATTGCACTTTAGGAAGGCAACTAATATTGCACACTTCCAAAAAAAAAGGTATTCAAAAGTTTTCAAATATTTCATTTCCTCTCTGACAAACACCCAGTCTCCTTCAGTGATTCTAAGCTGTATAAAAAAAGGAGTTAGAAACTTTAGCTTCTGCCAGATAACTTCTGTAAGAAACTACAAGTGGAACACAAAGAAATAACACAGGAGTGTATTTTTGGTTTCTAAATTCAATAGATCCAGTAAGCAATAATTATTAGTGTGCACTATTCCACTTACTTAAATATATACTTTTTTTTCCATTAAGTTTATTGGTACGTTTTAGGCATACAATATGAAGACATTCATCAAATATATACTTATTTTAGTTAAAGTAGCATATTTCTGTAGTTCCATTCTTCTAAAAAACGCTTTTTCTCCCTCTACGGAGACCATCACCGAAGGAAGGATGACTGTTCAAAGTTCACTGTCATCATAGAATGATTTTAAATGCTAATCCACTGCATAGGAATCAGTAGACTTCCCCAGTGTTTACACTGGCTTCCGGCTGTGCCTCCCAGCTGATGCTGCTGGCCGCCTACAGGATCCAGGATGGGATTCCACTTGGGGCGGCACACGGCCTCCTGGGGATCCCAGAGCTGGGCCTGAGGGTGAGCCTCCAATAAAGCTCACATCCTAAACGGTGAGTGGGGACCCTTCCCTCTAGGTTTGTCTCACTGCGCTGTTAAAATGCTCTGATCTGAAGGAAAAGCTCAGTATTACCAGCTCTCAAGCCCAGTATTCTCCCTTAAGGGGAGAAGAGTGCCCCAAAGCTATTTTTTCTGTGTCTTGGTCAGTGAGCTTCTGCACTACCTCTCCACATGCTGCACATTACAGGAGGGTCCTGCAGGATGGACCCCCACCCCCGACTCTTCCCAGTGAATGGCTCCACCCCTCCCATCCCTTCATCCTGGAGCCACTTCCTACCTATACCCAGATCCTTGCCTTGGGCCCCGTTGGCAGAAATCTAACTGACACGTTTCTGGCACCCTCCCTCCTCCTGCATCTGCACTAAAATCATGCTAACCCTCGAAGCACCAGCCCTCCCTTAGAGACACAGATTTCAAGACCAAAAAAAGGAGAATCAAATATAGTAATTGCCTCTTATCCCCCAGCCTCATTTAACAACGAAATGCAAATTACAGTCTCTATTTTAAACCCAAATGTAGAGAAATGATTAACTTTTTATAGGTGGTGTGAAAAATGTAGAAAACAAAATTCATATGTTATGTAAAACAATATTTTTCTCTTTTGTTGTGTTGAAGAAATTTTTGTGCATTTAGCCTGAGATAGATTTTGGGAACAGCCAACCAGCCACGTGAAAGGGTTCCCCCTGATCGTGCAATTCAGGTACCACCTGCAGACGGCAAAGGCTCTGGTCAGAGCTCAGGAGTGGGGTCCCGCACTGGGGTCCACTCGCACCCTGTTGGTGAGAGTACCAGATAACCAGAGGAGCCTCCACAAGACGCCTGAACTCAAAGTGGCAAAAGGAGGACACTGTCTCTTAAATTTGTCTTTCTCCCTCTTACACATGCTCTGATCTGAAGGAGAAGCCCAATATTACGGGCTTTTAAGTCCAACAGTAACCCTTCCGCTTTCCTGGAAGGTCACTGCTGAAAGAAAAATCTGGTATTTTGGCACGTGAGAAAATTTCAACCCAATTCATAATCTGACAATGTTACCATTTCCTTTAACATTTCAGCTTTTGCTAACGTAGCCGCATGCTCTGTCAACTTATCTGAAAGCAACACATACACTTAAGTGGCCTGGGTATTACTTAGCACTATTATCTTTCCAAGTGCACTGGACAAATTTCTTAGAATATTTTTAGCAAACCAAGTTGTCCATTAAACTGACTGATGGGTACCACCATTATGCTTGTTAGAAATGCTTGTGTGACTACAGAGACTTGGCCAATTCTGGCATATCCAAAGGTTATCCAGTGAATAATGTGGCTTTAGTTTGGGGATTCTACTTCAACATATCCTTTTATTAAACATTTAGTTATTATTCAGTAGCACTGCATTTCTCCCTAGAATTTGTTCTTTTAAAGTGTGCTTCCTGCAAAAGCTCCAGAATTAATTTTAATAAATTTCACCATTCAATTGATCAAAGTCCAGGGTACTCTGAGTTCTGAAGCATTTCTAATACGATGATGCAAAGAAGATATTATAACTATAATTTTATGTTAATTTTGTAGGCAAAGCTGATAGGAAATCCAACTTAAGCAAAGAAGATTTGTGCTTAAATTTTGAGCTAAGATATAGTCGTTTACTTATACCTGGAAGAAACCATGCATATTAAAATATTTAAAGCTGCTTTACTTCTCAAAGGGAGGATAATAGTGAAATATTCTTTTAATAAGAATTAAAAATGTTTTCTCCTTCAAAATGCTCATCTTTAATCCTCATTTTCAGTGCAACCTGATCCTATGACAATGCCTCACCAGTGCAATGTCAATGCCCAGGCTGGATGTTTTTATAAATTCCTCTCTTCTCCACAGCAAGCAGCTCTCAGAACAGGAAAGCATCAGAACCCAGGCAGTTGCTGCTGGGCCACATGAGGCTTTGCTGTCCCTTACAGAAGAGGCAGATGATGTCACCTGACAGCATCGTGCAGGATGAAGGAGCTTGGTGTCCATTTGAAATGCACCACTGCAACTGCACTTGGAAGCCACCTGCTGCAGACGTGACAAGGAAGTCCGCACTTCCCCGCTGCTGCTGTTGCCCCACACCTTCTTCCCAGCCAGCTTTGTGTCCACACATCTCAGAGAAGAAGCATCCCCCACTTGCACCCACTTCTGTCCCCAGCATATCACCAAAGCTCCGTTCCAGCGTCAACTGCTACCGTTGCTTCTTTTCTTACCACACATAGCTGGTTTCTCCTAGATCCCTTTTTAAGATATTTGTTCCATATCAGTAAATTAAAACAGCCTGAGTATTTTATTTGAAAGGTCTTGCTTTATGTTTCTTTGGCGATTTTATAATAGGCCATCATTTTTACATGTGACAGCAGTCAGTCCTTTGTTGTGGAGGGCTCTGAGGCAGGGAGATAATGTGGATTCCAGCCTTTGCCACTTTGACCAAACTGCATCAGTGCCAGAGTCTATTGCATGAGAGAAATTGGGTGCTTCCAAGACTAAGTAAGACTCTGGCCCTTTATGCAGGGCCCTTTCTAGAATTCATTCCCCATGCTCCAGAGATAACTATGTCCTGTGGTCAAACAGAGCAATGAGTGTCACACAGAGGAAGGGACACAGCACACAGACCCAACATGGCACTGCCACCCTGAGTCCACAGGACTACCGGGCATGAGGCACTACTGGGACCTTAAGCAAGTGAGCAACGGGGGGCTGCTTCTGCTGCTTCTTGAAGAGCCCTACATTGAGTGGGAGGGGAAGTTGGCTGATTTATTTCATAGTCCTAGAAACCCGGGATGCCTTTGGTAAATTAAAATCAATACCCAATTCAGCAAATCACCATTCCCTGTTACAAAACATCAATCCTTTCACTGCGTGTACAGTTTGTTTCTTATTTAGAAACCCTGTTTACATACATTTTCATTTAAATTTAAACATTTGACAAAAGGGGACAGTAAATACAGATGTGGCTCAGAGAGAGCCAAATGAGGTGGCTGTCACCTGGAGAGTCAAGAAAAAATTTGTGTCTTCTACCTGCAGGACTTTTGAGCTGCTCTTTCCACCCATTCTGATTTTTAAGTTCAAGGAGATGGGCAGAAAGCTTTTAAGAAGAACATTGTGAAACAAGGTGGAAAGAATAAAATTACTACTCACATGTGATTACTATCCGGTTAAAAGAAGTTAGACAAGAAAGTGCTAATCAAGTCAAATTATAAATTATGTCTATAGTCCCTGATGACAGTAAATTGGTATTTCTAAATTTGAACTGTTTACCATCAACTGTCAATTCAATCCTCTAAAATAGAGCCTCAATGGAAACAGAAATCAGTCATGAGGTGGAAAAAATATTCAGTCGGTGGCTATGGAGACCCCAGAGAGCCACAGATGTGCTCCCTGGGGATGCTGTGGCATACCAGCACCCAGGGCAAGATGGCAGGGGAGTGGCAGGCTGGGGCACTCAGAGAGTCTGAGCATAACCCAACCAACACTAACATTGATGACTCACCCAAAAGGAACCTCCTCATACAAACAGAACCTGCATGCTCATAAGCTTAATTTTGTCAATTTGATTGGCTTGTGTGCTACCCAGGGGGTTAGTAAAGTATATTTCTGGATGTGTCTGTGTAGGTAGGTCATGGAGGCATGATCTTGGTGCTATATCCAATAGTCCCTGGGCCCTTCCTTTCTTGTACTATTGTTCCCCCTCTTTGTTTCCTGGCTGTCAGGAAGTGAGCAGCTTTGTTCCATGACACCATTCTGCCATGATGTTTCCGCCATAAAGCCAGCTAATTCCCTGAAACTGTGAGCCAAAGTAGAACTGTCCTCCTTTAAGTCATGAGGGTCCACTATTGTGTCTCAGTGACAAGAAAATGCAGAAAATTAGTATCAGAGAAGTGGGGTTCTTATTGTGACCATGCCTGATCATGTGGTTCAGAAGCCTTTGAATCACACAAACTGGTTTTTAGTAGTATGGAAATATTTGGAAATGTGGGATCTAAAAGGTAAACAGAGCTTATGGGTGATTCTGGTCAGAGCTCAGAAGACCAGAATGCTGATGGGCACGTGGACAGTAAAGGCCAGGGTCAGAAGGTTTCAGTTGGAAACAAGGATTCTACTGGCAATTGAACTAGAGGCCATGTGTATGTTACACTGTAGCAAAAATTATGCCTACATTTTGCCCATGTGTTGAAAATTACAGAAGACTGAGATTAAGGGCATAGCCTAATTGATCCCGCAGAGGAAATTTGAAGGAAGCTCAATACAATACTCAGGCTGTGGCAATGGGAACTACTGCCTGCTTTCAGCCAGACTTACTGTGAGAATCCAGGGAAAGAAACATAGCATAAAAATTTGAAAAATTTTAATTCTAGCCCCTGAAAACCCACATAACTATGCATAAAGTTTGAGCCAAACAAGGTGTGATTTCTGGGAAGATTAGTGCCATTAAAACAAGTACTTTGTACAGGAAGCAGAAGAAAGATACCCGAGAGCATCTCAAAATTAAGCAATACTCCACTCATCATAGGCTTAAATGTGCAAAGCCATCAACCTTTCATGGTAGAAGAAGAGTCCCCGGGACCCCTACTCAAGAAGTGCCTCCTAGGCAACTGGTTCCTAGAGATTCATTTCACTGCAATCAGTCATCTAGGCACTCAGAGGCAGCTGCAGTCAGGGCTCAAGGGCATGCAGCTACTGTTCCAGAGCTTGCTGTCCTCCACATGCCGATTTTACAGATTACCAGGAGAAAAATTGAGTATTTTAACCTCCAAATGCAATGTCTCAATGCAAAAATACACACTAGATAACTAGGCATGTGATGACATTATGTACCCTGCACACTCATAGTAAACTGAATCACTGCCCTGACACTGTGCTGACCATCCCTCTCTTGGCCCAGTGACCCCAGGCTTGGTCATGTGACCCTGTCTAACTAGTGCAATATGAGCAGAGTTATTTGTGCGCCCAGTGTAAGCTTCGAGGGCCAGCGTGTGACTCACCATGCTTTTGCTACTACCTTCTTTGCGACCAACAGGGTCCTAGAGAATGATTCTGTGTGCCACGATGCTAAGTAATAGCCCAACTGTGCTAGACAAGTACAAGTGCAAAACCATTACTCTTGGCAGCCAAGATTTCAGTCAATTTTTACCACACTACACCTAGCTTTTCAGATAGTTGCAACATCATAAGGGATATCCACAGCAGCACGTATCCTCAGTCTGTGTGTGGACAGGGTTTCCACAGATGTTTTGATTTGGGGAGATTTCACGTATGCATTCATGTAAGTCTTCTCTCCCAGTGAGCTATGCTTTTAGGGTAAAAGCTGTGGGAAGCCCCCGGGAAGCTGAGTCTTGTCCATCACGTAACAGCAGCGAAGGCTGAGACTCAGTGGAGTAACCAGCTTGTACAGGGTCACAGGGCAGGGCCAACCCCCCACCATCTCCTTGCAGGCCATGGAAGAAAGGGCCAGGATGATGCGGTTACTTCCAGAGGTGTGGGAAATACACAGTAGGAATGGTCCCACCAAGTATGAGGGCATCTCTTCACTAATTTGCATTTTCTCCTCCACAACAAAAAGCAGAATGGCTTCTATAAAGATTAAACTTCTAAAACATCTTTTAAAAGCTGGAGTTGTGAGAACTTACCTATTCTCCTTGGTCACGGGTCTTATTCTACATACAAATTGTTATTGTCTATATTCTCCAGTCAACATCTTAATTCTCACTGGCTGCAAAAGCACTGGGACATACCAGTCAGCGGTGCTGCTATCTCTGTGAATGCTAGCTGCATGGGGTCGCCATCCTAATCTTAGAGAAGCCCCCATAAAGCACAGATGGAAGAACACCAGTGTCTGCCCAAGGGGAACAGTGTAGCTCTCTTCTGGACAGGGGTGAGATGTCAGGACTCATGCCCCCAAATCCTCTGTAGTGAACGGCTCTGGCAAGCCGGGGAGCTCATGTTTAACCCCAAGGAGGGTAAGACGAACGTGGGGGGGGGGCAACAGGAAGCATAGGAAGGAGATCGGGTCCTTCAACACCGACACTAAATTCTGCTCATCAGAGGTCTATAAATTCATGCTCAAGGCATCCAGGATTCATGACTGAAGAACAAGAGACCTCTCTTTCATGGGGAAGTGAACGCTCTCCTATTGCCCCCAGGAGAACAGATGTCCTCTGCTTGACCACTGATGCTGAGCTCTCGATTCAAGATTCTTTCTTCCAGCCAACATCCAGTGACTACATTCCAGATGAGAGTTCCAGGTCCCAGCAACCACAACTTTCATCTGACTTATTTTTCCTACCAGCCCAGGTAGTCCTGCTTTCTCTATTTCTAGGAAGAGGAAAGGGAAGACCGACCGAACAAGTTGCTAAACACTGCCCATCAAAGAGGTGATGGGGTGGGATTCGAATCCACAGAGATGGTTAGTCATTAACAGTTCTTAATCAATCTGCTAAACTGCACTCATTAACAGTTCTTAAACAATTTGCTAAATTGTTCTCAGCAGAAAGATATAATATATAAATAGGCCCAAGAATAACTAACACAGCGTCAGCTAGAGATGTGCCACCCAATTCCACTGTGACTCTATTTTCAGTGGGGAGAACTGCTTTCCTTTATGCTGAAGTTGGAGATTTAAAGCCCAAATCCAAACTGCTCTTGGGATGAGGATCACAATCTTCCTAGACCTCTGGCAGCTCTCCCTCCAGCTTCTTCCTCCCAAGCTGGTCCAACCCCACCAGAGCTCTCCCTGCGAGAGAGCTGGGTCTTTCCTTAGTGTGTACATGAACTAGAACATTATTTTCTACCTTATAAATACATATAATTGTTACTTGTTGGTTAATAATAAAATTTCAAAAAGAGTTGGGACACAGCCTGTGACAGCCAGTATCAGAAAGCTTTCTTTGCAAAGACAGTGAACTGAGGAGGTCACCAGAAGAAAGGGCCTCACAGTTCTCCTGTGAGCTCATGACTGATTTCTGATGGGTACCGCACACTTTTACTGGAAATGCAAAGTTCAGGTGCTGACCTGGAGGGGTGAGCCAGTGACTCTGAGCAGGTGCTGAAACCACTGCTTATTTGTCCTGATAAACTAAGCGTCCCATGCCAGCCTCCAAAGACACAGCCTAGCAAGGAACACCCTTTAAGTACTGTTGCTTCCTCAAACACTGATTGTTGCCAGGGACACAGATGTCATGGGTACCCAGAGATGGACCTATCATTTCTGCACAGTGGCAATTTTTTGGGGAAAGATTAATAAACGAGAAAAGAGAGGCAGCTTAACTGCACTAATTTTCACTTTCCTAATGAACCAAGGTCCTGAGCTTCCTCAAGTAAAAACTCAAGATACAAGCAACAAAGAGCACCACAAAATCATCATAACAGAAAGCTGAAAGGCAGTTGCATGCATATAATTCTATTGAAAGTGACTCAAATGTAATAACCATGGTTCACACACAGGAGAAAAGGCGCTGTTCTGTACCTGCTGGCTGGACTACACACCTGGTTTGCTATGTACACGGCCGGCACACATGATTCTTTTTTGAAGCTTCGTGTTTGTCTTTAGAAAACACATTCTTAGCAATCAGACCACAGATTTCATTCAAGGACTCTCTTCTAAATTTCACTGATCGTTTTGCCCTTGGAGAGAATCACATCATACATGCGCTCAAAACAACCTTTACCAGGATCTCATATGCCCAACTTCCTGACAAAGAAAAATAAACCACAGCTTGGAACGTACATAATTTAAGAAATCAAATATCATGTGATAGATTCTCCTGTGTGTTACCTGTGTACTTGATAATTCTGTAGGAAACTTGATTCGGTGTTCTTTGCCCATTTATCTTACTATGAGTATATGAGTTCTTGAGACTCATCAAAATTTCCAGTCCAGAGAAGGCCAACAATCTAGCCAACTGTGGGTTGAGCCTGATTGGCTTTCAGTGGGGAAAAGCGCGTGTGTGTGTGTGTTTGTGTGTGTGTGTATTTAAAAGGATATGAACACATCCAGATAGCATGTGCCCTGGACAGTGTACTGCACTCTGCACTATTCCTTAATCTTGCAGTTTCACTTTACAGATCCTCTAAGTCACAGTCTCTTGGGGCTGGCATTTGAGGATAGACAGGTTTTCGTTGTGGGGGCCTGCTCTGCATGTCGCACTACTCCAGTGGCACCACTCCAGTGTAGAGGTTCAGACCTCCCCTCTTTCTCACACTTGCTCTGCACCAGGGGTCTTTCTCAAATGGGAAGCTGTGAACTCAGCCCAGTATCTGAATGCTTCCAATGCCCAGGACAACACCCAATCCTTCCGCCCTTATAAGGGATGGCACACTACACACAGCTCTCCTCTGTACTTCCTCTTCCTACTTTGGCCCTGTCTTTCAGCTCTTCTGAGTCACATGCAGCCCCTGCCTGCCCTGAAGAATGTCGTTCTCCTGGGACCTGGTGGCAGGCACTGCCGTGTCACTCCCATGCATGTTTCTTCCCGGGCGCCATCCTCATCAGATGCCAGAGAAGCGTCCAATCGCATTAGACCTCCTTGCTGGGGGCCGTCCTGGTGTCCTCCCTACCTCTAACTGGCTCAGCACCCCATGTTCACCCTGGCCATGGTCTTGAGCTCTATCAAAGTGCCCCCTTGCTTTATTCCACTCAAAGGTGACTCTTCCACATCATCTCCCCACCATGGAGCCCAGAGCCGTGCATATGGTAGACACTCAGTGAACACCTGATGGACTGACACAGAAATGAGTGAGTGAACATGGGACTGGATTCCCTGTCGCACTGTGAATAAGGCTTCTGCTGAGAAGCTCCAAGACAGTCTAATTGTTTCATACAGAGTCAGGAGAACATTTCTGGCTTCAGCTCTGTCATTCATTCAGTGGACAGTGGGTCAGTTATGCAACTCCCTTGGCCTCTGTGTCCTTGCAGGCTGAGTGATGTTGAAATGAACTTCTGCCGTGACTGAGTTCTACGTTTCTTCTATTTTTTCAGGTGTCAGGAGGAAAAGGGAAGGTGTCCTGGAAGGTGGCAGCAGAAATAGGAATAGATTCTGAATTCTATTTTTGGTCATTGTTGAAAACTTGCAATTTTCTCCATCAGAGGTGATGGGAAGATGAATAATACAGACACACACACATGTATTTTATATGTATATAGCTATCTGCACATACATACATATTAGTTTTAGCATGATATGCATGCATAGCTTTCTAAGAGAACTGCAAAAAAGGAAGGGGATTTTAAATTTGTTCATGGATTTCCTTAAAGGTCTCCTGATTTCCCATCCCTCCAGTGCTGATGAAGTGGCACTCTCCTGTTTGTCATTCTGCAGGAACGAGCAGGAGCCTCATGCAAATTCCACAGGCAAAGGCTCCTCCTTGACTCATGTCAGCTACTCAGCGTGATGGAAGGCTCACAGCCCAGAATGCAACAGGAAGACCCCTGTTAGAGAGGGAATGCATAACTTATGAACCACGGCCCCGCCAAAGTGAAAAAAAAGCAAATTTTCTGCCAGGAAACAAAAATTGAGGGCAGCACGGGAATGAAATTCACAGCTAATAAGAAAATGCCATATTAAATTTTTTAAAAACCATTTATTGATGAATTTAAATAACTACATCAGCATATATAATGGGAAGTTTCAAATTTGTTATGCTAACAAAAATATTTACCAAACAGTAATCAGAATTTTAAAGAGTATTTAATTGATATGTGCATGGTTAATGTCTGATAAGATGTTGAGTCCTACATACTGATTTATAAGGAACACAGTGTGTTATTCTCACTAGCTATGTGCCCACACTGATTGAACTCAAGCTTTGTTTGGTTGGGCATATACGTTAGTGACCTATTGCTAGAAAAAAACTCACCTCAAAAGTAGTGGCTGAGAGCAACAGTGATGTTTTCCTCATGATTCTGTGGATTGGGCAGGTGGGTTTAGGTACTGGCTTTGCTGCAGGAAAATCATGTGTTTATTCAGCTGGGGCATCAACCAGGTCCTTCACGATGGCCCAGGTGCACAACTGTTTTTCCCATTGCTTCTCCAATCTCCAGGGCTTTGGGGTTCCCTTCCAGGTGTGGTCCCTCATTCTCGCCTAGACTACACAAGCTTCCATGTTGAAAGTCTAGGGGAGCAGTTCTTGAAGTGGGAAGGGGAACTTCAAGTCCACATAAGGCCCAGGCTCCAGAACTTGGAGTTCTCTATTAGTTAAAGGAAGTCACAGCCCTACAGATCCAAGTGAGGACAAAAACTGTTTTCAAAGATTGGGTGGAGCCAAGGGTTAATTTCTACAGTAAGTCAGGAGGCTTCACTCCACAAGGTACCCCAGGAACTAGTAATCCAGAAACCCCAAGTTCAAGTCCAGTCTTAGCTCTCTCAGGCTCCAACTTAACGTCTGTGAATTCACTTTATTCCACTTCTGTATTTATTGTCTCTTATCTGCTCATTCTCATAGAGACCCTTGTCCCAGGCCAGACTTAACCATGTAGGGTAAGGCAGAGAAGGACTGGGTTTCTGGGAGGAAATGAGTTGCCTACAATGGACTCTCGAGTTACAACTGGCCTGACATATGAACAACTTGGGTTACGACTGGAATATTATTTTAACTTGTGAACAAAGTCTTGAGTTACAACCTGAATGCAGGCCACTTGTGCTTCCAAATGGTTTCAGATACAGACTGAACCCTTAAAGAGTTCTGGAAGGAACATTATAGCATCCTTTCCTGTGTGGGGTTAACTGAGAAATCCTGGGCCAGTGTCTCTCTAAGGACATTGAGATCTGCCTGTGTACTGGAGAGAGACTTTGAAGGCCATGTAGAGGAGCCTGAGCCTTCAATTGACCAACCTGAGTTACAACCAGCCCTCAGGAAAGAACTGAGTTCGTAAGACAAGGAAGGGTCCATTGTACTATGTTATGTTCTGCCACGACACTTTGGTTTCCTATAAAAATCAACTAGACAAATAATTCTTAGAATTTTCTTAAAACAAGATAGACTAGAAATGAAGTAGCTCACTACTAATACAACAAGTCAATTTCCACTTATTTCAAGATTGTTTTAGACATGAATCCCTATGAATTAGAATTTTTTTAATAAACTCCTACTGACTTTTTGTCAAGAAAACAGAGTAAAGACAAATCAGAAAAGACTGAGATTTCTTTTAGTAAATAATTTTGACAGAGGAGGGAGAAATTAATGAAATGACATTTGGATATGTTTCATGATCATTCTTGGGTGATCCAATGTAATGGGCCTTCCCATTATCCACACCCAGAACTACGCCAAACCACTCAGAGGACTAATTTCGTTATCCCACACCCTCGGTCGGGCACTACACACTCCAGATCCAGCCATCTCTGCAAATCCCCACCTGTGACTGCATGAGGCTTTGGGGCAACATCTAGACACAAACAATAATAAAGTATCTGTCAGATTTCAAATAATTTTTTCCAAAAATAACCTGATACGAAATGCTCATATTCTCAGTGCTCTACTGTAGCAGAGTCCTTCTTATCAGTAAAACTAGGCAATGACTACTTGTTTGTTGTTTTTTTTTTGTGGTACTGGGGATCAAACTTGGGTCCTTGCACTTGCGCAGCAGGTGGTGAAACCACTGAGCTAAATCCCCAGCCCCTATAGGCAATGACTACTTGTAACTTGCTGACAACCTGAATGGAATACTAACAATAATATAACAATAACTGTTCCCCAGTAAAATATACTGTTTTCCTCTACTACTTCTATGAAGTTGTTTTCAAATATGAAATTTCTCTCAAAGTTCTTAAATTGATCCAATACTACCTTGCTTAACTCTCTGCCTTTTCGTTAGTTACATGCCACTGAGTGGTGGGCAAAATCCCCCTACAGAAGAAAAGGACGAAGTGTTCCTCCCTAGGAGGTTGCTGCGGGCTTACAGGAATTTCTCTTTACAATGGTCTTAGGATGAGCTTAGCACGTGGGAAATCTGTACATTTTAGTCTCCATGGACACAAAGGCTCCCTTGTCTAGTTCGCACACACACATCCCTCTTTTCTCTGAATTAGGATTGGTTTACAGTCAGCAGTGCCAGCTTGTAACTTAATTACTTGCTACCTCTTTCATTTACATTGGTTCTACCAATTTGTAGTCCAGATTACTTGGCAGGGGGAATGGGAGAGTGAGCAGAAATAATGCATTTTATTTACATATTCTTTACAATTTTGGTGTTTATTACACCTATCTAATGATCAATAGAGATAGGAATAAAATAGGTGACATAATTTAGGTGTCATACTGAAACCATAGAGCAGAACTTTCCTCCCACAGTATCTAGCAAAATAGGCCAACATTTACAGAAAGTAACAAAGAAAATTCACTAACTACAGCCAAAATACAGAAGAGTCCAGTATTATGGACGCCATAAACCATTGATCAAGAAGAGAAAGGGACGATTCCAAGCTGAGTTACACTGGGCATTGAGCTAAGACACAGGACTCTTACTGACACTCACACAGTGGGAAAGAGACAAATGAAAGACATTTTTCACTTTCTTCCTGAGGGCGAATCTTTGCGTCGTGGAAACAAACATAAGAAAGAACAACAACAACAAAAACAAATAAAATGGCACCGTTTCTCTTGGTTAAAAATGAAAGACTCAAAGCTGAGGAGTGGGTTTGGATCCCGTCATCCTACATGGACAGGAGAAACTCCTCCAGGGTGTGAGGACAGTAGAACCAGAACCCATGCCAAGAGTCAGAGGAAGCCATCTCTGCCACCCTAAGGGAGCCCTCCCCAGCCACCATGGCTACCCTTCCCTCACAGGAAACTGGACAGGGCACTAAGTCCTCTACTTCCAAACTACCAAATCAACCAGCCTTCCACACAGTGCAAAAAGAGGTAGGACGTGAAGGCCAGACAGCTGGAACTCAGTGTATCAGTACGTTAAAGAGTGTTTCTACTGCATCCCAAGTAGGTCAGGTGCCTCCATCTTCCACACCATGACAACTGATACAGAAGGCAGGGTGACAGCCAGGGGCACTGATGTAACAGCAAAGCCAGGGACAGCTGGACACAGATGCACTGCAACCTGTCACCTCCAGACGGACCCTGGCAACAGCCCTTCTTCCTACCTCACCTTTCAGGTTCTCATTTTCTCCCTTTGAACAGCAAGAGTGCTCAAGTGCCCAATGAAATAAGTTTATAAAGGAATGTAGGAAACCCAGGACAAATGGCCGACCTTAAAGACAGGTCCTGGGGAACAATGAAAACATCTTCCAGATGCACCAGCCACTCTGGGGTCTGCCCTCCAGGATATCAACTCTTGAGTCCCCTTTTGAGATCTCAGGCTACTATGATGTTAGGGCCCCAGCTTCCTCTGCCCCCTACCCCCAGTCTTCTGCTTAGTGGCTTTGCTTATGAGACCTCACATTAAGCCAGTGGTCACAACGAGCAGGAGCTTTGTCCCCTGCACCAGTGGACCTTGGCAGAGCCTAGAGACCTGCTCCTAGCATCCAATGGGTAGTGGACAAGGATGCTGCTGGGCTTCCTGCAGCACACAGCACCACCCTCTCCACAAGCAAGCATCCAGCTACAAATGTGAGTGAGTAGTGCTGAGGCTGAGGCGGGAAAGCCTGCTCCAGGCACCCTGTTACACGGCCTGGCGGTACAGTGTAGGTTTTCCGATTCAGTTGTGCTTAAGCACATGATGATGAAGTGAAGCGGTGCACAGCAGCACATCCTGCAGGGATCATTGTGTCTCCGAGGGGCCCTTTCTTCCGCACACCTGTGGATGTGACAGTCTGGGAGTCTCACAGTAGAGTCGGAGTTGGAGTCGTGACGCTGGGAGGAAGCATCAAGTACCACCGAGCCGCTACTCACCGCAGCAGAGTGAACAGGGGCTACCAAGCTTCCTGGAAGGGGCCAGGAAGTAAGCAAGGCAGACGCCAGTCTCTACACCGTCTCTGCCACCGGTGCTCACCTCCGCCGCTGTGGCATGAAAGCCACCATAGCCAGCATGCACAGGAACAAGTGTGGCTACACACGTGCCATAACACTTCATTTGTGGAAATGGAAACTTAGACTGCATATATTTTTCATTTGTCAGGAAAATTATGTTTTGAGCTCTTCAGAAATTATCTAACATGCCATCTGCCTTGCAAGTGCAGGGTCCTGAGTTCGATTCCCAGTACCAAAAAAAAGAAATCATCGAACAATACAAAAAATAAGATTTTTAGTACTTAGGGGCTCACAAAACTAGACGGTGGGTTGAATTTGCCCCCAGGCTGGGGTTTGATAACTCTTGGCCAAGAGGAAGTTCTTTTGAAATTCTCAAGAGTAAGGCATAGAAGAGACATTAGCATTGTGGCTAACAATGGAATGAAGGACAATAGAGGTTAATTTCTTCATTTGAAGGACATTTTTATTATCATTTCCAATCTGTTCCTCTGTTTCTATTCAACAATGTTGGATTTTACAATGAAAATCATAAAATAGATCTCTGAAAATAATAATTTTCAAATTATTACTGAGTTCTCAGCTAGGCAAGTCCATGGCTTTGGAGACAGCTGTCTACAGGTGAGCCCCAGTTCCACCACACACTTGCTGTTGAGATGGCGCCGTGCACAGGAGAATCGGGCCAGGCTGGACAAAGAACTTGTTGCCATCTAGGTAGCAACTGAGGACAGGATTCAGGAAGCGGTGACCAGCAAGATCACAGCATTTATTTCAGACACCTACATTCCAGTGTCAGGTTGGCCATAATTTGTGTAAGACCTCTGCCCATTTAGGGCCTCACTCTGCTCATCTTAAGATAAACAAGCTAATCTCAGTTGCCTGTGAACTAGCACAAACAATCAACAAATGGGATCTCTTCTTATTAAAGGGCTTCTGCACAGCAAGAGAAACCACCAGCAGTGTGAAGAGACAACCCACAATGTGGGAAAAAGTCTTCACCTGCTCTTCCTCAGACAAAGGTCTACTCTCTAGAATCTATAAAGAACTTAAAAAGATCAGACCTCCCAAATTTAAAGACACAATTGAAAAATGGGCATCTGAAATGAACAGACATTTCTCAGACAAAGAAGTAGAAATAGCAAATAAATACATGAAAAAATGTTCAACATCACTGGTCATTCGAGAGATGCAAATGAAAACGCTGAGATTCCACCTCATTCCAGAAAGAATGGCTGCTATCATGAAATGAACCAATAACAAATGCTGGTGGGGCTGTGGGGAAAGAGGAGTCCTGCTCCACTGCTGGTGGGAGTGTAGACTGGGGCAACCACTGTGGGAATCAGTATGGAGATACCTCAAAGAACTAGGACTGGAAGTCCCATTTGACTCTGCTATTCCACTGCTGGGGATCTTCCCCAAAGAATTAAAAGAATCATACCACAGTGATATATGTGCACCCATGTTCATAGCAGCACAGTTTGTAATAGCTAAAACTTGGAAACAGCCCAAATGCCCATCAACTGGAGACTGGATAAAGAAAATGTGGATTTTTTATAAAATGGAGTACTACTCAGTCATAAAAAATGAGAAATTAGAGATATTTATAGCTAAGTGGATGCACATTGAGGCAATACTCTTAAGTGAAATAAATAGGACACACATGTGTAAGTACCAAATAGTTTCTCTGGTGTGAGAAACTGAAAGTGTAAATAAGGACTAAATGTATAATAGGTAATGTGAAATAGGAAGAAAAACAGCAAAGGGGAAGGAAGTGGGAGGGCTAGGGGAAAGGATAGAAGGGAATGGGATTAATGTGAGAAAATGGAAAAATAGGAAGAAAATCTTTGTAACTAGAGAGGACTGGAGGGGTTGAAGCGAGGGCTGGGCAAGGGTGAAAAATAAGAACCAAGAGAGACTATGTAAAGGTGCAAATTTCCAATGATGAATGTCATTATATTGTATACCTAAAATGTACCAATGATTAGAATGAATAATCGATAATGTAAAATAGGAAGAAAAGGTCCAAAGGGGTAGGAGTAGTGGGAGGGGCAGGGGAAAGGAAAGAAGGGAAAGGAAAAATGATGAGAAATGGAAAAAATGGAAATAAAGTCTTTGTAAATAGGGAAGGGTGGAGGGCATGAAGGGAGGGCTAGGAATGGGGAAAAAATAAGAACCAAGATGCATTATGTAAAGGTACAATTCCCAATGAGAAATGTAATTGTGTTGTATACCTACAATGTACCAATAAAAGAATTTAATACACACACACAAAACAAGATAAACAAGCTGGACTGAACAAGCTGATTATCTTTTTGCTGTAGAAGCTTTTTGGTTTTTTATTTTTAGATAAATAAAAAGGAAAAAAAGAGTCAACTCAAGTGTAACTGCAAACAAAAGTATCTCATTTCCCCACTCGCCAGCTAATTCTCCAGCAGGCAGAATTCAGAATACGTGTTGCTTGATCTATAGTGGCAACCTGTAATTTGTGCAAGAAAGACTTATTTTAGAAGAATGCACATGTCATCTTTTTTCATAACCAAGTAAGAGTTACAATTAGTTTGATTCATAAGCTGTCAAGGGTATCTCCAGCACACGTTTGTGAACAATAAGAAGTTTTTCAGGCAGCTCTGTGATAGAGGGGAGAGAGAACTATTTCTCACTTGTGTAATTAATACTAAACATAAATCCTCCTCCATTTCCCACTTGAATATCCCATGCTCACTTGAGTACCATCTTCTATGAGCACATTAGTAAATGTACTCATAGAACATGAATTCACTCATGTCCTACTGAATTTTGTTCTGCAGCATTCCATCTTTGGGAAATTGCCAAGATAAGTAGCAATGAAATGCTCAAAATAATGGACCAAATAAGAAATACCCGAAGTTTTTCATCCATTATCACAGACATTTTAATACACAGCAAAAATTTCATCCATATTATTCTATCAAAATATTTTCCAATGTTTCATATACAAATCAATATTGGGTTTCCCAAAGAGTGGGCATGCTGTTAACAGATAAAGCATTACAGTGTTCATGATCACTCCATATCTAGTTCCCAAATTCTTCCCTGGTTTATCATTTATCTGTAGTATTCAAAAATTAAATGATTCAAATCTCATTATGGATTGGTTTCATTAACACAGATCAAAGAGACGTGATTACATGGGATATGGAATAGTGGATATGGGGTAAATTGGTTCGTTTCAGGACACAGGAGTATGTACATGTGCCAAAAAGCATTGTGCAATATTTTCGCAGCAGATGAAACAAGTTTTTATTTTCTATAACATCAAACAAAAGCACAATGGCATAGCTCTTCAGTAGAGCACTCTGTCCATGCATAGGTGGGTACACAAATGAATATACGATTTAAAAAAAGATTCTCAAATACCCTTCATCTATTATGCACTAAATAAATACTGAGAGTGAGCTATGTTTGGTGACACCAGCTTGGCCTATCTACTTGGGTTGCTGCAGCCTCGTTAATGGAAATCTCGTGGAATGAAGTTAGGAGGAAGCCGAGTGCAAGAGGTGGATTGGGGCACTGCTGCCTTTTACTCTGAAGCCTTCAGCCCCTCAGATGCTGTGCACACTAGGGTGGACACCACCAGCCTCCCTGGCACTGTGTGTCCTCCTTGGTTGGGCTGTATGTCTCTCATAGCTTCATGGTCTGTTTTTAGGTTAACTGTGCAGTATGTTTCATGTAGTAGCTACTGAGTGAAGATAGGTACTTTAAACACCAGAACACTAAGCAAAAGAAAAATACATTACTGACAAGTCCTCTGTAGTGAGTGGTTAGTAGGTGCCAGGCATTGTGCACACACTAACAGGAACTGCTTGACTTTCACAGGAAGTGCAAATGTTGGGAATGATTATTATGCTCTTTGACAGTTGAGGAAAATGATCTGAGCTCACATGGCCTGTGGGCAAGCAAGCGTTAGTGTTCCCAAACCATCTTTTAACTGGTCCTTCAACCCATCCTCCTCACTGAAACCAAGAAATTTGGCCAGATGCAAAAGCTGATGTTCTTGCTCTCTCAAGTTAGTCTTCAGTGGTCCCCATCCCTTACAGCAGTGGCTTTTAAACCTGTCTGAAGAGGACCTATGTAAGAAAGCCCCATGCACGGATACATTTATAACACATAGAGAAAGCTGAGCTGAAACAGGTGGTCTCTTATCCCACCTAAGCACCCTTTCTTCATGAAATACACTGCCATTTTCCGTTCTAGTCTGTTCTTTTCAAATGCTGGTTGCAACCCACTAAATTGATTTTACGACCCACTCACCAGCGCCACACAAATCCCAAAATATCCATCTAAGTGGTAAATCTAAATCCCATCCCCCGGGACACGAAATGTCATCTCCCATTGTGTCTCCAATGTGTTCACACTCCCCACCACAGCATTGCTCTGAAGGAGTGGTCTCCTAGGTATGGGAGGCAGCTCCACCCATGACCCTCGTGGCCCAGCTGGGAACTGCTGTTCAGAATAACACATATGGGAGAGTCTTTGATTGTTCAGCTTCTCACCATGCCTTGACTATTTGGTATCTGTTTAAAGGGGAAGATATGCTGTTTGTTTGTCTATTTACCCTATCAAAATTTAGGCTTAACACACCTGTACCTTTATTTGTTTTTTATTCCTCTTTGCATTTATTCCCTCTGATTGCCTTTTACTGCTTTCTTTTCTTTTGAAAAGAAGTACGGTAGTTCTGATGACTCCAACAAAAATCAAGAGACCTAGTATTTCCTACCACCAGGCCATGCTGTTTGTTGACACCAGAGGTAGAGTTGGGAACATTTCAATATGGAACTTCAGAACAGTTAGTGTCTTCTAGTGCCAAGGGCAACACAGACGAATGGGGACAAAAGACAAGAAAACCCATGGCTGACAAATCTCCCAGCCAGAGCAGAAATACAATGTCATATTCTTTCCTTTCTATAATGAAAAATTTCTTTTTACATTCATATCAACTATTTCTCTCCAAAAAACGTATTTGTAGTAAAAACCTTGTTTGCTGGATCACTGTTTTCAAATGTGTTCTTATTCTTCTAATTTCTCTGTGATTCTCCTGATTTCTAGTTATTTCTCAAGTCACCATGTACATTAATCCGTTATCCAGAGAAAACAAAAATAATAGGATGTCTGGATATCTCTCAACTTATCTATCATCCCTCTATCAAATTTTATTCTAAAGAATTGGCTCACACAACAGAGAGAGATAATAGGTTCAGATTTTGCAAAGCATGCCAGCTGGATGCTGACCCAGGAAGAGCCCATATCGTCCCTCCAGTTACGGGCTGTGTAAAGGCAGATTTTCTTCTTTGTTAGGGATTCCAGGCTTTTTCTTTTATGGCCTTCAACTGATTGGATAAGGCTCGCCTATTATGCAGAGGAATCAGCTCTAACTCAAGGCTTATTTACTTAAATGTTACTCTCATCTAACAGATAAACTTTGAAGATACTTCTTAATCTAGTGTTTGACCAAATATCTGGGTACCCATGATCTACCCAAGTAGACACATTAGATTAACCATTACACCTCAATTTCAGGCCACGTAAAGTATGAAGCACATGCGGAGACACTGATAACTTCTTCCTATTTCTGACAGACCGAGCGAGGCTCAGTAGGCAACATTGTCTCTTCCAAAATCATTTGTATCTGTAGAACTCTTTAGTTGTAATTAGTTTACTTATAGGCAATGAAAACTTAGTGCTATTCAGTGGAAGGCAGTAATACACAAAGTTATTACACATATAAGATAGCTACTTTACTGTGCCACCCACATCAGGGTGACACATTCATTCCAGTCCAGGAATGTCTTCTTTTCTCCTAATCAAGACTTTTAGCGTACAATTTTATTATTTTAGAAGACAGCTTTCTGTGTTAAGGGCATGAATAAAAATGAATGAATGATGGTATATATATTGAGAAGCAGGTATCAAATCAAGAAGTATCTCGGGGTTTGGAAGTAGATGAGGAGCCGACAGGAATGCAGTTTGCTGTTTTAAGGTGGCTTTATGCCTGATGCATCACACAGTTTTCCTGTAGACCATGGATTCCTTGCCCAAACATCTTCCCAGTGGGGAACCCTGAAGGCAGAAGACCAAAGGGACGGCGCAGACACCTTTGTTCCCAGCTGGGACAATCGTCTCTGCCACTGCACAGACAGATTCTTTGTTTGCTTTGACGCTGTTCCTTCTCAGGAAAATGCCAAAGTCAGGCAGTCTCTGTAGGGAATCCCTCCTGTTCAGACAGTGCCAGAGACAATGTGCCCATGTGCTCAGCACAGCGGTGTTGCTCAGGGGTTTTTTGGCACTGGTCTTTTCTTACTTCTTCCATCCATCTCCTGAGACACACTCGAGTGTCCCATCAAATGTATGACCGCACTAGGCAGAAAGGACAGAACAATGTCCAGGATGCAGCCGGCCTGCAGAGGTCTTGGCCGACGCAGAGAAATCAGAGGATGCAGCAGAGGTTAGAAACCAACTGCGTAGCTGTTTATGTCCCAAAGTACAACTGGGGCACAGAGAGGGCAGAACAGCTCTCCGGGGATGGAACCACAGGGCAAGTCCCACCGTGAAGGGTGGACAGAGAAGCAGGCAGCCGTGGGCGCTGTCAGCCAGGGACAGGCCAAGTACAGAGGCATCGCCATCCACAGCTCAGGCTGTGGGCAGGGGGAGCAGGGCATTCAGGACCAGGTAACAGGGACCAGTACCCTGATCCAGACTTTACGCACCGCTGTGAGATCGCAGACTTCACATGTGGGAATCTTAGCTTCATTATGAGCAACACAAATAGAGCTCCACCCACCCTGCATGCTTTCATTGACAATCTGATGAAAACATAAAACATTCTTGGCACAGTGTGGGCACTAAGAATGCTCGCTCCTCTCCTCCCTGACAACCTAAAAGACGGCCTCCTTACCATGTAGGCAGTGCATGGGCACATGAGGAGGTGGTTCTCCTTCCTCCTAGAACTCAGAAAAAGGATGAAAAGACCTTCCTCTAGGAATTACACCAAAATTAAACACGAATGGGTAGAAGACTGACATCTTAAAGAGCAATATCCTATCGTGGGCCTTGTCAGGACTCAGCAGGAAGTGGCAGAAATGGGGCTACTGAAGCACAGGTGAGGAAGAAGGGAATGGAGACAATGTCTCCACAGTGCTGTACCAGGGAGAGGCAGGCAGGCGTGGGGCACTGTGCCGTGTGTGATGCTGGGGCCTCTACCAAGCAGGTACACAGCCCGGCATGGCAGTGACTGAGTCACAGCAGCAGTCTTTAGCTGGCAGGCTCATCACATGCAGCAGGAGCCCATCAAGGAGGGGACTGTCTTGTAGAGATGAGAGTGGAGTTGCTCTGCGTCAATTCCTGAATGACCTGCTTTCTGCTTGTAATGCATCCATCTCAATGAGTCCATTGAGAGTTTGCATGAGAGTTTGCATCCGAGAGTGGACTGCATGCTCAGAGCACTGTAATTAAGTCACTGAGCTTACAGATGAAGGACCACCACCCGAGGAGCTACCTTGGTGGACATTCAGGTGGACGAGCAGGACAGCCAGGGGTCACCAATGATCACCGGTGTCTTTCAGTGCAGCAACAGAGAGGCGGGAAAGGAAGATGCAGACCAGCCAAGCAGCCCTCCCGAAAAGTCTTTCCCCTTGAAAGTGTAAGTCTTATTGGAGGACACAAATAGTTCTTTACAATTTAAGCACAATTTTAAAAAATGACTTTTCAGTTCAGCAGTAAGGGGAAAAAACCCCTCACAATCTTTTTAGACTGAAATAGCCTGTGACCCTTATGCTATTTTGTCCCATCTTTTGTCATTAAATGGTTTTATTAGGAAGAAAGTCTCTTAAATGTTCATAGAATGTCAATTTTGATGGTTTCCATAAACAGAAAGTGCTAGTGTTATTTTGAAAAGAAAAGCCAATTCCAATTCATAGGATGTTGGTACACTAAGCCTGGAAGCTTGCAGCTTGAGTTCAAAGGAACACACAGGCTAATTTAGGCATCAGAGGTCCACACGGAGAGCCACACTTTGGAAACCTCCTCCCTGCTCAACTTGCTGACTTGTTGCCAATGCCCCCCCAACCCCCAAATTCCCAGTTTAGAGCACACCTCCTTCCAAGGAGATGCATAAGACTCCAGGTTCCTGGGCTTGCTTGTTTGATCTCATGGTTCCCTTTGCCAGAATCCTAACCTCCAGCCTTTGGGGGTGACCAGATGTGTTCCCTCTATGGGCCATCAATCTGCGGAGGGCCCCTGCTGGTCTCCTGGGAGAACCAGAATGCAAGTCCCCGGGTTATACAACTGGCTGACATAAATGTGCCCCATTCCGGGCCTTTCCTAAGGACCCAGAGGAAATGTCCTTAACTTGTTTCCTCCAGTGAGATTCCTTTCAGCCTCAGGAGGCAGAAGTCATGGATGACTTCAGAATCTCCTAGTGAAATCCACAGTCCTGAGGTCCCCTGGTGGGGACTGAGCCTTGGGAACCGAGATTGAGGTGTTGCAGTAGGCTGGCTGCCAGGTGTAGGAGCCCTCAGAGACATGGGCTGATGGTCCCCCTGAGAGTGAGTGACGCAGGGCCTGGGATCTGGGCAGTGTGCTTCCCATGTGCGGGGTGTGGGATGCCTGTGCAATGCACTGCTGCTGGGTATAGGAGCTCTTGTTTTCTGTTAGCAGCTAAATCTATCAACCCAGGAGTGGTGTCCATAATTGTGTCCAATATAATCAATTAGTAAATAATCCTCAGTAATATTAAAAATTCTGCAAGTCATATAAAAACCGAGAGATAATTAGATGGATATATTCATAGACTCACATCTTCTGGATTACCAGATTTTCTAATGTCTATTAAACCCAATCTAATGTATTAATACACTAAAAATGCCTGTTACCTATTGCTAATTCAAACTGAATATGGGTGGGGAGATGCAGGTTTGGGGAAACTGTGATTGCTCTATCCATTTCCTGTCTCTTCCTAAGATTTGGACCCTGCTACTAA
>NW_004624751.1:5198059-5266909 GCF_000247695.1 Heterocephalus glaber | reverse complement strand
TCTCCTTGATTTGAGAGTGTGTGTTGAGAAGTCTGCCGTGATTCTGATGGGCTTTCCTTTGTAGGTGATTTGTTTCTTTTCTCTAACTGCCTGTAGGATTTTGTTCTTCTGTTGGGTTTCTAAGATCTTGACTAGTATATGTCTAGCTGTAGATTTTTTTTTTTATCATGGCTAGTTCAAGTTCTATAAGCCTCACTTATCTGTATGTCCAATTCTCCACCTCTGTCTGGGAAGTTGTCTACTATTACTTCTGTGTATATTTTTTTTATGTCTATTGTACTTTCTCTTGTTTTTTGTGGACTCCTATCAGTCTTATGTTATTCTTCTTTGCATCATCTCGCAGCAGCTGGATTGATTTCTCGTAGTCCCTTACTTTTTTTAAGAAATCTCTGTTTTCATGGTCTTTAACCACAGTCCTGTCTGCTATATCAGCTATTCTATCTTCAGATTCTCTTAATCTGCCATGCATGCTTTCAATGGAGATTTTAATCTCCTGAATATCCGTTTGTATCTGTTTCATGGATTCCATTTCTTTTTTATGTTGGGCAATCATGGTTTCCATTTCTTTCTTATGCCTGGCATTCATGGCTTCCAGCATATTTCTGTGCTCATCTATTTTTTTTATCTGTTTCTGTTCTAGATCCTCTAATCATGTTTTTCACTCTGCACTCCATCTGGGAGATTATTTTTGCTTTGAATTTTTCTAGAACCTCATTCATCTGTTTTGTTACTTCCCGTGTTATCAGTTCAGGGTGTCCAGGTGGTTGATTATCAGCCTTTTCCACCTTGTTTCCCCAGAATTTGCCTTTTGTGAGGTGGAAGTCTGAGCTTGTGCCTTGCTTAAATGACTTCTCATTTTTGTTTTTGGTACTGTCCTTGGTTTAGTTCCTGGGTTGATACTTTGAAGTTGCTTATTGTAAGTATTTTTGTTGATGTATTTAGAACTCTTATGAAATGATTGCTTCTCAGAGTTGTCTTCACGATACAGCTGGTCTTTAGGTTTTGAGTCTCTAACAGCTCCATGGCTATCTCACTTTCATTATATCAGGAAAGACAACTGATTAGATCAACCACAACACCTTAGCCCATCTGATACAATCAGCAACACAATAGCATCAAGTACCTCTTAGAAAATGACAATTTGTTGTAGTTATTAATCTGTCACCTTTAACTGTGTGAATTAAATCAAAATCAAGGACCAACCCAACTTATGTTTATAGTGAATAAACTCTCAGCAACTTTACCCTTCAGGATGGGGAGTTAGAAGGAGTTGGGGAGGGAGGGATAGGTAGGTAGAAGGATAGGGGAAAGTTAGCAGTGTGGTCACATGGTACAGGCAAGAGAAGAAAAAGAGAAGAAAAGAAAACTAAAGATGAAATATGAATTAGGGCCAGAACAGGAACACAAAGGGGAGATGAAGAACAATGTGGGACAGCAAGACAGTGAGTCAGAGAGAGAGAGAGAGAGGGAAAAGAGAAAAAAAAAAGAAAAAAGAGAAAAATAAAAATTTTAAAAGAGTAGAAAAGAAGAAAAAAATTAAAAATAAGAGCAAAAAATAGTGGTAATTTCAAAAATGACAAATAAAAGATAAAAATGAAGGACCTTCTTCAGGGTATGTCTCTGCTGTCACAATAGACAATGTGGGCAGCAGTGTGCAGTTATGTCAATGAGTCTCAGCAAGCCAGTCACAGACCTGTGAGATTCAGTCAGATTTCTGGCTGCAAGTCCCAAGTTGAGCTCCCTGTCCTCCTGCAGGGTTTAACTCTACAAGGTTCTACTGCAGGTTCCAGCTGCCTTTCCCCTAAACATACTCCAGGTTCCTATGGGAGGTGATGATCCCTCCAACTTACCAAATATGGTGGTCTGGTGTGCCTTTATTGCACATTCTCTTCACTTTTCCAGTGGGCTTCAGTTTTCATCAGGGAGCCTGATAGAGCCCCTCTCTCTGTTGTTCACTTCTGCAGTGCAGGACAATGTCCTTTATGTCCCCCTGTGCCTCTGTAATGTGGAACCAAGTAGCTGCACAGCCAGGAGGCCAGAGCCATGGGGCCTGTTGTTGCAGGTGCCCATGTGGCTAAGGAGGCGCCTAGTGGGCATGCTGGAAATGTGACTCTCTTTATGGCATGCTTTGTTGTTCCGGTCCTGCATGCTGGACTTAGAGTGGCACCATGTGATGCACTTGGACACTGAAGACTGAAACCTGGCTTCATCAGGAGATCACCTGATCTCTTGGAGTCTCTGCTGTGTCATCCCTGCAAAGAGGTTTGGCTCATCAATCCCATGTTTTCCAAGGTGGTCCAAGCTTAACATGAGGAATATCTTTGTCCATTGGGTGAATAGGAACCCAGCCAGGGCAACTAACAATGCAGTAAAACCAGTTTCAGAGGTTTCAGTCCAAGTTTACTGGGCTGTGCTGCTTCTGTGCTTGTGGTTAGGCAGAATAAACATGGCGGGAGCAGGTGAGGAAAACCTTAGTGAAGCCTTATACCTCAAGCAAAATGTATCCTGAACCAGGTGAGAAGCTAGTGAAACATTCATGTTCCCAGCATTCTACACTCAAATCAGAACAGAAAGCATTACAGCTGTGGTGCTGAGAAGAGGGGCTGGGGACCCAGACACAAGGACATCTGTCTGCAGGGAGGTTGGGAGGGGGCTGAGCAGGCTTTTTTTGAGGATGCCAGCAGCTGTGCCACAATGAAGGGCACCAGCTGCTAGCTGCACTCTCAGCAGCTGGAATGAAGATTCTCAGCTGCACTTCTGTTGCAACCTTGACACCAGAAGAGAGAGATTTGGCAGCAGTCTCTCACTGCTGGAATACTGATCACTGCTAAATTCTGAGCAATTTTCTTGGTCAAGGAATGATGATACATCCTAACTTGAAGAGTTCTGTTATCACTCTGATCCCACTGTTGTCCCCCCAAATTTTTTATTTTTTTTTTTTCCTTTTTGGTGTGTGAGACAAACGAATTTTCTATTACCAGTTGGCTGGTGGTTATTCACCAACCCCATGAGACGAGACAACAGGTGGTAGACAAAATCGCAGCTTCTCCTACACACTCACTTCCTGGCCCGCAGAACCTGTGAAGGTCACGTCACATGGCAAAGGGGACTTGCAGATGCGATTAAGGAAAGGATCTTGGGATGGGGAGATGACCCTATTGCATTCCACCTGTGCTCAAAGTAGTAAGATTTGTTGTTGTTGTTGTTTGTTTGATGAAAGGGAGACAAAGAGAGTCAAAGAGAAAAGCTGAGGTGATGGAAGGAGAGACAGACAGACAGACAGGAAGATGCTGAGCTCCTGGATCTGAAGATGGAGGAGGGGTCATGAGACAAAATCATGAGCAGCCTATGGATGCCGGGAAATGCAAAGAAGCAGACTCCCCTGGGAACCTGTTTTAGGCCTCTGTCTTTCTGAATTGCAGGAGAAAACACGTGTGTTGTTTAGTGCCCCTATAGTTGGGGTAATTTACCACTAGTTCTCTCCATAGAGAAAAGCGGATCCCACAGCAGAACTTCTTCGGAAAGGAGCCAACGGGAGCACAGATGAACTTGGCACCAGCATGGGCCCTGGGGAAGGGCAGAGCCAGTAGGTACAAGCTGGACGTGGCCTAAGATCATGTCTTAAGAGAGCAGCACAGTGCTGCAGCCCTTGTCACAGGGCTACATGAGTGAGATGGCTTTGCCTTCTATGTCAGGGAAGTGGCTCCATTCATGTCTATTTGCAAACTTCTTTCCACCTGTAGGATCAGGAAAAGCTTCCAAGTGGCATTCTTAGATGAAAATCTAGTCAGATGGTTTCCACCAACAATATGATTACTGAATATAATTTACCAGAAGAGATAAAAGAGAGTCATACTGTGCTCCCTATGAAAAAGGGGCTTTCGAAATTTCTGGGAAGTGTTAGAGACAGGGTTCTCTAGAAGAGATACATGAGGTGTGTGAAGAAAATACCAGAACTCCTATATATGCTTATCTTTCAAAGTGGAAAGAAAGACATCTAGCCACTGAATGTCTTGATTAACAGCAGTGCACTCTGCAGGGGACTCCAGGTAGGCCCTGGGTACCACACAAGATATGGAAGACTAGACTGGCATCCTCTGGGTGTGTGAGCTCACAGCACACAGCAGCCCATGGTGATGAAGCTGCTCCAGGCTGTGTTCTCTGTGGGTCACTCCACAGAGCGAGGAGGCCACATAAATAGTCACAAGGTGCTGAACTATCACAGTAGTGCTCTGCTTGTCTTGTGCATTGTGGTAAAATAATTATCAACTCAAATAAGAGTGAGGTAATTTTTGTCAAAATTATAAGAGTTCAAAATTGTGGTCAATCTTTCCTGCCATGACAACAAATTTCCAACATTGTGCTAGGTAGAGGATATTTTTGAAGTGCACATACAATCTCCCCTCCGTGTGTAAGACTGTCATTGTAACGATGAGAGGAGAAATAATGTTTTTAAAAAGAACACATACTATGGAGAAATCATGTGACAATCATGCACTTAGAAATGTCTCTTTATGTGACTATATTGCCAAAAAATGTAAAGCCTTTCATATTTGTACAGTAATATGCCTTCAAAATATAATTTTAATGTGTTAATAATACATATTCAAAATATAATTTTAATATATTAATAATTATTCATTACAATTAAAAACTTTTCCAAATAAATATTCAATGACTCTTGAACCCAACTGCTAAAAACTAAAAATTCAATGTCTATTGTCTGAATTATAAGAACTGACTGAAATCAGGGAATTTGGAGAATGAGCAGCTGAATTCCATCCAAAATGTTTTTGTGAATGTGGAAGGGACTGAAGACTATGTATTATGATTTGGAGTCTAGTCACTGAGCCTTTTGCTGGCTGCTTATGAAAAGCAAATGTCAGAATCAAGGGAACTCAAATACAGTCCTAGGAGCACTCTATTGCTGAGTTAACCAAACATTTAATTGGGAAGTTAAATCCACTAACATTTAGCATAATAATTGATACCTGGTTGGGAAGGGTTTACTGCTGCCATTCCCCCCACACCCGCTTTCTGTTTTGCTTTGTAGTTCTTTCCTCCCTCTTTTTCTCTCTTGCTAATGAGCCTATTCCATCATAATGCTCCTACCAAAAACATTAAAATGAGACGGTCTAAGGTATGTTGAAGTTTTAAAAAGCAAATCATTTAAAAGCCTTTCATCTCTGTCTACTTTTAATTCAAATTTGTGTTTTGTAGTGTGGAGCTGGCACCTCTATGGGTCCCTTATCTGCAGTTCTACCAATCATAGGTAAAAATCAGAAAAAAATTGCATCTACACTAAACATGAACAGACTGCCTCTTGTCATTATTTTCTAAAAAAAGCCACATAACAAAGATTTATATTACCTTCATACTGCATAGGTATTATAAATCATCTAGAGATGTTTGAAAGTATTCTGGGAGATGTGCATAGATCATGTGCAAATATTGTGCAATTTCATGTAAAGAACTGGAGCATCTGAAGATTTCAGTATCTGTAGGGAATCCTGGAACATTCCCTAATGGAAACCAAGGGACAAATGTAATAAAATATTGTACACATGCTTCATGAATAAACATGTATATACCAAGTATTAAAATATTTTGCCCATCAATGTGCACAGTCAAAACCAGTTTGAGGCCCCAAATCTTGGAGCTACGTCTCCCTAAGCAAATCAACTCTGTTGACTCCCAAGCAGGGAAAGGAAACAGGAAAATGCATTGCCCTGGGGCCTGGGGAAAGTCACCCACTGAGTGAGAATTAGCAAGGGTCTCTGGAGGCTGATGTTGCAGGGCTGAGCTCTCCCTCTAAGCACAAGTGAAAGGAGCCTCCTTCTCCTCCACAGTGAAGCTCTCTGCTTCTATGCCGGGCTGACTAATTTTAAGCATCAGTATGGCTGGGCTGTCCTCCCCAGTGCAAAATTCCTGCAAGGGAATTTTTTGCATAAGAGTAACACTGAAATAATAATGTGGATGTGCCCTATCCAATCAGCTGCAGGACTTAAGAACAACCACCAAGGTTTCTCGAAGAAGGAATTCTATCTCTAAATCACAATACCAAATTCTGACTGAGTTTTCAGCCTTTTTGACCTACAGATTTTTAGATCTGCCAGCCTTTAAATTTGCATGACCCAAATCCTTAAATCTCTCTGTTCATATATGCACATGTGTCCTGCTGGTTTCACCTCTCTGCAGAAGCCTAACTCTGCCTAACTCACATGTGAAGGAGCAAGGCTGGAGTTAACACCTCTGTCCTGGCCACAGCTCCATCTCATTCCTCCTGGGAGGGGAGGGATCTGCAGTGGTTTGTGAGCAGGATCTTGACATGGTCTCTAGGGCCCCTCTGTCCCCTTTGCTGTCTGACAGCACACCTGCTCCTCTGCTCCTCACAGACTTGGTTTTCCAGGGAAGGGCTCCAGAGAGTGCCTGTGTCTGTTTCCACCAGGGACAGGGACAAGATGGGTTAAACCACTCAGGAGTATATTTGCGCCAAGCCTTCAAAGGTGCTTCATCAATAATAAAGGTATACCAGGTGTGGCAATGCTGTAATCCCAGTACTCTGCAGGCTGTGGCAGGAGGATTGAAACATTGAGCTCAGCCAGGAAAATTTAGCTACTTGGGGAGATCTTTTCTCAAAATTTAACAAATTTAAAAGGGGCTGGGGATGTAGCTCATTGTGAAAGCCCTGAGTTCAATCCTCAGTGGCATAAAATGATAATAATGATAATACTACTACTAATTACTACTACTGCTAATAATAAAGGTGCAATTCTGATATCTATCTATCTATCTGTTCTGTGTTTTTATCTGCTGTTCTGATTTCGGGCAGGCCACTGAAGGGGCTATTTATCGGGTCCCTTGCATCCCACAGAACATACTGGCACTGGGTACAGTGGCCAGCAGGCATTTGACAGAGCTGTGAAATGTCAGCATGAGAAGCTCATGGGCAATGGATGAGCACAGTGCAGGCTGCCAGCTGTGCAGAACTGCTGAATGCTGCTGCTCTACACAGTAGCCTTTGGGGGCGGCACTCAAGCTGAGACTACAGTGTCAGCCACGTGGACAGGAAGTCAGGTAGGGTTGGAGGGAAAGGAGAGGTGACAGGAACAGTGGTGAGAGGGCTTTGTGTTTGTGTTTGGGGGCTGCAGAGCGTGGTCCACAAGGCAGTAGTGAGGTTCACCTGCTAAGGCAGGTCTTACCGTAACCTCCTCACCTTCTTTCCATAACCCACTTGGCATCCTCGTGGCCATCTTAATATGGATTTGGGAGCACAAAGGCAAGGCCACAGATATGAAAGCTCCGTGCTCACACTCAGAAGTGGTTTCATTTTTAATGACTGCGTTTACAGAGGCCTATCTGCTCCTCACATCACTGTCAACTAATTGCACATACCAGTACCCTATACCCCTAATTTAAAGAAGAAGCATTTCATTTAGCTCACGTTTTAAGGGGACTCAGTCCATGCTTGGATAGCTGCAAGGCTGAAACATCATGGCGCAAGGGCATAGTAGAGCAATGGTGCTTAGTTCATGGCAGCCTGGAAGCAGAGCAGGAAACAGCGCCAGAGAGGAAGGATGGGGGGTCAGATATGAAACCCAAGGTTACACCTTCACGGTCCACTCAGACATACCAATAAGTGTTCTCCACTTAAACCCCAGGTGACAGCTAAGCCCATTGAGGTGACCCCATCAAGACTAGCTATTACAGGAGATAACACTTCCGTGCTCACTTGACCAGTGATTGTGGCTGAGCTCTGACTGCGAATGTAAAGTCCACTTTCCCAACTGCTCCTAGGAAGTCTGCCTTTGTATGAATTGCATGAGATTAATGAGACTGTCTCCTGTAAATCGTTCCATTGTTGTGGAGCTGTCTCATAGCAGGGCATTCTTGATCCTTAGTAACTCAACACCCTGGTCCCACAATGGTCTGGTTACAAGCCATGGATATTTGAGGATTAACGGCTAAGTAAAACTCAGAAACCAGAGCTATGGGTTCAGCACAGTTACAGGGGAACAGACAAGGATTTTGGTGTCAGTTTCACCAGGATGTTTTCATTTTCATTCCAAAGCTGGTGAGAAACAATGAAATAAAACAGAGAATAGTAGTCAGGATATTGTAAAGTTCCTGAGTATAAACACGTGTACACACACACACACACACATACACACACACACACACACACACACACACACAAAGACGACACTTTGGTTTATGCCAGACCTCACCTTAAATTACTCTGCAGTGGAGAGATGTGTGTAATTATTCAAATTACACATTATTGAACTGGAAGTGCACTGAGCAGCTGCAGTGTAAGGAGCCTACGTACACTGAAAAGAAAACCCACAGAAACTTAGCATTGATGGCAGTTCTTGTTTCTTTCATCTCAGAATGTGAGTATTAGCACACTGAATTTTCTAGTTGTCAAAAGAATCTTTGCACAATATTTTTTTGTTTTTGTTTTTCTGGTCCGAAGGACTGAACACAGGCCCTCATGCATGGTAGGCAGGTGCTCCATGGCTAAGCTGTAACCCCAGCCCTGACTTTAGAATTTTTTAACTGAAGCACCAAAAAAAAAAAAATAGGTAAGTGGTGAGTTAGCTGAAGCATTGTATTGGAACACATGGTCAGCATTTTTCTGGATACTTCCGTGAGACTGGTTTTGGATGAAATCAACATTTAAATTCGTGGACTTTGAGTAAAGCAGATTGCTCTCTGCCTGGGGCTAAGTCCTTGAAATGCTGCTGATCCCTCCCAGCAAGAGGAATGTGGAGCCCAAGGCCTTTGCACTTGAGCTTCCACTCGAGCTTCCACTCGAGCTTCCACTCGGGCTCCAGCCTGCTCACCCACATGGCAGATTTTGAACTTCCTAACCTGTATAATTGTGTGAGCCAATTCCTTAAAATACATCTGTTCCTAATAAACATAAATCCTCCTGGTGCTATTTCGCTGGAGAACCCTGGCTGATTTGCTCATGATTAATAAAAGCTAATGATTCTGTTTCTTTAGTGTTGTGTTCCTACAGAAGTAATGCAGTAAATACAATTTTCTCCCCTAGTGAAAAGGGAAACTAAAAACTTGCAGAAAAAAAGAATTAAGAGAACATATCAAAGAACAGCATAGCTCAAGAGTGGGTGAGTCTCAAAAAGAAGGAATTATTGGGATACGTCCATGGGAAAGTCTGGGGCAGAGAAAGAGGACACTGATATGGAGCAGAAGACTTCAGTTCAGGAAAGGCAGCTATGTGCTGCACGTAGCTTCATGGTGCAGAGCTTCATCGAAGCACAGGCTGGGCACAAGTGAGCATCACCATGCTGGGGAAAGGTTCTCTGCTTGCTGCCTTTAAAACCTGCCTCTTTGATCCAAGAAGAGCTTATGTGGAAGCATGAGAGACCCTCACACTCACCACTGGGAACGAGAGGAAGTGGGGGGTCACAGCATCTGGAGGTCTGGGCCTTGGGCATCACTGACGCACATTTCCAATGCATTGTTCCCCTGGGTGCTGAGCTGCTGGGCAGCTGTCTCACTCCACAATCACAGCTGTCCCTTTTCTGGCTCCTACACTGCTACAGGGAGACGAATTGCTCAGGATTCTGACATTTGACTTTTGGCTGAGTGAGGAAAGCAAGATTGGCCATGACTGAAGAGATGGTGATCCTTGTCTCGATACATCATGCCAAAGAATTAGTGCAGAACGCATGTGGTGGGCACTGGTTTTGGTCCTTGGTTCCAGTATTTAAGTGGTTAACATTTCATGTTCCTCAAACCTTCGTGTGAGAAAGAACAAAAGAGCATGCCCCTATGTGTTAAGCATTTGCTTATGGATTAAAAACAGGTGCATTGGTGTGTGTACATGTGTGTGTGTTGGGGTGGGGGGACAGGATGAGGCCAGAGCACAGGCAAATCTGGAAGCCACAGGAGGCAGGAGTGGTGCTCGACTGGGACCCAGAAGCTCTCAGCTGGCTAGGATACCTGCAATTTGGCTCCTTCCTTCACATTCCCTGCAGTCCGCCAGACTGCTCACACACATCCTCTCGTGTTTCTGGAGGACTCTGCCCTAATCCACACACCTACAAGAAATGGTCCATGATGTCAGAGACCCAGACAGAATCCCCGGTCACCACCAGCTCAGTGCTGCTTGAGCCTGTGCTGTCTCAGCCACTCTGTCAGGCAGGTGTGTTGATGCTTGTTCAGAATTTCACAGCTCAGCCACAGAAGACTGCAGAATGTGAAATCAGGTGGATTTTTTTCTTCCCAACTGCACTTGAGCCTGGGGTCTTCTATTCTTTCTGAAGGATTCTATCACTTATCTGCCCGAGTTTTAGCGACCTTGTCACCTCCCTTGTTACCTTGCTTGTCTTGAAGTGGCCAAATACTGTCCCCTAGAAGTGCACCCTGGGGGTCCAGGTGCATAAGATGGAAAGGATGCCTGACCACTCAGCTACCCAGACGCTAAGGGTTGCAGGCTCACTCTGACATGAGAGACGAAAAAAATCTCCATGACTACATACAGACCAGCAGTTCAGTATTATTACCTACAAAATGAATCTGTATTTCCCAATTAATTCTCCCCAGTGCTTATCACTCAAAATCTATTGATTTGCCTTGTTTAAGCATGCCTGAAAAGATTCTCAAGAGCAGGATCCGCATATAACCACTGGGAAAATTTAGGGGTGCTGCGTGCATGGGGCTGGCGTTTGAGAAGAGCTCCCCATGACAGGAGCTCTCCAGGTTCTCTCCATGCCAACAGCACCCACAGCCTCGTGTCATAGGACACTGCCCCTAAATGGGGACAGTCCAGCCCGAGAGTCTGGCGGGTTAACTAACAGTCAGCTTGGAACACCCAGCTGAACAGGGTCAGCGTGGTCTGGGCGTGGAAGAGTGGAAGACCCACCTGAGGGTTGTTGTGAATGGCACAAAAAGAACTGGAGAGGGAGACTGGGGGCTGCTGACTTTCTAGGAGAAGCTTGCTTCGGATGGTTTTCCTGATTCAAACTTGCCTGTTCTTGGAGGAGATGCTCCGGGCCTCTCTGTCACTGGGAGTGGCTGCTGTTCGTCAGGGGAGCTCTGATTTTCACCATGAGCATCACTTCCTGGCTCCAGTGCAGACCCCTCAGCCTGGTGGCAGTGATCCTTCAGCCCACCAGCACAAGTTTTCTGGCTTCCACCACTGGCTTTGGGCCTTCTGGGTGCAGATCCTCAATATGGACAAGCATGACACACTGCTGTGGGCCCATGGCCTCTGGCTGGGCTTGTGGAAGACATTGCTGTGGGATCCAGACCCTCGGTTGGATTCTTTGAGTCTCTAGTATATGGCTAATCTCTTGCACTCCTCTGCATTTGACTATTTGGGTGACTATTATAAGATAATCCTATAAATTATGTGTCCTGTACTAAATCTATTTCCTTTACAAACCCTGACTACAACAGCCTGAGACCATTGGGGGTCTCCCCAACAGTAACCAGATAGGTGGAGCTTTGCTGGCTTCTCCACAAATCCTAAACTATTAGTGCATGGTCGCCTCTGACAACTTAAAATGTGTGCTTTCTCATAGTTCTGATACTCAGTCCTTTTGAGGGTTACTTCTGTGTGTCAACTTGACTGGGCTAAAAGAATGCCCAGGTGAAATACTCGAGAATGTGTCTGGTAGGAATTCCCACAAATCCCACTGAGGTAGGAATCAGAGGACTCCGTAAAGCAAAGCACTGTTCTCCGTGGAAGGAGACATTCTTGTCTGTCAACAGCCAGAAAAGAACAAAGGCTGGTAGAATTGGCCTGTTTTGTGTCTGGCCTCCCAAATTTAGCCAGGATATAAGTTTTCTCCAGCTCCCAGTCCCTCAGCCTCAAACTTGGATTCCACCGCTGGCTTTGTCAATCACCAATACACAGATACCAGGTCACAGGGCTTTTCAGCCTCCGCAGCCTGTGAGCTCTTCATGTACCTATGCGACGTCTGGAAGTCTGCACTCTAGAATATAGTAATCAAAGTTCTCCAAAGAAACAGAATATATGCAACTCTGCTTCTCTGGAGAACTTAGAATAATACATTCCTAAAAACTCATAAATAACAATAAAGGCAACAAAAAACACAACCAAATAAAACTTCATAAATTAGAGTCCTCTTCCACATGACAAATTTCCAGGTCCCATTAGGTCCCTTGGTGCCTGCCCCAAGGTACAGAAACAGCCACACAGGACTCATGCTGTGACCAGGGGTCAGGGGCCTGCCACGGACAGCACCCATCCCTTGGCTTGGAAACACATCGCTAGATAAGGTACCCCGAGCCCCACAGGATCTGGTAGCACACTGAGGACTTGACTGAACCACTTCTATTTGAGCCAGCAGTATCTTCAGCATACACGTTTCAGAAATGTACGCTCTCCTATGAGCAGCAATTACTGCACTTTTCCCGTGTCTCAGGGCCTTGCCACTTTCCAGCCTTTGAGACTCCCCAGGTGCTGAAGCACAGCCTTTGTCAGTCTCCAGTGCTGCACTCCCACACCAGCTGTGATCAGCACATCCCACTGTGTCATGTGCATGCTGGACACCACAGCTGGGGTGTGCAAAGACACAAAAACAAGAAAAGAAACGCACATGAGGAAACAAGGAGTTTGCAGAGGAGAAGATGGAGCACACATAGAGGTTGGGAGGCTCCATCTCCACCTGCCAGCACTTCCACCTCAGTACAGGATGTCTGCTCTTGGTCCTAGGCAAGCTCCACCCTTCAAAGGGGCAGCACCAGCCCTCCCTGTCTGCTGCTCCAGCTCTCGGCTCCAGTGGGCTACCTGCCAGCTTCCCTTAAGGCCCATTTAGTTTTCTTTCCTCCTGGATCTTTCAGTGATGTGCATACATGCTACCCTTTCTCCTACCTGTAAGTTTGTTTTCTTTTTGGAGTCAGGGACTCACTATGTTGCCCAGGCTGGTCTCCAATTTGGGCTCAAGTGACCCTCCCACCTTAACCTCTCTCATAGCTGAGACTACTCCTGGGCACCGCCATGCATGCCTGGTGCTCTCCCTTGTTGAAAATCACCTGCCTTTGATCCCATTTCTCCTGCGGGGCTCCCCTATTCTACAGTGCTGCTATTTCACACCACCCAGCTAGAACATCTGTTGCTGAAGACAAGGTGGCTGGTGCTCCTTCCTGAGCCTGCAGGTCCCAGGCTGTCTGGGCACCACCCCTCTGGCTGTCCTGTTGCTGCATGGGCATCTCTTCTCAGTCCCTCTGTTGACCCCCTTCCTTCCCTGTCTCTGTATGGCTGTATGCAGTCACAGGGCCATAACACTCTCATCTCTGGGCTGCTCTCAAGTGCAGATCTGTGTCCCACCCATGCCTGTGAACCACCATCACCTTCCCAGTGCTTCCCTCTGTTTCCAACAAGCTCCTCACACTGAAGGCCAGAGCTGAGCTCCTAATCTGTCCCCACCTTGAACTTGCTCCTCCACTAGAAGCCAAGACGCATCCATCCTGAGAGATGGATGGTAAGAGCTTCCAACTCTAAAACTTCAGGTTTCTTGCGATAGTGGAGAAGACACCTGGATCTGGGTATGGTGGCACACACCTGAAATCCCCACATTCTGGGAGGTAAGGCAGGAGGATCACAAGTTCAAGGCCAGCCTGGCCAATTTGGCAACATAATGAGATTCTGTTGCAAAATTTAAAAAAATTAAAAAGGGCTAAGGATGTAGGTCTGTGTGAAGGCCCTGGGTTCCATCCCTAGTACTGTACCTTTTATGATACTTTATAAACTGTATGAAAATAATAGACTCAATTTCAGGAGATTTAAGTCAATTAGCGTGTTGTCCTGATGAGAACCTCAGTGTTCTAATATTCACGGAGAGAGAGAACAACTGTGATAAGTTACCTAATATTTACTGAGCTCCATGTAGCATGGGGATGATTATCATCCAGAACTTTATATCTTAGGAGACTTAACAGCAGTGAAAACTTGCCTGGTGTCTCATGCGAGCTGGACCCAAGTCCAAGCTACTGGCTCCGGACTGGCCTGGGTCTGAGCATTGTCATGGGAACAGGAAACAAACTGAGAAAGGAGTACTTTGAAATCCAAATTTGTTAGTAATCACACAACAGAAAACAACAGCTCTTGTTGAATTGAGTCCTCTCGTGTCCACACCCACAGTACTAGCAGGCTCCAGGGAGTTGAAACCATGTGAGTTCCAACACACAGTTACATAGGAAAAACTCAGACTTTCGGATGCTACATTTCTGACCATTCCAGAGCCTCTTCTCCCTCGTTTGTTTTCCTTTTTACATCTTTCTGTTTCACTGGGCAATATTTTATCGCTTTTCCTAAAGAATTCAGGGCAGCTGTAGAGCAGGAGAAGTCTCTTCATAGAAACAAAGGGAAGTGACATGCATAGCCAAGACACTCACGAAGAGCCCACTGCCAGCCTTGCTAGCCCGACCATACACACAGGTCTCCCAGGTAGAATCATGTCAGAGAAGCTGTACTCACCCCTGGAGCAGGCACGCAACCTCCTTGAGTTCTAAGCTCCTTATGTATAAAATAGCACTCATCAAATCCAACGATTCATGAAGGACAGATGGAATTATGTGGGCTATTAGGCAAAGGGTTCATCATCAGCATTCAAAATGATTTTGTACTGAAAACAATGACTATTTTTAAATAGCATATCTCAAATTTATCCTATTTTAAAGGTTAGGTGAAAGAAATGGCTATGTTTTGCTCTATGTTTAGTATACCTGTACCACCACACCACAAAAATGATCAATGGCAAAAAGTATTACAAAACACTTAACACTCAAAAACTGGATTTTTGCTTTGGGAGAAAAGTAGCTTCAATCAATATTTCCCATCAGTTTCTGATTTTCTTTAAAATAATCACTCTATTTCTTGTAATGCAAAAGGCTCAATCTATTTATACATGTTGCTACCTAATAGGAAAGGCAAAGGAAACACCTATTACCATAATCATAGAATGACTTAGGATTTTACCTTTTATATTTCCATTGACCAGTTTTTATTTGTGTGATAAATGTTATATATTCTGCTCAAGGCTGGAGACCTTAGTTGGTTAAGAAATGCATGTGGGAGGAGATACTTCTTAATGGACATGTGATATATTTCTTACCAGCGGCAGCCACTTCATAAACTGCCCTTTTTTGCCCTGCTCCATCTATATTCTTGCTGGACAAACAGGTTTTATGGTGTTGGTTTGCTTTTTGCTTGTTTGTTTGTTGTCTGTTTTTCTGAGTCAGGGTCGCACTATGTATTTCGAGCTGGCCTTGAGCTGGCCATGGAGCTCAAGCAGGCCTTGGACTCAGTGATCTTCTGACTCAACCTCCCAAAGAGCTGGGATTACAGGCATGTGCCAATATGCCTGACTCAGCCAAACAGCGTTAAAGAACCACATTTTGATGCCTGGTTTCAAATCTGGGCCCCAGGTTGAGTACCTGACACTGATCTTCCAGGCAGCTACATAATCTAGAGCAAAGAGGAAGCCTCAGGCTTGCAAGACTAAGCCCACACACTTCTCTCTGCAGCCTTATTGCTGCCATGTCTCCAGGGAATGGTAACCTAACCACTGAGCAGTATCTAGTCAGAGCAGCGTCCCATGAGCATGTTCTTATGCAAACAATACTCCTGAGCAGCTGTCCTATAAACAGAGGAGAATGACTTCGGTTCCAGGAACCACGCTGCCTTGCTCAATTCCATTTTATCAGGGCGTGGGAAAATGTCTCTTCACTCAACTCCTATTTTCTCTCTAAACTGACTTATTCCACAAGGTCCTAAAGAACTGCATTTTTCAGAGGAATCATTTCTTCAGACTTACACAAATATATCATTGAGAACAATGGCAGCAGGGGTACTGGGATATCCCTGGGGCAACCTCTGTGCCCTCGAGAGAAAGGCAGACAGTAGAGAAACCGAATGAGCTGTTTCTATATCTCAATAGAAGACCTCCTTCAGACCTACGATCGGAAAACAGTTTTCCCATTCTGTCGGTTGTATTTTTACTTTGGTGATGGTGTCCTTTCAGACACAAGAGTTGAGTTGTTCATTTTGATGAAGTTCAAATTAATTATTTTTGTATTGTTCTTTTAGCATCATATACAAGAAACTACAACTAACCATGGGCCAGGAAGATTATTGGCCATATTTTCTTCTAAAAGGTTAACAGTTTTAGCTCCTGCATTTAGACATTTGATCTCCCTTGAGTTAAGTTTTGTAGATAGTGTGAGGTAGTAATCCAATTCCATTGTTTTACATCTGATATTCAATTATCACAGCACTACTTGTTAAACAAAGTATTGTTTTCTCACTGAATTATCCTGGCAACCTTGTCAAAACAATTGGGTATAAATATGATGGCTTATTTCTCGACTTTTAATTCTATTACACTGAGTTATATTTCAATACTTATATGATTATCACACTTTCTTTGCAGGAATTCTGGAAATCAGGAAGAGTGAGTCCTCCAAATTTGTCCTCCAAGCACTGTCATTTGCATTTCCTTTCTCTCAATTTCTACTTCTTCCCTCTTTATATGCCTTTATTGTCACACACATTCTACATACACAACCTCAGTCATACCTTGTTATAATTATTGCTGCACATTTTTTTTGTATTTTAAAGAAGCCACAAGAAGAAAAAAAAAACCCTAAGTGCATATACTTTTTTAAAGGTGCAAATTTCCAATGATGAATGTCATTATATTGTAAGTGCATATTCATTGAGTTTGTCATCTTTATCCTCTTACCGTGAGCCTCTTTGTTGACAGTTTATTTTTCTTTCAGAACTTCAATAAGTCCATCCCACTACCTTTTGGCTTCCATTGTTTCTCAAGAAGAATGAGGTGTTAATCTTGCTAGGGTTCTCTTGTGAATGATGAGACACATTTCTCAGGCTGCTTTCTAGATTTTCTTGTGATTGGCTTTCAGCATTTCCACTACGATGTGTCTGGCTGTGAATCTCTTCACACTCATTCTATTTGGTGTTCTTTTTGTTTTTAGATTCATCAAACTTGGGGAAGTGCTGACTATTGTTTCTTAGAAATTTTTCCAGCTCTTTGTCCTCTCTCCTTCTGCATTCTCTCCTGATGCTTACATTGGTGGATGTGACAGGGTATTGCCATTTTTCTCAAACTGTATTCACCTTTCTTCATTCTTTTTGTTTGTTTTTCAGCATTTACAATACCAATTGACCTATCTTTAATTTACTGCTTCTTTCTACAGCTAGTTAAAATCTACTGTTGATTCTTTCAGGGAAATTCTTATGTAAGTTATTGTATTTTTAATTCCAGAATTTCTATTCAGCTTTTTTTCATGAGTCTTGTCACTTTATGGAATTCTCTATTTGATGGGACATTGTTACCATTCCTTCCTTTATTTCTTTTAGCATAGTTTCTTTTAATTCTTTCAATATATTTACTATGACTATTTAGAATTCGCTTTTGTTAAGTACCAGCATATATCAATTATCCAAACTTTCAAAGTCCTCATATCATGGTGAATAGTTTCCACTGAGTGATAAAAACAGTGATCATCCATCTATGGTAATATATCATCCATTTATGCATGATTCATATTCTGAGAATGGTTCTTACATTTGGACTAACAATGTGTGTGTGTAAGGCATAAAGTGGTAAAATGGCTCAATTTTGCTTCTTGGATTATAAAGCCTAAAATATTTACTCTCTAGCTCTTTATAAAAAAGCAGTTTTCTGACTTGCTATATAGACAATACCAAAAGAGAGGAGAGGAGGGGAGGGGAGGGGAAGAGAAAGAGAGAGAGAGAGAGAGAGAGAGAGGAGGGAGAAGGAGACATCAGGGAAAGAGAAGAAGAAGAGGAGGTGGAGGTGGAGGAGGAGGAGGAGGAAGAGAAAGGAGGGGGAAAGGGAAGGGAGAGAGAGAAGGAGAGGGAGAGGGAGAGCGAGGGAAAGAGATTCCATGCCTGATACTGCAAGATTGGGGTGGAAATCATGGGAGTGCTGCATCCATGTATCAGGTAGTGTGGCCCTAGGGTCACCACTTAGGGGCAGGCATGAGGACAGACACTTTATGGCAAAAAGGCTGGGACCAAAGGTGGCAACGACTATCAAAGTTCCTTATGGAATGCACTCAGACTTCAAAACAGCATAGAGCCCCAGGTCCTTGATTCAAGGAAAAACACTGTGTGACAATAGGAAGCCAGAGACCCAGTCAGGGCCAGACCATGTGGACTGTATGGAGCACTCTAAAGACTGGGGTTTCAGACTCTCTTCCTTCAGGTTAAAATGAGGAGCAACACCATCTGGTGAACTTTTGAAGTCTCAATGTGGTGAGCGTGCAGTGAAAGACAGGGGTACAAAACTATAAGCAAGGCCACTTTAGCTAACATAAACCCAAAGAGAAGTGCACAGGCTGGACTAGGATGCTGAGGGGAAGGCAGACGGTCTTGGGTTTGGGCGGACTGTGAAGGTAGAGTGATCTACCACCTTTTGCAGAGGATCCGGATATGTGGTATTCCAGCACGACTCCTAGGGCTCTGGCCTGAGCAAATAGGTAAGTGAGGTGCCCTTTACCAGGGGAGGGGTAGAGGCAGTGTTGCTTTAGGGGGAATCAGGTGCTCTGTTTTGGCACAGAAAAGGCTCCAAAAGATCCAAAAAGCTCCAAAAAGATCCAAACTCTGGCACAGCAGCATCTAGAGGTGTCACGTAAGCAAGGTCACGCACGACATTTTCTCACTTCGAAGTTCTGTACATTACAGCTCTCTAGGTCTTATCACCCTCAGAAACAGAGCAAACAGCGGAAGAAAGTCCACTTTCATCCCCACCCCTTCAAAATACACGTATGCGTATGTGGCTTGGCAGAGGCTATGTTTAGAGACTCCAGACTCTCAGAGTTTGTTAAATTTACCATGCTGTTTTAGCTGTGTTTTTTTGTAAAACGATGGTGCACTCACAAAGAGATACAACGTCCTCCGAGCTCAGATTCCTATGTTTAATCCGAAATGAAATAGGAGTGTAAATCACAAACATGATTTTGCAGCCATGTTCCAGTCCACACAAACACAATATTTGCAATTCTAAGAGATGAAGGGGGAAATCTTACTGAATTTTATCCACATGAGAAGTAAAAGAGAAAAATAACATCATGTATGCCTTTCATATTTCAAAGTCATCAAATTGTTGAAAAAGAACAAAGAAATAATTTCAGTGAGAGCAGAACATATCTCTGAATGTGGATCCCACTTGTATGATCTTGAAAATATATAAAAGGATAACAGTTCCTAGCCAGAGAAGTGATTTATAATAAGCCACCCAAATTTATTAGACCAATTTTATGTTCAATAAAGTTCTGTAACTTATTTTCTGAGCTATTGTTTGCCTAAGTCATAACTGTGAACAAAAGACCTTTATCCACTTCCATTATTTTTTGAGAACTTGATTGGAAATCTATTTTGCCTACAGTGGTAGAAATGGCTTGCTTCACAAATTTAACATAATAACTTAGCACATCTAAATTCCATCAAATGACACAAAATGGTCTTAATTCATTTTATCTACAGCTAATATCATAGATATCTATGTATTTCAATTCCCAGAGACAGTCAGTTTTCTATCCCTGGGGATTTTACTTGATGAGGGTTTTAAAAAGCTTTTAGGTTGGGGATTTAGCTCAGTGGTTTTGCTGTCTGCTGCACAAGCGGAGGGACCCGAGTTCGATCTCCGGTACCAAAAAAATAAAAAATAAAATAAAAAATAATAAAAATAAAAAGGTTTTAGGAGACCCTGTTCTTTTCTCCTGCCCTAAAATGTGACGTAGCAGGCGCTCATTACCTGAAATCTCCAGTAAGAAGAATACTGACGATTTTGGACCATGAGATGATAATATTAATGGGAGAATACATTTCTAGGTGAAATGGATTTTTTTCCCATTGTGTCATATTAGTGCTCTTCCTCATAAATACAACAAAACTGTTTCAGAAGAAACTTCTATCCTTATGCTGTAATAAGCACACATGAATATGTACAATTAAAATAATATCTAGGTTTCTGGCATGAGATGAATTCATGCTTGCAGGCTAGAAATGAATGTCCACGGGGAGGAAGAATGAAATGCATAGGGAAAATATCTTAAAATCATACTCAGAATTTGAGGTACAGTGTAATGTGAATTAAAGGTGATCAGTCATATTTTTTCCTTAAGGTTTATGAGAGATTGAAAATAATATTAGGAAAATATAAAATTAGGGCTCATTAGGCTGAAAGGGAGCTTACAGAATCCTCAGTTTGTACATTTGGGAACCCAGCCGCAGACAGCACTGAAGACTCACTCAGCATCTAGGTTTTCCCAGGGCTGCTTTAAAGGGAAGCAAGAAGCAGAAACAGGAGGAAGCATCAACATCAAAGACAGAGAGGCCTGCAGTGGCTACAGACATTTAAATGTCTAAAATCCTGCCAAATAATGGCGGAGAGGGAAGAGAAGAGAAGAGCAAGTGGCCAATGTCCAGTAGCACACTAGCTGGCTTACACTTTCAGTAGCTCTTCACCTTCCCTGAGTTAGTTGCTATTTGGCTTATGTTTTAAGACATGCCAACAAGCATTGCACATTTCCAAAGGTTTGCACTGTGGCATCCCTTTCCCAAACCTGTATGTAGGGTACTTCTGAGAGTTCATATAATTCTGAACCTCTGTGATGTTGTCAAGGCTTGGAAACCAGGAGAAGCGGTGAGGGTAGACATCTACCTACTTCCCGTCGTGGGGCTGGGAGTCTCCATCCTGGAACAACCCTATGGAGGAGACACTACTGATATTTACACTTTGCAGGTCAGGCAACAGCGGAACACAGAGGTTAAAAATCAACCACATAAAGAATTCAAACAAAAATAGCTCCTCAGCGCTTAGCCCACGCTGGTGGAGCTCAAGGGGGAAGCGGAAGGTGCCTTCATGCATTCCAAGGAAAAGCAGGGAAGCTCTGTCCGGCGAAGGCAAGGAAAGCCTCCCCTTCCTCAGGACACCACACACACCTGGGAGATGCTTCCAGTCACACACTACAGGGGATGAGGCTGGGACTTGCGTGGTGAACAGAAGCAAACCCAGAGCAATATTGCCCAATAAAATCTGCTCTTGACTTGTGCTTCATGATAACTGGTGAAACTGTCCATTCGTTCAAGCTTTTGATGAGCCCTCAGGAAATCTCCACCATAGGCCTTGTGATAACTCGGGATGAGATAACTGTAAAATACGATGTTTATGATATTGGTGATACTTATTAGATTTCTGACGAACTTGGTTCCCTTAGTGGAGAGATGCTCTGTAAATGCAAACAGCAAGCAACACACTGAGCTATGTGCATAGAAATGTGTCCAGGATTCAGCATCTACAGCTTAAACAGAGCACACATTCTGTACCTGGTCCTTAAACGGATTTTACAACATAAGGACGGAAGGAAAGAAAAGGTTCCAGACTCAACGTGTTAATCTGCATAATTCCAGAAGGTGGCCAAAGTAAACAATGCCTTCCTTTGGATTAAATTTGGAATGAACACCTGAAGAGAGTTTTTCAAACTTATTTATCCATGATCCAATTTGATGAGTATAAATATTGAATCCTCTCCTTTAAAGCTGCATGAAATTAAAACTAAAGCATTTCTATGACTTAAAGCAATGAGATACACAGTGTTTTATACACAGACACAGCCAATTCTTCTAGATAAGACACTCAGCACTTAATATCGTCAATGTAAAATCACTCAAAAAATATATATCAGGCTTTTTATTCTTCCTTTTTATTGCTATTTTTATGATAGGCAATTAAAATCATTCAGTGTTATCCCTTAAGTCTTGTTTTTTTTAAAATCTATCTCTTAAGTCTTACTTGTTTCTTTGCTCATAGAGTTTATTTTTATGCCAAGATTTCTCTTTTTTTTTTTTTTTGGCACCAGGGATCGAACTCGGGTCCTTCCACTTGCGAGGCAGGTGGCAGAACCACTGAGCTAAATCCCTGGCCCAAAGCTTTCTCTTTTATCAGAATTAATTTTTGTTTTAGTAAAGGAAACACTCAGATGGCCTTGCCACCTACATCTACGGTAGTTGCTTTTTCTGAGACAATGTACACCTAAAAGTTTTTATTCTAACATACTGGAACTTTGACTTGGTTTACAAATTGAAGGGCAAGGTGCTTTCCTTCAATATTTTTAAGATTTTTTATTTCCTGTACTATGTTCTAAAATCTGTCGTTCCTGAGACAAATCTGACTCTTGTCCCACAGCAGTTAACTGAGTTTATGTTCTCCCTCCCTCTCTCTATTTCTGTCTCTCAGATTTTAGGATTTCTCTCTTTGTCTTTAATACTAAAACGTCAGCAGCATTGCACAGTGTCTGGTTAATAAATGAAGATGCAGCCCCTTAACTGGAGTATCTTCTGCTTTTCTCATTTTCTTTTAGGAAAAAGAAACATCTATTACTAATGACTTTCTAGAACCTACTTACTAGAAAGAAGGCAATGAATTCATTAGGAATTTGTTCCTTCAGGGTGACCCAGTGACTCAAACCAAATACCTCCTTCATGAAGTTCTGCAAGCTGGACACTCTCCTGGCATGAAGACCAAAGTCCTTTACACTGGCCGTGCTTCAGTATCTCCTTACTCAGAATCCGTGGCTGAGGAAGCACAGCCTGGTCTCTAATGGTTGCCTCAGCTCTCTCTTCCAAGATTTCTGAAGCTGTGAAGACTGATCTGCACTTATCACCACTCTTGAACATTTCCAGGGGAAGCTGGTGACCTGCCAGAGAGCCTCAGCTACCCTTCTGCCCTGACACAGAGCCCTGGATAATGTCTGTGGGCTTCTTTAGGCTACAGGGAGTTCAAATAAACATGCATCTTTAGTGAGAGGAGGGCCCTTCAGTGACGATAAAAATGTTTAAAACTGAGATAGGTAATGTCATTGTCTCCCTAATTTATGTATTAAAACAAAGAACTAGAAATGTTAAGCAATTTTCCTAAGGTTACATAGGTATCAAGGGTGCCAAAGAGTAACAGACAGCATGGAACCAGCATGACGCTCATGACAATTACATAATGCAGCATTACTTCTCAATAATAATTCAAGGGACATCTGTTAAGGGCATTGCATCCTTAACCAGGCCAGGTGTTAATGGGCTCAGCCTTGCCCTGGTTTGAACCGTCCTTGGGAGGATTAATATGATGCTACTATGTGGCATGAATTTGATGAGTGAAGATGAATGAACATCAAGCTAAAGAAACAGCCGTGGAAATGGCAAAGAAGAACTCTGATGTGAAGAGAGAAATGATGCAACAAAGCTATTAATTGTACAGGGGACAAAAAGACAGGGAGTCAAAGAAAGGAGGTTTAGATGTAGAGAAAAGGGGGCCATGAGTTGAAATGGACAGAAGGGAAGAAGAATGTGGGTTGGGTAAGGATGGCGTGCGGATCTTCTGAGTCCATGGTGTTGATGAAAAATGGATCCAAAACCCACAAAGGATCAACCACAATGAAAGGATAGGAGAATTACTGCTGAACTGGAAACCAGTAATCCAGACAAGATCCTTGGAAATGTGTGACCAGCACAAGCTCGCTCTTGCAGATATGGAGAATGGATGTCCCCAGGCAGGAATCCCCCAACGAGCGGTGCCCTAGGTGGGGTGTGTAGGGTGAGGACAGCAAGTGCTCTCCCGGGAGCGCACAGAGGACTGAGGTGCTGCCCGTGACCCCCCAAGAGCACCTCCTGCCCGTAGACAATCAGGTGCGCAACCGAGGGCCTGGCTCAGGAATGCAGGGTGAGGGTGGCAAATGCCTCGACAACCAGTGTTTTCAGGGAAACAGTGCATTCGGATGGCAGTGGAGGAGTGAAGGAGAGAAGCGGCCAAGGTTCAGAAGACAAAGAAATACAAAAGAGTGGTGACAGTGGGAAGGGGTTTTCAGCAAGTTGAGTGGTGCGTGGAAGAAAGTGAGATTGAAGAGATTGTAGGGTACCTTAGAAAAGATAACTGTTTTGGTTTATTTTTTGATTTCAACATAAAAGAAACTGCAAAGTTTATCAGCAAAGAAGAAGAGACACATGCACTATTGGGTGCCAGTTAAATAAATAATGATCAGGTTAAAATGTTGATAAGGATATTATAAAATGCCTCACAAGGTATGTTAGAAATAATATAGAGGCTTTACAAATCATGCTTTATAAGAAAATGAAATACAAAATAGAATGAGATTGTAAAAATTAGGAAACAATATTGAACAACAAAAAATAGGAGGAGAGGCTTTAATAAGGCACATGACTGACCACAAACGCAAAAGGATTAAATCCACCTCTCAAGAAAAGCAAGGTAAGTTTATATTTATGAACAAAATAAAAACTTCATGACTTAAAAGAGAAATGTTTAAAGAAATTAGAAAAATTAGCATATTTTTCAAAAGAACTGAATATTTAATTATATAAGAAGAACTGTTGGATCTTTCCTATAATCACATGCCTGACAGAGCTGTCCAGGGTGTTTTGTGCTGGCGAGAGGCTTTCCATACCAGACAGCAGGAAAATTAAATGCGCAAAGGCAAACAGAGCAGTTTGCAAACGTTTAACGTCAGTACTGACTTCAGGATGTATCAAGGCATACCCCTACGACCGTCCTGCCTGTCAGTATGATATGAAATAAATCAGATGAGATACAAAATAGCCTGCTAAAAAACAGGCTGTATGTCCCGTGACATTGCCCCATGGCAGGCTGATGCAGGTGTCCTGAGCACATTTAAGATAGGCTCCATTAAGCTTTCATGCACTTTCAACCTTTGATGGGTCTGCTGGGTGATTCTCATTGTAAGCCAAGGAGCAACTCTGTATGGCTTTAGGCAGAACGCATGGCTAAAGTGAACAGTCTCTTAGCGTCTGGAAAAAAGAGAAATATGCATCCTAATCCTATCTCTGTACTCTTATGATCAGGTAAAAGTCATGTTACAAAGAAGATAATCTCTTCATAAGAGCACACAGGTATATGAAACTTCAGTAGAAAAAACTTTGTGAGAAGTTTATGGAGCAAATCCTGAAAGCTTGCTGATTGATTTAACGGTATATTTCTATATGAAAATCCAACATTTCTGGATGGGAAGGCTAAAAAAAAATATCGTATATTTTGGAAACCTGAAAACTAAAAAGCAATCTCACATTCTGTGTAGGAAAATAAACACTCCAGAAATCAAATAAAGTTGTAACACACTCACACACACACACACACACACCAAGAATAATAGTGGTAATTTTGGAAATTATGGGAAATACTTCAAAGAACAATTAGAACTGTAAAGTTACTGTGATACAGTCACAGAAACAAACTCATGGATATAAAAAATAGTTCAATTTGCCCTAAAATGTTGAAAAAAAATGACAAAGAAAACTTCTTTTTTTGGTACTGGGGATCGAACTCCGGTCCTTGCGCTTGCGCAGCAGGTGGCAAAACCACTGAGCTAAATCCCCGGCCCAAGAAAACTTCTTAATATAATGGAGCAGAGAAAGACAATGCACCAACAAGAAAAAATAAGCAGATTCATTTCTAAAACTATGGCCATCTACGTCAGAGCACAAGCGAATCAAATCAGATGGAGGTTCACAGAAACTGAGCATCTTGGGACAAATTTGGTCCCATATGACTCCTAAAACCCTCCATCCACACTCTAGGCTGTGGCAGACAGAGTGTGGTGTCCTGGCTCCACAGAGCTGCAGGACTCCCATAGGAGCAGAGAAGTAACTTCCTGTCATCAGAAGTGAGTCTATACCTGGGGTCCCCCCCTTGCAGGACATGAACTGATGGTAGAGACAGGCAGAGTAGCCCCAGATTTTCAAACTTCTCTACTCGTGGGTTCCTCAATGAAAAAGAGCTGAGCCACAAACAAGCACAAAATTTTCTTTGTAGCATTGGAAAAGTAAGGTTTTTCAAATCCATTCTCAGCTAGTATGATATTTAGCTATTATTTATGCGTGCTGTGAGAGACACAGTACCCCATAACTCTCTATTTCACGGGTAAAGAAAGATACCAAGGAAGGAAACGATTACCCTGGTCATTTTATAGAGAAAACAACCACAAAGTACCAAAAAATTGGTGTATTTCTATTTTTATGCATAATAATATTCTTGATTTTCTCACTCTAGGCTTTCTTCTTACAGTTCATTTCCCAGTGAAATCAAGTCAAATTGTGATGTCACAAAAGACAGAAGACAGGAGATATAAATGCTAATTTACATGAGAAATGAAAGGAACATTTTTCGTGGAGACATATAAAAGTGAACTTCATTGAAAGACAAGTTTATTCCTTTTTCATTCTTCCTCAGCAACTCTGAGAAATCTGTCAACTTTCTCTCATATGGAATTTGTCACATTTCATGCTCACTTATGTCAGCTGATAAAGTATACTGCTCTTTAATGAAAGGTTTTCCTTCTGTTTTTCAACAAGGCATTCAAAATGCCACTCAGAACGCTCCAGGAGTCCCACCCACGGCAAAGAGTCATGTCACCAGGGCCTAGGTTTCGGGTGCCCCATGACCTATGTTTCTTTTTCATGTTTCAAATCTGCTATTGACATTTTCCCCTGTGCACTGACCCCCTCTTTGTGATGCCTACTCCTGCAAACTGAAGTTTTCCATTCAGTTTGTTAATAAAATTCTCCAGCAAAGATGTGAAATAGTAATTATGCTAAGTATTCTACTCATCAATGTCAAAATCCAACACTGTTTTAAAGACTCGTTTCCCTGCAAACCGTCATCGCAGTTGTATCCACCAGCCAAGGGTTTTAATAAACCTGAGTTTAAATGCATGCTTTGCAGCAGATCTTGATCAAGTGAACAAGCTGGGGTGATTTCAAGCTTGTTTCTCACCTCTGACATAAAACTGCATCCTTCATAATACACCCCAAAATTCTCTGCCTCCACTACCTCCTGGAAGGAGACTGATGGCTTTCATGACAAGGACGTTAAAATAACTCAAGAAATATGTCAGCCCATATTACACTGGAAGCCACTACAGAGAGGAACACAGGTCTGGGAGAGCTGGAAATCTTGGCTGATGATCTGTTTATGGTGTTGGAAGTTTCAGCACATCTGAAAATCACTTTTGTGAGTGATGGTGTACGTGAGCCTCTAATGAGAAGATGTGTCTGATAATGTCTGATTTTCTTTAAAGCAGCCCTGAAGCCCAGAGCAGTCAAAGACTCTTTGGCCTGCATCACATTTGGCAGAGAGTGAAGGAGAGACAGGGAGAGGCTTCCCAAGAGGATGTAGGGATACTCAGGGCTCTGAGCACTGCTAGAAGTCACGGGCCTTGGGAGGTATGGCTGTAGGTCCATTGAGAATAACTAAGAATAAAAAGAAACAAATAATGAAATAATAGTCTTTGCCAACAACACTTCCCAGTCTAGTTTCGTGATGACAGAAATGGAGCACAGGCAGATCTGCTGGGAGGACATCACGGTCCATGGACCTGAAGCACTTCATCTGGCACCGAGGTCTAAGGTGGCTCAGGGTCAGTCAGAGCCTTCAGGAGGGGCCTGGGCTAGGACACCTGTGAGGCTTCATCATACTGGACTACGCCCCCATGTAGAAGTGGGTTTTGTTTCATTGGAAGGGATTTTTTTCCCCCCTCTTTCTCCTGGTTCCTGGTCCAGAATGACAGAATCTATGCTATTACGCTTTTTCCACAGGATGGGTATTTTCTACAGCGCAGAGAACTCTGTGTGGTCAGCTGAGCTGGATGTTCCAACAGACTGGTTTGACCTCATAATATAGTCAATGACAAGACAGTCATATCTTCATCCTACACCACATACTGATTCAGGCCATAAATCCCTAAGGAATCTGGCACATGGGAAAGGTGCCTAAAGGACGACCATCAAAAAAGGGAAAAAACCTCAAAAAAACCCCATAGCAAGGGCAAACATCATTCTCTGGACCGTTGCCACGTGCAGTCTTGAAGGGTTCAGGTGGACAGCAGTGAGGAAGTCTCAGGACGCCGTCTAAGGAGATGACTGAAGCACCACCATTGGCTTTTTTTGTTTCTGCTTTCTACCTGTAAGTTCCACTGCTGATTGATTTTTATCTTCAGGAGAAACTCCTGGCTTTGGTCTTTCCATTCTCATAATGTCCACTATGCTTTCAGCTAAACTACTTAACCTTGAAACTGCTAAGCTCAGAACACCAGTCCTCCTCAGAACAGTTCCAATGACACATGCATTGGTATGTGCTGATTTTTTAAAGGGACAGATTTGTTTTCTTTCAGCACTTTATTGTGCATCTAAAACACTGTTTCTAAAACATACTCAAACCCACCTAAGGCTTGAGTATTTTGTCTTAAATGATTTTATCTTCCCTACAATCTCGCCAGAATTTTGTTCCTCTTCATGGTTTCCATATTATGGAAATGCCTCCTTTTAAGTAAATATTTTTAATCCTTTCTGTGTGAGTTAAAACTCTTTCTAGTAGCTATCACCAGAATACTAGTCCATATGGGATAAACTGCACCTGCTATTAATTAACAACACAGGAAATCAGAATTTGTAGAAAAATCAACCAAACCCTCTGCCCATTCCTTCCTCAGATTAATGATTCAGGATAAAAGCTAAATGAGGAAAATGACTAATGTCATACAGTAAAAACAATCAGTAGGCAGTTTTAAAGGGATTATCAGCAATACTAGATACTATAGTAAATATACAACAGAGTGTTGACTCCCTACTCTGCATTTTTGGCTTCTCTTTGCTGCTACGTATCTGAGCAGGGGTGTCCCCTTCTGCAGTACCTGCTGTGTGCCTGCTACTGCTAGGTGCATCTTCCCAGCACACACCAGTTTTCTCCCCATGGCCTACAGAATAAAGTCTAAAACCTTTTGTCCATAAAAAATGGAGTGCCATGTTGATCCTCTCCAACTGACTGTCCTTGCTTCCCACTTTCTTATCTGACTCACTCATTTTGACACTTCTTCGCCACCGTAATTTTACTGTCCAGCCCAACAATGACCACGATTCTGTCAAGACCAGTGGTCACTTCTTTACACTTTTCCCACAGTGACTCTGCAGGATTTGACTAAGAAACCATCTGCTGTGAAACTTACTGACTTCTACTGAACCACATCCTGTGATTTTTTTCATTACAGGGAATTCTTATAATTTCATACCACCTTGTGTGGCAAACTTAACTGTCAACTTGCTGGATTGGCAGCTGCCTAAATCACTGTGCCCGAGTGGGCCACAGAGCTGTGATTTTGGATCCATATCTGGTCCCCAGCCCCTTCTTATCTGATGCTATCCTTTTGTTCTGCTTCTTGACCACCACGATAAGCACTTTTGCTCCGCCATGCCCTTCTGCCATGATACTTCTGCCACGGAGCCAGCCAACTAGGGGCCAAATCTTCTGAAATTATGAACTACTGAAATGTCTCCCTTTTAAACGAGGTATCAGGTACCGTGTGCCAGAGGTAGGACAGCTGACTAACGGAGTTTGGCATTAATTTTAAATGAGCTGTCCTTCTCATAGTAGAGCCTGATCATCGCTGGTAGTTTCCATTCCTCTATCTTCCTCCACTTCCTGAAAGTGGTTACTCCAGACATGTGGGTGATACGACTATCCATTGGTGAACCCCACTTCCACCTCCCAGTGGGACATCCAGACAGACGCCCACCATCGTCCCACCACTGACACCTACACCATGTAAGACTGCAGAAAAGCCACAGTGACCCCTCAGCCACAGCACGAGTGCAGGCAGCTTTGTGCTTGCCCCGAGTCCCGCAATTGTAACACCCCTCAGAAATCCTGCCAGGGTAATGCCCAATAAATGCTCCACCTCACGGAGCTTCCCTTTTCACTCTCCCTCTCTCTCCCTCCCTCTCTCCCTCCACACGTGCTGCCTGAGTATAAGAGTTCTGGACAGCCACCACTTCGGCTGGCTCTGTGATGTGATGCACACCCGTGACTCTGGCATCTGTAAGAAGCACACTCCTTTGGTTATTCTGTCTTTTGTTATGCTGCCTCCTTTGTGTCATCTGTTACCATCTGTCCTAAATTTCTTTTCCAGTCAGTTCTAGAGACTACCTTGATAAAAATAAACTGGGCACCAGACAGATGGGAGCCATAGGGCCTTTGCCACTATACACAACTCTTCGTGTGTGAGAGGACACCTGGCCACAGATTAGACACTTATACAACAGGGCCCTTGCAAGTATAAGGAAATGTCCCATGAGAGGCGCGTTTTAAATATCTACAGCTGAATCCTCAGGAATTCCATTAAGGCAGGTTCAATTTATATTGACTCTTATGAGAGAGACCTCAAGATCAAATTAGAGAGAAAAAATTCATCACAATATCTACAAAATTAGCTGATCTTTCTCAGTAACCTTGGTCCATTCCTCTTCCTCTATCTCTACTTAAACATTGGTAGGTTTTGGATTCTATCTTTTCCTAACTATATTCTTTCCTTAGGGAATCTCATTTGGAACAGTAGCTTTAAATATCAACTATATGCTGGAGACTCACAAATTTATATCTTTAGCTCCAGATTTTATTTACAACTGTCAGCTTGGCATCTCCCTTTGGGTACCTAATAGGTATCTCAAAGTGAAATGTTCAAAACTCAACTCCTGATTTCTTCTACCCTCAACTCCTACTAAATACTGTGAACAAAGAGCTTGAAATCTCACATGTGGTATATCAATTATCATCTAGTTGTTCCAGCTCAAAACCCAGGAAACTCTCTAGGATTGTTTATCATTCTTTCATCCAATATCTAATCCCAACATAATTCTTACTGGTTCAATTTCAAAATCTATTCCACAACTGTCTATTCTCACTCAGGCGCCCTTTTCTGTAAACTGCTGCCATGGTGCCACGGTTTGAATGTGTCCCCCAAAAGTTCATGTGTTGGTTACTTAATCCCCAGATTCACATGTTAATGGGGTTTAGAGATGGGACCTTTGGGAGGTCAATAGGGTTATATGAAGTCATGAGGGTGGCACCCCCCTGATGAAGTTAGTGGCTTTATAAGAAGGGAAAGAGAAACCTGTGCTAGGAGCTTGGTCTGTCTCACTAAGTGATTCCCTTTGCCACATGAGTGCTGTCACCAGGCGTCAACACCATACTTGTGGACTTTCTGACCTCCAGAATCTTGAGCTATGGAAATCTCTACCACTAATAAATTATAATTTAATACCCATATTCTGGTGTTCAGTTACAGCAATAGAAAATGGACCAAGACACACAGCTTCTAATAGGTCACCCTACAATGCCCCTTCCTCCTTCACTTACTACTGCTCTCTATATGAATGTTAATCAGTTCATGTTGTTACCTACCTTAAAACCCTTCCTAGTCAATATGTAATGAAGTTCCACATCCTCACTAGAACTTATAAGGCCCAACATACCCTTTGTATCCTGCCATTCTCCCCAAGTCTTCTATCTCAACAACTGTCACACTGACCTTTATAATCCTCAGACAAGCCCATGTGGCTCGTGGCTATTTGGTAGTTTTATTCATTTTGTTTAGAGCAGCTTCCCTCAGGCCCTCATGGGCCTGAAACCTTCTCCAATTCATGTTTCAACTCATATGTCACATTCCCAAAAGAGTCAGCTCGACTAGTATTCCCACCATCCCTCAGCCTTCCCTGTCATGCTTTGTTTCATAATGCTATGTCTTCCCATGAGAACTGCGGGCTTGGTAAGTAATGGTCTGTGTCCTACCATAGGATTTACGTACACACAGAACTGGGATCTGTGGTCTCAGGTACCGCTGTATTTGTCATAGCTGGGAAAATCTTCAACACATAGCAGAAAGAAAATTATGAATTTGGAATTCTGATACATAGGAGAAGTACACCCTTCCATATCTGCATATTCCTGTAATCAGTGGAAGAATTATATAAAAATATGCATGAGTTCATATGTATATAATTATTTTCTATGCTGTTTGTGTTTCATTAACAGAATAGAGCTTTTTGAAATCCAAAGTATTTTCACATTTATAAAAAATATGTTTTTTGGAGGAATTCTCACATTCATTAACACTCATACATTCAATGGGTCACAATACGCAAATATATTAAAGGATTCATCTAGAGAACTCCTAGAATAAAATTTACTAGGATTTTGAGAAAATTCAGACAGCTCTAAGAGGAAAACCCCAAGGAATAACAGCTTTTGAACACACATGCAATTAACAAACTTTGAAAAGCTGCATCTCCATTTTCAGCCTGATGAGTACACACATGGTACTCGGGCTCAGTAAACATAACACTAGTGCTTCTGGGGGTGCTCGTGCCCGGGCTGCTATAATGTACTGTAAATTATAATGCACTATAAAACATGCAAAACTGATAACTAACATTCTGAAGGTGACCCTATTATGATAAATGCAAAATTCCCTCCTTTCTCCATTAGAAGTTATAATAGCACATCTGTGTTACCTTTGCAGAAGAAAAATGCTGGCAGTCTCAGGAGACTGGCCACTTTGATTTTGGAGTAGGGACAGATTTTCTCCTACAAGTGACAACTATCAGAAGAATGGATAATGATACCAGGATGGCTGGTTTTGGGATTTCGTTTTATTGGATTTATTTATTCATATCAAATAATGCAGCATTTTCTTGAATCTTCCCATTAGATTATCCACGGCCTATTATTCAATCCTAAAACTATCAAAGCAACACATCACAGAGTGCAGAAAGCAGTCTCCATGCAACACTGCCACTTCCAGTGCTCCAGAAGCATCAAACCACTGTCCATCCTAGGAAACAACTTGCAGGAACCTGGGTCTCTTGGTATCATTAGCAAAGATTAGCTCGTAGTAATCTAGAGCAATAGATCCCTTTCCAGCAGTCTCCAACAACACAGGTGAATGACTCTTCAGCATGGCCATTAGCTGGGGGGTGTTGTTCAAGGTCATTACATAGGGAAAACTTCTGAATAGTTTTATTTTACCTTTTGACTTTTCTTACCGCAAATAGACATCTGCATATATTTTATTGTTAAAAGAATCTCTGATTAACTGCTGCAGTCTTATTTTAATTTTTTCCTTAGGAGCAAAATTATTTCTTTTTAAAGAATTAACAAACAGTTGCTCAGGCTTTTGCTGCGAGCTCCTAAAATCTCCTGCACTTACGTTATTCACGACTTTGCAGAGTTTCCTGTCTTCCTCCTCTTCTGCTTGATCTTGGGGCTGCAGGGGTTGAGGAACAGAGTCCACATTCCAAGCACAGCCTTCTTTTCAGGCTCTGAGAACAGGTAATGACCTCCATCTTTCCAACGAAGGACTTATTAGAAAAGTTCGCTGACTTGATTTGAGGATTATTGACATATTCATCCTAAAATTGACCTTCATTCCTCATGTAGAAGCACCCCAAATGGTCGCATCTTGAAACACTTTGCCTTGGAATTCCTCAATGTGGCTTAGCATCTGGGCTTCATGAGAATTCAAGAAATCAGTATGATGCAATGTGGTGCAAACTGTTAAAACAATTCACCACGTTCATTCTGATGGATTGGAATGGCAAACATTGTGTACAGAGCTCTTTTCTGAAATCTCCTTTATTCACATTTTTCAAGCCGAGCCTACAGAGGGCATCCAGGCTACCAATTATGAGCAAAGTGTGTGTGTCCATGTTCTGCTGTGACTGTTGTGTACACCATCCTATCCAAAGTGCACGAGGAATGTTTATATCAAACTTCACTGCTTCAGTGCTTTAGGATCTACAGTGAGAATGTCTCATTGATTTGGCTCCATGAGGAGACACCTGCTGTTCAGATGCCTCATCTGTGAGTCCCCCTGTCAACTCAGATGATGACAACTGGGGAAATGAGTCCTGTAATCAAAGCATCCTCATCTGGTTTTCTGGAGAAAAGTAAACTGAACATGGAGAGATGTGGTTGACAAAGAGTGTTTGGAACAACTCCCCATCAAATGTCCAAAGCCATGAAGCAGAATGCTCTGTTCACTCCGTTTGCCTGAAGGAAAAGGGGTCTATGCTGAGGGAACTTGAAGGAAAGTGTATGGTCGGCATCCTACACCCGGCATCAGCACGGCTACTTGCAGTAGGGGCAGGGTGGCAGCTCAGCTCTGTGGTTTAGTGTCGGTGCATGAGAATGCACTGTCAGGGTCAGCTGCAGACCACTATCCCAACAGAATGGTGAAAAGACCATTGCTTAATGTTCCCACCATGAAAAAGAGCCAGATTTTAGTAGCACAGACCTAGAGCAGCTCAAAAACATTTTACCTAGCAATATAAATGAGTTATGCAGTACACTCACAATATCACCACCAGGATAAAGATGGGTACCCCTGGCATCTGCCCAACCACCATCCCTCTACAAACACCTGTGGTTCTACTGGAGTTGCAGAGAGGAAAATAATTTTGCAATCGTGGCCAGAAGGGACAATCACTGATTCACCAAGTTCCCACAGTGGGTGCTGAGTCCAGGTGTACATGGGTTTCTGTGCATCACTGGACCCATATTATATACTGGAATGTGGGTATCGTTATATTCAACCCACAAGATGGTTCCACATTACGGCAGACAATGTAAAAAGTCCTAAGAGATGTTTATTCTCTGTTCTTTAAAAAAGCAAACTGGTTTTAACTCCTATAGAGAGAGTGTTAATTTCAGTTGTCTTGGCAGTTAGGAGACAGGGTGCTTGTTGTGTCTGAATCCAGCTGTCACCAGTTCCTGAGGGTCTATTACATACTCCAGAGAGGAACAGTCTCTGTCTTCTCAGGTCTGATAAAGAGCCATCTGCTACCCTGCATGGTGCTTAAGAAATGGCTGAAGCGTTTCCTGCAGGATATGAAACACCAGACCAAAGCCAAAAGTCACAGAGACAAACACCTTCAGTCCTGGGGTGCCCTCCATTGTAATGCGATGGGTTGCTTTTCCTCCAAGTAGCAATGCCTGATTGTTACTGCTCCTTCAGGAGGGCACTTTTAGGGTTAGAATGCAATTTTGAGAAACCCTCTACCAACATTTTTCATTGCCTTTTCCCCTAAAATCTCACAGTGCAAACAGCCACTTATTCAAACACTGATTATAACGTCTAGAAATTCTTCTAACTTGCATCTTGAAAAAAAATCATGGAATTTGAAGAAAAGCAAGTACAGAGTTGTGCAATTTTGGAAAGATCTCAGAATCCCTACATACTTCCCAAGAGTATCAAGTGTGGACAGCCCCTTCCTGGGGCAAGTCACCTCCCTTTGCCTTCTTCTTCAAGGACCAAGGACAAGAGAAAGCAGAACTGTGAGACAGGCCCGGAGAGAGATACAAGATAGCAGCCCCTCGACCTTTCAGGAGCACCAACTCTCACTGAGGCAGCTGTCAACTAGGAACAACAAACTGACAGTATTTGTTTGTCCAAATAAAGACTGAAACAATTTTTTTTCTGGCTGATCAGCACGTACTCTCCTGAATAAGGACCTCAAAGGGCTGCTGTTTACTGTAGCGATGGTAGTGGAAGCTAGGGAAGTTGTGGTATGGGCAGAGTAGGAAGTGACGTATGGGATGCAAAGAAAGTAGCTCATGGACCCTAAGACCTTGATGTGGTCTGTGGACCCGCCAGGACTCAGGGACTGCTGGTCTCTACGAAGGCTGCACAGTATGCCATTGGCCAAGTACTTTGTTCCTTAAATCGACCAGAATATATCTTTTGGATATTTTCACCAAGTTAATTTATTACCACTAGTTAATTGCATGTTGTTCTGAAAAAAAAAGTACAAACATTTATTCTGATTCGAGGAACATACTTTCTGCAGCCCTAACAAGAAAGGTGCTCCATTCTAAGAAAGGAGAACATGGAAGTGGATTTCCAACTTTTGAGACCAAATACACGTGAGGTGTCAAAGTATATTTCAGTAAACACTTTTCCTAGTTTCTTATCGTTTTGGTGTCTTTTTGTTTATTTTAAGAAGAGTCATTGGCTTCTTTTCTAAAGACTACAAAATGCATGCCCTCTGCTGTGTGACATGTTGGTTCTGTAACGTCTCTGGCACTTTGGATACCATGGTCCTCGAGGCGCCTGAGATCTCAGCGTCAGCTCCCTGACCGTTTGGACTCCTTGGCTCACTGGGACCAGGCTGCTATGTGCTTTGGCTGCTCCAGGCTTTTTCAGAGAAATACAAAGTGTCAAAGAGGCTGGTAGCTCGACTTACTGCTTTGTCAAAGCTGTTACTATAAACGTTAGGTTGATAGCCTTGGTACAGTTCTGAAGTAGATTCTGGAGGTGACGGAAAACAAAGTCAAGTCTGTGTGTTGGAAATAACTCGACTCAGTCTCTACTGTTGGAATGTGGACATCATCTCTTCTGAAACTCTCGAACTCTGGAGCATACAGTACACTAACATGGACTCTGACCACCACACGCTGCTTGTTGACATTATGGAATTTTCTAGAACCAAGGTGTAAAACATTACTGAACATCCATGTATGAAAAAAACAGACAAGAATTCCAAGGGAATAATTGTCTGTATCTCTTAATGTATCCAGAATTTGATGTATACATATAGATAGCTAGATCAAAAAGAATTAAACCTCAGTTACTGAATCTCTTTGCTATGCAGGTTCGTTGTGAGACAAATGCAAGTTTCTAAAGCTGGGTCTGGAAGCAAGCGGCATAGGCCTTCATCCCAGTACTCCGTGAGGCAGAGGCAGGACGATGCCAAATTACAGCCCAGCCTGGGGAATTTAGCAACTTTGTGAGACCTTGTCTTGAAATAAGATATAAAAGTGGGCTTGGGATATAGCTCAGTACAAAGGCCCCTGGGTTCAATACCTCCTACCACAAAAAAAAGCAATTAAAAAAAATGCGTGAGATTTGCCCGTAATACCAGTGAGAAAGCACCGTTCATAGCCATACCCCACTGGCTAGAGCCCGCTGACATAAACTCTGTGTTCAATAAATATTTGTTAAACAAACAAACTAATATCCCTGTTTGAATGAAAAGGGACTCAATTACTATTCATCAGACCATACATAAACAATGCCCAGTGCCAATGCTGAAAGGATATTCCTTTGCTCTCACCACTAAAATACATTTGATGAGATTTTGCGGAATGGATTAATTCAGTGCAATTTAACACAGTGATTAAGCATCTACTATGTGCCAAGCAGGCTGACAGCCTAGGTATTATGAAGGAAGGTTGCAAAGAAGTGCAACACAGAAAGACGTGCCAACTGTCACCAGCTCCCTGGTGATAAATACAGGACGCCAAGGAACGCAAACCATTTCCATGGCTCTTCTGCCATCACCTGAAGGGCAGCCCATCCAAAGCAGGGACTCTTTCAGTTGGTCTCCCCTCCATTTTGCCTGCTTGACATTCCCCAAGACAACACATGGTTCGCCTCCACACCTCTCCCACCAGTCTTCAACCCAACAGTCATCTAGGGTGACCACTGAGAAGGGCAACTGCCAGATCCTCCCTTCCATCCTGGCCACCACCCTCCCCATAATGTCTGTGATTCTATCCTGTGTGGGCCACAGACACTACCCACAGTGCTGGGGGTACAGCAGAAGGGGAGGCTCAGGTTTCTGCGAGGGCAGACTCTTGCCACAAACACTAAGCAACAGTAAGTATCCTAACAGAGCGTTATTATTAGTTCAGTTTCCAACCCCACCCCCCAGAGCTGTGGATGACAGCATTTGATGTGGCTGTCTGCACGCAGTGGTATTGCGTCATGGGGCCACAGGGTCCAGGGCTGCATGGAGGAGGAGATGCCATCTCTGATCTTTGTTCTAAGTCTCCAGGCAGAGAGCCTGGGCCTGGGCATGAGCAGTCAGCTGCTTGGTTTCTTTCTGAAGCTCATGAATGAATGAACTCCATACTCAGTGCTGATAGCAACAACTTCATTTTAGTGCTGCCTTAAATGATGTGGAGATAGAATTAAAAGCACATTTTACCTGCTGACGTTTTTCAAATTCCAACTTGATCCGGGACTTGATGCAGTTGCACGTGTCCTGATATGTTTGCTGCAGAGCAAGTTCCATGAGGTGCTTGTGGTAGGCTCCGGCCAGGTTCCCACAGATGAAAATGATCACGTTGGCCAGGATCTACAGAGACAGAAAGAGCCTCTCAATGGGACAAGAGCTTCTAATTGATGGGCACGATTAAGCAAAATGTAGAAAAGCAATAGTTTTAAAAATATGACTCCAGGAAGTTCACTATATGTGTGATTCAGACTGACTTCCTTGTTTGCCTAACAGAGGGCATTTGGGATTCTGTCCCCTTCTGGATCTCAGGTAGAGACTGTGGCCTTTAATAGACAACTTCACAATCACTCCCTTGAGTTTGGGCTCAGCCATGTGTAAAATCTGCTTTGCTTTGGCTATTGCAGTGTAGACAGAGGAACTGTGCCATACCCAGCCAGATTTATGAGACACTGTGCATTTCAGGTAACTCTTTTCTATCTCATCAGGCGAAGACCCTGCTCTGGCTATTTCACCTGTCCCAGGGTGAGAGAGGCATGGAGTGGAATGCAGTCGCTCACTGTGTAACACTGAGATTTCTAGTTGTTATGCAGCACTATTGTGCTGTTCAGTGACAGATTCATGCTGCCTTCACATCAAAATCATATGCAGAGCCTGGATAAATGATGTTCCACGTTATCTTTTATTTATAGAGGAAGAAGACAGCCTTTCAATACATATAGCTTATTCTTTTGATGATAAAAAACAATTAGTGTCCATAAAAATTTGGGGAAAGAAAATATAAAAAACTCTGAATAGAACCCTAATTTCCCGCCCCATGAAGACATTCTGCTGCCCTCATGGCTGTGTCCACGTATTTCTTGTCTTTCTGTACTAAAACTGGTGACATAATTGGTTTGGTCATCTTGTTCCAAAAGACTGTGGTTCATTCCAACTGTAGTTTTGTGCTTTGATTTTTAAAATTTATCATTTAATCAAAAATTGAGATCACATAAATTCAATGGAAACAGCATTTTGTTTTTTGTGTTTTTTTGGTACCGGAGATCAAACTTGGGACCCTGTGCTTTCGAGACAGGCGGCAGAACCACTGAGCTAAATCCCCGGCCCCAGGAAACAGTATTTTTAATGCTAAGATAACATTCAGTTTAAGACTGTCAACATTTAGCTGTCAACATTGATCATTTTTCTAGACTCACTTACTAAAAATATATTGAGTCAAAAGTCACGCATATTTTGAGTTACTGATAGATGCTGCAGAAATGCTCTTAGGGAATATTCCTTTTCTGTTCTCATCAGCGGAGTGTGACAATGGTCTTCCCAGTGTGTGCTCCTATTACATAGCACACAATTCACACAGAGCAAGAATCCTGAGCTCAGGGCTAAGCCTACAGATCTGTCAGTGGATGGGCAGACAGATGTGAACACCCACCCCTCACTTCCACATGACCATATTTCTAGCCCATCCAGGTCACTCATGGCTTCAATCTCAAGGCTGGACTTCCTTTCCAGAGGCCTGTGCCTCTCTGTAAGAGCGTCTCCCAACACAATCAATTCCCCACACCAGTCACCTAACTCAGTGGCAGAAACAGGTGGGAAGATTCATTCGTAAGCCTTCAAAGTTCCCTGAGATGGAATTGCCCAGAAAATCATGGCTCCTCCTCTGCCCCGGGGCCACACCCCACAGTGACAAGAGGAATTAATCTGATGGGAGGAGCTAAGACAAGGACTTGGACACTGGGCAGCTTAGCCTCTTCTCTCCCCCGCTCAGGGTTGTCCTCGATGAGGGTGGTGTCTTCATGTGCTGCTTCCGCAGCCGGGCTGTGAACCCGACCACTCTCTCAGCCTGTGCTGGGGAAGGCCTTCATCTGGGGGCAGAGGCAGGGGAGATGGGTTAGCTCAGGGGGACATGCACAAAGCCATGTTCTCCACACAGTTTTAACAGTAACAACGGTGGCATGTTTTCTTCATCTGCCTGGTACCTTTGTCCATCGCTTCACAGGTTGTAAAAACAGGAGAAAAAGGGATACTTGATCCTGAGCCCCATGAAACCCTAATAAATGCCTTTGGGGATGGAGGATAAACCAGGCTAGAATTAGAAACAGGAAGGACCACGAGATGAGTCTCTCCGTGTCAGTGCACATTAGAAGCAGCCCTCGGTGCCGTCCATGTAACTCACACATTCCCCAGATAGCTGGGTTGGGAGCTCTCCAACCTCATATTCTGCTACCTCGGCCCCAAACACCTTTCATGGATCTGTACTTTATCTCCCCTCCATCTGCCTAGATGACTAAAACATTCACTTTGGGTATTGTCTTGTGTGCATAATATTTGAGTATAGTATATGATATATGCACATGATGTGTATGCAGGTATGTGAATTGTGTGTGATATACATGTGTGGTGCAATCTATGTCATGTGCGTGTGATCTTCATGTCGGTTCTGCATTCCGGAGAACCACATGTGCTTTGGGCTTTGCTAGGCGTGTACCTCATGTGCTGTGCGCAGTAGTCATGTGTGCTTACAATCCCTGTGTCCTTGCAGCTGCCAGAACCTGGAGTGAAGTGGCAGCTTTCAGTGTGACCTCTGAGCACTTCTGGACTGCAGGGGGCGCTCTTCCTTCCATCTGTACACTGACACCTCTGTGAATGTCCACCCTGGACAGATGGGGAGTCTTGGGGTCCTTCCTGGCTCCTATTTGAGAGGACCCTCCTGCAGCTGAATGGAGGTTGATTTTGGCGCAGTGTGACACTGTTAATTAAGTCCTGCCATGCTTGGTTTTAGCCAAAAGACCATCTGGTTTGCTGAAGACGCTTCAGACCTTGTCATCGCCTGGCGGACTTGCTTTGAAGAACAAAACCCCAAGGAATGCAAGGAATGAGAAAAGCGACGCAAATCATGCTGCTTGCAATTAGAAAATACTCTTTCCTTATTAACTGCAGCTGCTGAAACAATAATAAAAATAACTTTGTGATGGTCCACAAGAGCCTTTTTTCTTCTTCCTCGAAAATGCCTTACAGCAGAAATGTCAAATTTTAGAAAATAAATGCCTCCAAAATAAGAACCAAGTGGAAGCAGCAGAATGGAATGAAGCCAGCACCTTTCCCTGGCACCCAGCAGGAAGTGTGGATTCAGCGCCTCACAGAAGTCCCCTGTGTGCCAATCCAGCCTCCTGAACGACAAAACCTGGCTTTCCCTGTTTTCTTCCTAGGATTCTGCTCCCCAGTTCCTTCCTCTGAATGCCCTAGTCTGGATCAGGATGGCAGCACTCTTGTCTAACCGCAGGGTAGGATGCCCTGCCCTGCAGTCCCCTGTGGGTGTGTCAGGAGGGGTCAGCAGACTCAAGTTCTGGGCTGAAGCCCAGCCACGCAGAGTAGCTTAATCAGATTCTGACAGCCTGGGTCAGAACTGTTGTCCCCAACATCCTGGCTCTTCCCATTATTACCATAGCTTTCCTCTTCACACGGGGCAGCCACTTCTGTGTCCAGACCCTCATTGCAGAGCGAAGTCAGGCTGGGCCATGGGAACTACTGGGCCACATACGATCACCAATGTGCTGCCAGATGAGCATCTCTTGTCTGTAGAGAAGATCCCACACCCAGCTTCCCACATGGAAGCCTGTCCAAGCAGAAGAGGCTCTCCAGAGAGAAGGGCGGCCTCTCTGCCTCCTGCCTGTCTTCCGCCCAGTATTACAGACCAACACATGACAGTGGCACATTTGCCTTGTCATGGAGCTTAAAGAAAAACCTTGAGCCATTCGTTCTGGGTGCTTTGAACAACATGGACTTTCAACCTTTCCTGGCTAATGACATTGGAAAGAACGCATTTCCTGAGTTTTATATTAGAAGGAAAAATTTACAAAACAGCCAAGAGCTTTAGTGCCAAGTAAAATATGGGACTTCTTTTCCAGTAGAAAACTTTTCAAAATTACAAGCATTTTTTTGATCCCTGGCTTCATACAGCAATTCTACATGCGAAAGTTAACAGAATTGGCATTTTGATAGCAACATACATTTCTAAATATGACTGATGTCCTAAAGCATTTTTCTTTCAAAGCGATGCATTCATATGACTTTATATGAAACCTGGAGCACAGAGGAAGTGATATTAGGTTAAGATTTTCTTTTCAAAAATAAAGAGAAAGCATTTTATTTTCTGGAAGATCGTTAAAGTGGACCACATGACTAAAAAGTCTTACTTCCACAATGTTGGCTTTGTTTTAAAACATCATGCTGTCTGATGTCTTTTTCATCTTGTTACTTCCTTTAGCTTCTCTCACATCTGTGGGAAAACAGGAGAGGGAACTGGGCCTCCCACGCGATGTCTCGGGAGAAAACAATTTGTTTAAGGTAATATCACCAGTCGAGGGTTACCCTGAGGACTAAACTCAGCTTTGGAACCACACATAGCATGATCTCCAACCTGTACAAACCAAGCTGCGACAAGACATCGCCACAGAAGCCTGGCTGTCCACACCGCTCCCCAGCTCCCTGTCTCCGCTTAATATAAGGGCGAGAAGGCCAGTAGCTACCAGCAAGTGTGACGACGGAGTTCACTTCTCTCGGAGGGGTCCTCAGTCCTTTTGCACATACACTTCCTATCTCTTCATACTTGCAAGAGTCCAGAACGCAATAACCAGGAAGACTGACATATTTTATTATTCTATCTTCTAGTCAAGGAAACAGAGGTCCAAACAATGAAATGAATTGAGAAAAGGCCCTGGGCCGAGTTAGGCTCCTGGGGCAACCCGTTTTGCCTACCCCACCGCAGCTCATATGCTTCCAGTCAGGTTCGCTTGGAGCAGCGAGACTCCAGCTAGCGTGTGGGAAAGTATTTCTGCAGAATTTCTAGACATACGTGTTACTTTATAAGAAGCTAACATTTGTTCCTTTATAAAGCATCCACATCTTATGCTATAAAGGGTGTCCACCCTTCAGTCATTTTAAGTGGCTACAGTTTAGAGACCACAGGCCCATGTACCCCTCGACTGGTTCAACCTACAGATCTGTGCTCATTCAGAGGAAAGCAGTGAGAATGTCAAGCTGCTCCCCACCAGACCGTGTGGCTCAAAGGTGACCCAATTGAGACTATGTCACCTGGGAAGAGAACACCTGGAGGCTGCCTACTCACCGTTCTTTGAGAAATGCACCATATGGGTTAGGTGATGCCCCAGATCTCTCATGACTCTGAGCTACTCTGTACTTTAAGGAGGGAAATATTCCAATTCCTCATCTTGTATTCGGGGTGGCAAATTTAAAGGTCACAGAGGACAAGAGGAAGCCCCTGCACGCTGAGGGGAAGGAGTAGATCCTGCTGTGTGCCAAACACCATCATTTAATGACAGTTTTTTCTTTCTGATCAATGGCACAGTGTAAGAGAAGAAAAAATATTGTAACATTTGAGACAGGCCATCACCTTAAAACAAAGCAGATCATAAATACGCAAAAAAACCAATTATAAGTCAAAGGAAAATAAAAGGGAAAACAAGAACTTGATGAAGAGAGCGGCAGATGAAAATTCAGCAAGCTCCCTGCATCTCAGAAGCATCAAATTTGGCTCGGGGGAGATGTTCAGGTGGAATCTTCCTTAAAGTTCTCTCTCAAACATAGCTATAGGAAACTCCAGCGCCCTCTCCTCCGCATTTTGTCTCCTTAAGAATTAATGTAGCTGGTTGCAATGGCCTCAGGGTTTCTACTTTTTATGTCCTTTCATGAAGGTTAGAAACATTGTGCTTTGGCTAAGAATGACCATTGAGCCTTAGGTTATGTGCTAGAATCTTGTTCTCATTTAAAATCCTTCCAAATGGAGAAGAGTGTCCTCAAAAAGAAATGTATAAAGAAAATGGAAAGCACAACAACTTCAAAAATGGGTGATATTAGGTATTTGGGTTAAGAGATGGGAAGTGAAAGTCAGGAGTCAAATGCAATTTCATTTCCTAAGAAAACTACCATTTCAAAATAGATAGCACTGCTGGGCATGATTGCCCTTTTTTGCAAGAGATGGGTTGTTAAGTCTTTTGAATGGCAGACATCTCCTTAGTTCTTAAAGTAACACACCAGAGAGACGCAGCTCAAGGTCAGTGGGAAGACCAGATAAATTGGAAGGGGGCAGCTTGCAGAGCTACTTCTTCCTTTCAGAAATCCATCTCCTGTACCTCATCAAAAGCCAACTGGGAGAAAAGGCCTTAGAAGATGCTCAAGATCTTGATAGAAAGTTCCTACGTATTAAACCATTGAGAACACAGTTTCCCTCCCAAAGGAATCCTGAGTTGACAGTGCAGAAATCCCAACTTGCACAGCTAAGCTCAGTGGCTGCAAAGTTGAATGTGACAGGGAGCAGGTTACCTTGATTAGTTTTGAATAGGAGCCAGGTGTGGTGGTACACACCAGTAATCCCAGCTGTTTGGAAAGATTACAAATTTAAGACCAGCCTGGGCAATTTAGCAAGACCTGTCTTAAAATAAAATACTTTGAACGGGGGTTGGGAATGGAGCTCAGTGTTACAGTGCTTGGCTATCATGTGCAAGGCCCAGAGTCCAATCTGAAGCACATTTTAAAAAGTTTAGAATGTGAAAAAACAAAACAAAACATAGTGTTCTAATATTGATAGGTCAGGGGAAGAAAACTCCAGAACCCGCACTCCGTGACCGACATTCTCTCCCTCCAGTTGCTGCAGTTGAGGCATCATTACCCGGTTTTCTCCCCCATCTGTCTGAGCTTTGACTTCAAGCACACAGAAGGATCTTAGCTTCAGGGCTTAACTTCTCTTTGCCATGGGCAGAGCCAGGAAGACCAAACGAGTAAGTGCTACAGGGAAGTCCAATGAAAAAAATGAGAGATAATCGTGATAACCAAGTTCTATGATGAAATCTCTCTAAAAGAGCCATATCAGATTTTCCAGTTCTCCATGGGATATCACTTAGCCCTTTACTATAAATTAAAATGGAGGGCACCAGGAACGTGGTCAACTGCTATGGCTTAGATATAGGATGTCCCCAGCTGGTGGCGCTATTGAGAGGTGATGAAAATTGGGAGATGGAGCCTTGTGGGGGAGGTAGGTCACTGCAGGGTGTGTCCTTTGTTTCATCCCAGGCCTCTGATTTCCCTCTCCCCTTCTCTCCTCTCCCCTCCTGTCCGTTTCTCTCACCTGCCTTCCTGGTCACACAGCCTCTTCACTCCACCATGCCCTTCTACCATGATGTTCTGCTTCACCACAGGCCCAAACGCAATAGAGCCAACCAACAATGGACTGAAACCATGAGCCAAAATAGACCTTTCCTTAAGTTGATTTTCTCTAGTACTTTGTCATAGTGACAGGAAGCTGACTCACACAATTACTCATATTTCACATCTCTTGCATTCAAAATAAGGCCGGACATTTCCCCTCACTCTTGACGTACTCTGCAGGCTCTTTCTGCAAAGCAGTGTTATCAGACATTTCCTCTCTGTTCCCTTCTGCTCCAACACAGCCCCTCTCCTGCCTGAGTGGAAAGTCAGTTTCTGGTGATATGTGGATGATTACATCTGACATTTGGTCAGTCAACAGATCGGTGGTTACCTGAACGTTTCGTCCCTGCTGATATCCAAAAGAAGCAATTATCTCCTGGGTCTGTGTGAGTCCAGATAGTTGGATGGCTGCTGATTTATCCCAGACATGTTCCATCTGCTTATTTCAGAAACTCAGAGAGGCAAGTGGTCCTAGATCTTCCAAGTGCCTTATTAAACGCCGACCTCTGGACCTTTCCGAACCCTCTCTCCTGAAGTAATACTACATACATGCAAAAGGAGGATACATCCTAAGTGTTCTTCCTTTCTCAGTGCTTTTCAAAGATGTGTGAACATGCCACTATGTACTAATTACAAGCCCAAGTCTACTAGTCCCAAACCTGCTCTGCTAAGGGTCTCCACTAGCCAATATTCAATTTGCTTACTCCAGGCAATCTCAGCGGATTAAATGCCAAAGGAAAAGAAAAGACACAACGCAGTGCAGGCTTCTCATTAATTCAGACGGATCATCTCTCTGATTGCTTCGAATCAGTTGATTAGCTTCTTTAAAAACCACCCATCATTCTCTTTTCTGCACCACTACTTAATTAATTAGTGACGCATTTGGTCCTCACCGCCCACTGAAGAATGTAAAGGCAAGCAGTGTTCAGAATCACTGAAAACTATGACCTCAGCTCTGAGAGATGCCAATCTGTGGAGCCTAAATTAGAAGGAAAAGACTCCCCATGCTTTGGTGAGCTTGTGGAGTGAGTATTTGCCTTCCACTAACATCACACTGAAGAAGGGCTATGAGTCTTTTATGGGTGCATGGGGCACATTTACATGGCTGCTCCGTTTGCAAATTGCATTGTGACCTATTTAACCCATTTATAATCTTCCTAATAGAAGATAAATTTAGAATGAAGTAAACAAGGCACAGTGTACATCACTAATTATGAATGAATAACAAAACATTTTTATGAAGGTAAATGCACCGAACTGTAGATACTGAATGTAACAGGAGGGATGAGTTTGCATAGAGGTACAGGAAATAACAGACAGGGATAGCATGGCCTAACCTAGAGGTGCCTTAAAAATGGGATTAATAAGTGCATTCTTGGGAAAGTGATGATTGCAAAATTCTCCAAAATAGTCACAGACCCCAAACACATGATAAAAGCAACACGTGCTGAGACTCACAAGGTCTACTTAGACTTGGAATGCCCTCTCCAGTCTGCTCAAAATATGCTCCACATAATCACATTGTGATTTTAAAAAATAAGTGACTCTGGGGTGCATATATACAGCCATTTGCAAATAGGAACATAAAAATGTTCCTATTACAAACTAAACTGTAACTGCTTATTAATGATAGTGGTTATGCAAAGGGATGCCTAATAGCAGCTTCCCTGGACAGAACAAAAGGCTACATTGCACCTGAAGGCGGTATCTCCCTCAGCGTATGTTGGGGTTCCCTCCACCACCTGTTTTCTTCTCCTACTGTATGCCTTCCTGTTACGTTATGTTCTGTAAAAAAATGCAAAGGCAAAGTTTTAAACCCACTACATCACACTCGGGCCCACTTCTAAAAGAGAATGTATATTACTTCTGCCTAAAACCAGTGGCATCTCAAGATCTCTGAAATGGACAGGGACTGTAGCTGCCTCTCCCAGTCAAAAACATTCAGGGCTCAAAGTCTAAGAGAGGGGACTTTGCTAGACACATGCTTTAGTTTGCTAGACCTGCCATATACAGAAGCCACAGATGGGTGATTTAAACAACAGAAATTTATTTTCTGAAGACTACAAGCCCAAGCCCAAGGTGTAGTCAGAGTGGGACAAGATTTCATCCCTTGACTTGAAAATGGCTGTTTTTCAGTTATGCTTTCATGTGTTAGTTCATAAAGGCTGATATATCAGAATGGGTAGCAATGAGTGGGTACTTTATCACAAGAAGACGTTTATCAGCTCACAGATCTGGAGGCTGGGAAGTCCCATATCAAGGTGCCAACAAGTTTGGTGATTCTGATTCCAAGATGGCACCCTGAAAGTTGCATCCTCCGGGGAGGGAAGGGGTGGATGGACAAAGAGGCAGAAGGCAGCTGAACTTGGCCTTTCAGAGGGCACTGGTCCCACCCATGAAGGCAGAGTCCTCATGGCCTACTCACTTCTTCAAAGTCCCACACCTCATACCATTGAGATGGGAATTACAATGTAGCATGAGCTTTGGAGAGGACATGCAAACCCTATCACCTACCCTGATCCTCTTCCTGTGACTACACATCCCGGTGTTTCTGTGCATCCTGCCCTCCTCCGACACCAGCCACAGTTGCCTTACAGCTCACCTTAGTGATCTCACTTCACCACAATCACCTCCAAATGCCTTACCTGAAAATACAGCCACATTCAGAGGGGACACAACTCAGTCCCTATCAAAATAATAACCACTTTTAACAACAATGTATTTATAGCTCACTAGAGAACACACATGAAGCTTAAAACTGTGATGCCTTCAAGATTTGGAGCTGTACTTCTTTTGCAGAAATATCACATACCACAGTGGATAATTTAACATGGACTGGGGTAAGATATTTCTTAAATCACTTCTTTCATTCATTCAACAAACATGTCCTGAGCCTCTATTAACCATCTAAATTTTGTAGCCTTCTCCTCAAGAAATAAACATTATTGAAAGTAATGCAATAAAATAAACAAATAATAAAAGTAAAAAAAGCCTGACAGCAAGTGTAGACAATGCAAAGGAGACTTGTGAGCTGGAAGGAGGTGCGTTTTATTTGCAGTCACTTGGTTCTCAGGGTGACTGGCAGAAATATCCTGCTGTTAAAGATCCACACTGGCCAGCTAACTTTACAGCTAACATATGGATGCTTGTGGCTGAAGGGAGACTTGTGATAAACCACACAATATTTTAAAATTTTACTCAAATAAATAAATGCTCTAATGTAGAAGTTCCCCAGTTTTCTTGGTTCCTAACGCCTTCAGTGTATCATTAGCTTTTCATAGCATTCCTAGGACAAAGGAAATTTTGTTTATTATGCAGTAAGGTCAAAACAACGCAAGTATGATGCCCTAACTACTTCGGCTATTGCAAAATAAATAAAGCCCACCATCATATATTGAAATGAAACATAATATTTTTATTTCATTCTTATATAACCATGGTGACTTAGTAATGGGCTGTCCATGGCCACATGACTGTTGAGAGTTGTGAAATTTCTCAAAACTGGCATTTGAATCTAGCACAATCACCTACCTATGTCTCCTGTCCCATCTTGATTTCCACACTGTGCTGGTCGTGCCAATAGCAACAACCAAAAACCCAGCTTTGCAAAGATACGACAGCAACAAAGAAATGCGATACGACCTATCACTGAAACCATGGGCTCCTCGAGCTGCTAATCTGCAGCATCTGACAGATGCTGAGTCCTGCTGAACTTCCAGGAAGAATTAAAATACCTAGGGGTGCGCTAGGGTGCCTTGGCACAGTTCGGAAACTACATACCCTAGGAAATAGTTTTAAACTAAATATACCAATGAAAAATAACATAAATTGTTACTGAAATTGCAGTGGACCTGCTATCTAAAGTGTCCTTGGTGAACTTTGAGGTGTATACCTGACCAGTACCAGGTGTGCTCTCAGTGCCCAGCTGTAGTCTGCTTTCAGGCAAGATCTCGCCCTAAAAACAGGGCGTGCACAAAAGCATTAAAGCTTCATGGGTGGCAATCACAAAGATGATGGCAGGGATGAAGAAAACCACACAATCCCCTCAGACGTGCTCACAGAGAGGTACTGTTGCCACACAAAGACCCGAGGAGGCAAAAGGAGGAAGGCGGAACTACAGTCTGAAGGAAGCGGCTGCTGTTGGAGAGCCACCTGCTCTAAAGCAGCTGCAGGGAGCTCCACTCTGCTCCTGTCCCACGTCCCACAGGACCAGGGAGCTGGGGTGCGCAGCCTCACTTCGCCTCCCCAGGTGCAGGGGAAAAGTGTGACCAGGCACCTGGGCACCACACACCCACACCACATCCACCACCTTTAGCCTCATGCCAGCCACAGCGGATAAGCCAGGGGCAGGCCCGAGCTCCTCGGCGTCTCTCTCCCGGAACTGAGCCAGGCTGCAGAGACACAGGCTATGGGACTGGCCACTGAGGCCGCCATGCAGGACATCTGTGATGGCACCTTGTGGAAGCTGAAAGGTAAAACCAAGAGGCTGAGCTGTGGAAAGGGAAGAACAAAGCCAAGGAGCAGAAATAAGATGGGACAGCCACTCCAAAGGACACTGAGAGACAGAAGTCTTAGTCTCAGGAGGCTGGAGCAAACTTGAAAATCAAATGGGATCTGAGATGTTTCCCTATAACCTCCTTCACCACATTTACTCAAACCACTCTGCACTTTGATCTTTGTGACCTGCTGTCTCTGTTCGGCACTCATTAGATTCATGATGCCCATCTCATGTCAGTTTAAAACTAGTTTTGATGACTTGGAAAATGTTCCATGAAATCCAAACTGCTCAAACCAGTCCAATGCCGAGTCACACTCGTCCTTCCAAACGTGATCTCCCACCAATCTCTAGGTGCGCTCCAGTGCCACTTCTCTCTTGCTGTCACTTTAATGCATGATCTATTCCACAAAGAAACATCCTCTGCTGTATAATAAAGGACATGACTGGCTTCTGGCCCTGGCTCCTGGGAGGAGAGTCCAAGTCCTTGGATCTCCTGACGGACAGGAACGTTTGTGCTGCTCTTGCTCCCCTTGGATGATGCCTGAGATGGCGTGAAGAGAAGCCAGGGCTCAGGACGAGCTGGGGACCTGTGAGAGCAGCCCCAAGGTCAGAGGGTCTTGGCTCTGAGCCTCCAGGGCAGGCACAGACGGAGTCCCATTGTGCCTAGGAAGTGGTTCAAAAACACAAACTCTAAGCACCAATGCTCAGTGGGGCTTTGCGATGGATGAACCTGTGGATGTGCCAGGAGGGGTCATGAGAAGTGGAGTTTGCAAGCAGTGGATCAGAAACGCAGGGGCTGGGAGTCCCCAAAACATGGCTGGCATCAAAGAAAGGAGAGGCCTGCAAGCCAGAGCCCCTAACTCACTGCTCAGCCCTAATGCCGGGTGGTTAATGTCTGACTGGAACTGCTGCACACAGCTAGGTGAGAGCAGCTTCCGGACTACTGCCTCTGGAAGAGTAGCCAGCCTGCGCTTCTGCTTCTGGGCTGAGATCTTTGTGCCTCTGCCATCCGGCGTCCCCTGGGGCCCCTCTGGGCTCTGCACTGTGCCCATACCACTTGCAAGCTGAAAGCTCCCTTGTGCAACCCTCTCTGTGGCTGCTTGTGGAGGCTGGGACCACCTCGTAGTTGTTACTCCTCTCTGCTCCACTCCTTCCCTGGAGCAGCAAGTGAGCGAGCAGTCACTGACCCACACACCGAGGCTCCAAAGTCCCGCTACCTTTCCTCAAAGCAGAACAAACGCTGGCAGAGTTCCCGCTCTGCTCCAGTGCGTTCAGGCTGAGGCAGGCCTTGCCCCACAGCCCGACAGCTCCTTCCTTGCTTGCTGCCTCATCTGCCCCCCGATCCTGAGTGGAGAGCAGGCTTCACCCCCACTTGGCTCACCACAACACAGGCTCTGTTTCTGGGAAAGAAAACCAGTAAAAGTCACTGTGCATATGTGTTGCGTAAAAACCAAAAAGCCAAATATTTGACTGTTTATCATCATCCCATTGATGTGTACAGCGACTGGTCTTTGGTGAGGAAAGAACTTGTTCAACCTATTCATACTGCAGTGCTGTCAGTACCTAACTAGGAGGCTTCTAAGTGGAGAGCAGCTCCTTTGTGTGAATTCAGGGGCCCCTTTCCTTCCCCCCTTTCAGGCCTAAGTGTGAGGAAATGAGAAACACCTCTCAAGGTTTAAAAGACAAACAGAAGCTACTATGCTTGGGGGAAGAAAAAAATTCGGTGAAGAGTTCCATGTGTGCAGATGACTCATTAAAATTAAATCCACCCCTCTGGAATACGGTGTCTTATGTGCGCCTCATCCCTCAAAGGCTGCCAAGGTGCCAGCAGGCCCTGGATAGTACAAGACCAGGTTTCTGCTACAATAATTTGTGGTCTTGGTTCAACTTCTAAAACCAGCTCATTGTCCCCTAAGCGGGCTCTGGGTCCACTTCCCAGACCACCGTACTTCATAAAATAATGGCAGGCTCAACAGGTCACCTTCTCTTAGAAAACATGACAGTGCTTCCCCTGCGACGGCTTCCACCCATGCTTTTTCAGTTTGTAAAGAAAATAAGAGATAAAACCTGAAGCTCATTTCACATCGTCAGATCACAAGAAACTCTCTAATGTCCCCAGGTCTAAATGCATTTCTGGGATGAATCAACAGGACTCCTGGTGGTATGGGGGCACTCCAAACCAGCAATGAAATGCAAACCCATCTAAGACTGCTGGAATGTTGAAGAACGAGTTAAAAGTTGAAAATGCTCATTCTTATTTACTGGTGGACACATTATGTAATAAACTTGCCAACTAGAAATTCAAGAGTAGAAATATTAGTTGTTTAACAATCAAGACTAATACTTTAGATGAATCATTCCAGAGGTAATAACATTTTAAGGGCCATCATAAGGATTAGACATCCTAGTTGACAACTAACACCATAGTTTTTAGTTCTGTCTCTCATATAAAACAAATATTAATGTATTGGGGCAATGTTTACTTTTACATGACTATTTTTACTATGTGAGAAAATATTTTAATATCTTTACGACTTTACAGGGTTACTTGGGAATTGAAATTGAACAGAAGCAGTCAAGTTCACTGAAAGTTTAAAGGAGACAGATGGACTAAGAAACCATCTCTCCCAAGGAAGGCGCACAGGCAGGCAATGGGGAGCTTCCCGTGGTCAGGAGGCCCTGAGAGTTATTTTCCTAGCAGGAAAATTGAAATTCTGTGCTTGCCACAAGGAACGGTTTTCACACCTTGAGGATTTCTGAAGCAATCACTGCAGTGAAAGATGCTGATGAGAAAAAGTAGTGCCGGACATGAGAATCACTTGGGAGAACAGGAAAGCAAGGACCGGGGAGATTTTAAATTATGCATTAAAAACTCTTATTTAGATCAAATTTGACAACCAAATGCAACAACTTGCAAGCAAAACACTTTGAAAGTCTTCCTGAATGCATGAGAAGACGATGTACACCTAGCCTGGTGGGTTACCGGGAGTATCTGTTACCAGGCAACGAGGATCCCCAGCGACGACAGTGGAGGCCACGCGGACTGCTTTCCTCTGCTTCATGCATCTCTTCCTCTTTGCACCACTGCCAACAGCAACAAAGCTGTTCCTATCCTAGCAGTGCCATCGTTACACACACACACACACACACACACACACACACTCACTCATTTTCCTCCTTTTCTCATTTTCCCTATACACAGCCAAACATCTAAGTCCTGTCTACTTAAGCTCTGTACCTCTCTGGCCTCTAAATCTCCTGTACCATGAAGTAACCCCAAGATGTCACCAAAACTACTCACGAGAAGGACCCTAGCTACCTTCAAGGGTGCCAAACCCCATGACCCATCGCGTGACCCCAGCCTGACTGCCACCAGTGCTCTTCACAGCCCTCTTCTGCTCACCAATGACCGGACCGGCTCAGCTCCGCGGGCGCTGGCTCCACAGATCTCCCACCTCCCTGGCTGCCCCTGCTCTGGCTCCAGTGTTAGTGTTGCCCAGGGTGCTGTCTGTTACCCTCTTCAACTTCTCCCGCCCTCTTCCGGTGTCATCTATGCTCCTGGCTTCTTCAACGTCAACTAAGTAGCACTGGTGGCCAGAGACACGGCCTCGGCTTGGGCTCAGGCCTTTCTTTTGAGGCCCAGAAGCGGGGCCTCTCCACTCTGATGTCTCAGGAATGCACCCTGCACTGGACGCGCTCCCTGACCCACCTGTGCTAAATCTTTAAACTGCACCCCTGTCCTGTCCCCCAGTTCTGCTCTGGGCACCAGGCTCTCCTTTCCTGCCCACCAACATGGCTATGGCCACGGCTCCAAGGCATGGCCCAAGAGCTTCCCTCTGCCTGGCAGGCTCCTGCCTGGTCCTCTTCCCCTGTCACATGGCCCCTTCTCTTTCCTTCTGTGTCCAGTGCTGCTGTCCACTCTCTGAGAACCTTTCTGCTACTCACCAGCATGGCTCCTTGCATCCTGCCAACTCTTTTGCAACCTTCCCTCTGCTTATGGTGTCTTTCCTCAGATACTCCATGCTCTCTGAGGGCAGGGATCTCATCTGTTTCATCTCCTTGTGTAGACACTGAGTAATTTATGCAGGATCTATCATAACATGGGCTAAATGAATGGACAAAGTCCTTCCCATCCATATGACTTTCTCCATTAGAACTGGAGATATCTGAATTTATTTACTGAATAAAAATATATTCTTTTATTCAACAAATGCTATTGAGAGCCTACAATGTGCCAAGTACAAAGTCTATAATTTTAAATAAACAAATGAAAGGCAAAACTCCCGTTCTTGTGGATGTATATTTAAACACAAATTTTGGCCCTGATTACTCCATTTTTCTGCCTTTCCTATTTGGTGAGAAAGCTTCATAGTTGCTTTATATTATCTTTGACTATCAGACTGATGCTTTGATATGTATCTGCTGTCCTTTTAGTAAATCTAAGTAAATAATGCTTTGAAAGAGATGATGAATTTGGCTTGAAAATGTGCTATCACAATTAAACAAAAAGCATACAAAGACCAGAATGGAGGGCTTGGGCATTGAACTAGCACTGCACCTGTGCTATCTCTATGCTCTATGGACATAGCAGCTCCTAGCTGCAGAGAGAAGGGGAGAGGTGGTTGCCCATGATTATTTGGTCCACTGGAAATCTTCCACATGATAAATGAACGCATTGGCAATCTCAGCTTACATATCATTCATTTTTACCTCTTCCAGAGAAAGTCAGCATCCCAAGGCTGATGGAGTTTAGATTCCTCGCTGGATCACACCTTGGACCTCCTCTCAGCAGAGGAGCAGCTGTTCCCAGTAGACAAACACTCCCTGAGTGGCCAGGCTTCCCCTAGAGACTCATCCTGTGTCACCATGACATTCAGAAAGTCACGGCTGTCTATGGGTTCTCCAGCCATAGACTAAAATGTGCCCGCTTCACTGTTTGCCTTTCTCATGAATAACACACACATCACACCGAATTCTATGTATGACTCTCACTGTGCTTACATGTATAATGAGCCTAATGAAAACATATCATGTATACATGAGAGTTTCCAGCACAACCTATGCTCTGTTTGGGAAACAAAGGATTTGCAATGTTTCAGAGCATGATGTCAAATGTCAGTGTCCTACAAATACAGTGCCTTTCCTGATATGCTGCTGGCATTAGAAAGGCAAAAGGAAAGCTTTGCCAAGGTCTTTTCCCACCAGGAACTCAGGACACTCAGCTCTGAACCAGCCTGAGCACTGGAATCACCTGGCACTTTTAAAAGACAGGCACATACCTGGATTCTGGTTCCAGAGAGTCACCAGTCTATGATTTTTTTTTTATCATAAATCTCTCCAAAAAATATTATGTGCAAGACCAGTGAAGAAACTAATGTCAGATAAAAAGCAGATGACTCAATTGTAGTACTTCCAGAACAAAGAAACTGTTCAGGTGGAAAGGAGAGCTGAGAATTAATAATGGATTAAATAATGGTTAATGCTAATGAGGATGAGCTTTCTCCGCAGGAGGTGGCTCTGCTATTCAGACAAGAAATGCAAGCCCGGAGTAACTTTTTACACTGAAGGAAAAGCATTCTCGTCTTGTTCAGGACTAATCAGAGGAGGAACAACGGGCATCACTGTTAGCAGCACTGGAAATCAGACTGGAGGGTGAGTGGGTGAGTGGTGCGGACCACGGGGAATGGAAGGCACACGGGAGCAGTAAAAGCTGAGCCTGAACTCACCTTCAAAGTCACATCTGTGTGCAAGGTGACGCTCAGAAGACCCATGAGGATGGATAAACAAGGACCAGGGTGGAGAAGGCAGACAATATATACAGAGATGAGAGTAAGGTTGTATCTGAGAGGACTGCTTTCCCTACAACTTCTGAAGAGACATTTGTAAACGTACTCTAGAATTACAGAGCTCATATCTAGTTTGTGCACACATTTTGTTTTGAAAGCAAATAGCAAACATCCCGTAGTTGCTACAATAGTGGAAAATCGAAGCCATCCATGTAGAGCTGGGTGGTAAATTATTGTATGAAATTATGTATCATTCTCTTCCTCCATTGTTAGAGCACGTTGGGGTCTTGCAGGAAAGCATCTGGACTAACAAATCTGATCATGTTTGGCAAAGGCACTCAGGCCAAGCCTTTGCTAGTAGTAACTGCTGGGTTTAATGACAAGTGACCAAGGTTCGATTTCACTATAAAATCATCCTTCATATATAATATTACCTGATTTATTTCGAACTGATAACTAACGCAACCATTTTCTGGACCATGTTTTCAGTCTCCCTGTACTTCTTTCTCCTTCCCACATCACCACTGGACGCAGACTAGAAGACGGTGAGTTTACATGAATTGCCTCCGGCAGTAGAGGCTCATTCTAATTGGTGTTCACTCCTATACTTACTAGGGCAAATTCTGCAGCTGGCGGCTTCTCTGCTTGGGAGTTAATGATTGCTTACTAAGTTAATAGCTGTTTTCATCAATCCTGGCATCAAGCAAGATGCTGATATTGGGTGGAGCAATGAAGACGCAGGACAGTGGGATTGTGTAGGCACTGTTGCTCAGCTTCATCAAGACCTGTCCACCCCTTCTCCCTGGGTGCTCCCTAAGACAATGGCTCAAAATCCATGCATCCGCCTCCCAAGCCTTCCTGTGACTGAGTGACAATGGAAGCAGATGTGAGAGAAGATAGTTTTGGGAGAGGAAGGACCTCTGTGGCAACTTTTAATTTCATAATAAAGAAGAGGAGATGCAATTCTTGGGGAACTTCTACATTCGTACTCGTTCAGCTTGCTTTTAATGTAGATGAAATTGCTGGATCTGCAACAGCCTCTTTATGACTGAGAAAAAACCAATGGACTGCTGGAGACATCAGCCCTAAGCTCATTAATCCGCTAGACTACTGCCAGCAGACCCCACCACCAAACTTCTTTTTATGTAAGACAATTCAATTCCTATTCTGTAAGCCTCTGTCCTCTGATTTTCTGTTTCCTGCAGCCCAGTTGAGTCAGCAAACAGCCTCGCCTGTGTGACAGCACAAGCTTCTGCCACATGCATGCAACTTGCTGGGTGTGCTTGGTGTACAGCAAGTGAATAAATCGAGTCCACATAGAAAAGCCATGCATGCAATGCGCTCTCAACAAGCTGGCAAACCAATGTGAGAAGAAATTCAGACCAACCTGAGAAAAGTGAACCTTTTCATGAAGACAAAACTCTAAGAGAGGTGCACATGGGAGGGGTGCACTGACCGTGCCAACCACAAGAGAACCCCTGAAGGTGGACTGTGAATGAAGCACGAAGAGGTGGGGCTGAGGCTGCTCTGCACAAGTTGAGAACTGAACTCAGACATCCTGAGTGTACCTGCTGCAAGGTTACAAAAGAGCTGTAGAATAGAAGACATTTTCTTCCCTCAAGGAGCTGCTATCAAGTTGGGACAGTTAGTTACAAGTCTTAAAAGGAAAAACATCTAGGCACATGACCGTTGCTCAATTCGCATTCTTCAATTGCAGTGAGGATTCACTTGAAAGTTGGGAATGTGACCTTTTTATATCATTCCATGAAGTTTAGGACTCTGAGCTAAGATCATCATAAAGTAGAATGGATCCTAAATCCAGGGCAAGTACCCTTGTAAGGAAAAGGACGCAGTAAAGACATATGGCACAGGGAATGAGGTCACAGGAGAAGCCAGGGAAGATGAGCTAGATGGCAGTGGTGTAGCCACAAGCGGAGGATGACCTGCAGCCACCCGAAGCCAGAAGTGGGAAGACAGGATTCTCCCTGGGACCCTCTGGGAGGAGTGTGGTCTTGATGCGGGACTTCTGAGCTGTCAGAGAACACGTGGCTCGGGGTGTGAGTGAGCAAATGCTGAGCAGGTCTAATCTCCTAGTTCCCCTACAGCTATCACTGCTGCAGAAACGTGAAGGCCAGGTGGGCAGGAATGGACCCTGTGAGGGAAAGGAGAGAGCAGGGTGCTAGGAGCAGAGAGGAGAGAGGAATGGAGGTCCAGAAGAAGCAAGGATGGCCAATTGGCTGTGAGATAATGGTGCTGGTTATCTGATTGGCTAAATGAATGCTTTTCTGCTAGCAGATGGCCTTGTTCAAACCTGAATGGGACTGAGGTACAAGCTGGGGAGAGCTGAATCCTGGAAGTCACCTTCCTGCAGGAAGCTTAGCACCAGGCATGCTGAACATCTCTCTCCCTGGTGTTCACAGTGTGGAGATTGAAAGTCTAAGCAAGCGACATGGAGTCAGGCCTGTCTGAATGTCCTCCAAAGCTATTTTTTCCTTTCTTAATTTTCCATGTCATTCATTTAAAAATGAATTATTAATAAGTTAATAATAAATTGGGCTGGGGATTTAGCTCAGTGGTTTCGCCGCTTGCTGTCCAAGCGCAAGGACCTGAGTTCGATCCCCAGCACCAAAAAAATAAAAATAAATAAATAATAATAAACTGGCCCCCAAAACTACCATCCAAGAAAAATACACTGGTCCAGCAGTGAAAGGTTGTGTCCTGTGCGGTGACTGACCCTGTAGCTCTGTCCTTCACCTGGGCCCTGTGGGGCTGGACAGCTGTCCTGAGCCCAGCTCCCTTGCCATTCACCACAGCCCTGCTATCTACTGCTGGTCCACCAGCCTGCACGCCACCATCCTTTTTCTCTGGCCTCTCCTGTGCCTCCTCTGCTTCCCGGGCCACTCACCTGGGCACTCTCTTGGGTCTCGGATTGCTCTCACAGAGCTCAATCTAAGTGACTGTGGTTGATACAGTCTTCTGCAGTACCACATCCCCAAATCTGTGTCTCCAGTCCAGATCCCCCTTTCTTCCAGAATTCAGTCACAGCCAGCTGCCTGGTAGATACCTACCTGGTATCCTCCAGAACATTCTAGAATATGGCCAGAAGGAACTTCCCACCCTTCCTTCCTACATTAATTCTCATCTCACGCTATAATTTGAGTCTGAAATGTCACTGAAAGCCCCAAGCTCTCAGGGCTTGGCCCCAAGCCCATGAGTATTGAAAGGGGTTAGAACCTTGAAGGGTGCAGCCTCATGGGGAAAGCAGGTCATTGGGAGAGTGCCCTTAAAGCAGGCATTGGAATCTGAGCCCCTTCCTCTCTCCTTTTGCTTCCGGGCCATCATAAGGCGAGCAGCTTCTCTTGCCACACACTCCCACCATGATGTGGTGCTCAAAAACAATGGAGCCAAGCAACCATGGACTGAACCCTCAAAAACTGTAAAACAAAAGCAAACCATTTCTCCTGTAAGTTGGTCTTCTTAGGTGTTTTTTCACAGGATACATAGCTGATGAACACATGCATCTTCTCTGCATTTGGTGACACTCTCACTACCCAGTCACTCAAACTCAGAGCTGAGCCCTCCTCCCTGAGGTGTCCTTTCCCCACACCACTCACTGACCATCATCAAGCTCTGCCACGTTCATTTGCCAAACACCTCTGGAATGTGTGCCCACTCCTCTGCACCCCACTCCCTCTGCTCTGCATCTCTGAGCTCTGCCTCCTCACCACACGTCTAACTGGTGCTCCTGCTTCCAGGGCAACCCTGCCCCAAACCTGTGCAGAAGTTGCCAACAGATGGTGCTGCCACAGTGAGCAGCTCTCAGTCTCAGTGGCCTCATGCAAACTGCCCCTTTCTAGGTCAGCTTCAAAGTCCACATGGGTCAGCAGAAGTAGGGGGAGCTCTGCTCAGTGAGGCACCTGGGAACCGAGGTGGACATGGCTTCATCTCTGTGGGGTGCCCATGATTCCTGTGTCGGAGGGGAGATGATGACACCAGCGCCTGCCAGAGGCACCACACACCATTGCTGCTTGTCACTGGAAATCAAGTCTCCTGAGCTCCATGGGGCAGGGGAGTGCAGCCCTACCCTCCATCCAAGAGAAAACAATGCAAACCACTGCCACTTGCACCTGACAGGCCTCTGCTTAGAGGCCCTCAACGACACCCCACAGCCTCCAGCTCTGGTACCACAACCCCACTCTGCACAGGAAGACACAAGACTAGCTCAGGAGGCACTGGCAGTAAAAGCCCGGCCAGCCCATCACTGGCTCCCTATGTTAAATGGCGACTAACAATCATATGCATTTATGCCGTCCCACCTGGTAAACCTTGTGCAGGGCACGGCCTGGCCTGACTGAGGCCTGACTGCCAGCTGCAGAGGAAATCTCTACTGGATGCTGCAAGGATGCTGGACTTTTCCACCTGCCTACACAGCGCAGGACACAAAGAACATATACCACAAACTGCAGCATCTGAGTGAGCCTTCCTCTGGCCCGCTGCTGCTCCCACTTCTATAGCATCTTCCCTCGTGCTCTTCTCCTGCCTTAGAGAGGCAGGGAAACATCTGGATCAGCAAGATGGAGCCAGAACTGGGCCCCCAAGCCCTTCCTGCAGCTCTGTGAGCCAGTGCATCCCCCACACACCCAGGGCTCAAAGAGGGCTCTGTGAAGCTTCCGGCAGCCCAGCTGAGCGTTTGCTTTCAACCCAGCTCAAACCGCAGCCCCAGCTTCATCCAGGCCCCTTGCACCTTTACTTTGCCTTCAGGCAGAAGCCAGAAATAGCACTTGGCAGAGGAAGAGAGGAATCAGCAAAGCCTAATGTTGTTTCTTTGCCCTTCAGACAGTAAAAAAAAAAAGACCATGATGAATAGAGATTTCTGGGGTTTGCTCCCTATATAGATTCAACCTGAGAGAAGCGTCTTAGGCTTGGCTCTTAGGGGAGCTCATAAACAGGCTCCCTCATTTCCTTGTTTCTCCCATGCCTCAGTTTCCCTTCATATGCGTCTTTACAAGGTATGATAAAAAATACAGATAGTTTTGTGGAATAGAAAGGCAGGCTCCTAAAAACATAACCTGTGTTCTTGTTCATGAGACTTCTTGCTCTCCCCTGGAGTCCAAATGACCATGAAAGTAAATGTTTTGAATCAATTCAGGAAATGGAGGCAACCAGGACAGCAGTGCAACTAAAGACACTCATGAAAGAGGGCTTTCAGAACTGCTTCCAAAAGTAGCAAGAAGAATGGGATGCACCTGTGCAAAATGGGGCGGGGGGGGGGGGGGAGAGTCTGAGGAGGGTTAATGGCTGTGTATTTTTTATTTTGATACATTTTCAATAAAAATATATTCTTTTAAAAAATCTCATCCCTTACATATGTTAAAGGGGAGGCCATTAGCTTAGGAAGAGCACCAGGGCTCTTAGTTCTTGCAGGAGAAACAAGAGCCCAATGTAGAGAGCAAAGGGGAACTGGAGACTTCAGTGACTCAAAAACAACCTCCACCTCTGACCAGACCTCTGCGCTAAATGCCCCCAATCGATTTCCTTTGCAGAGTTCGGGGTTCTGCTTTGCTCAGAGCATCTCCTGGCTCACAGTGCTGCCCCACACAGGAATCCTTCGAGGCTCAAATTCTGTGAGATTCCTTTTGTCTACAGGTTTTAACAATTCATGGGAAGGCACAGGGATGCTAAAGGGGGCTTTGGAACAGGACAGTGTCAGGACTGTGGGTACCCAGTCCCCTGGGTGGGTGGGGCTTCAGGAGCCTTTGGGAGCCCTGGAAAGGTATGTGGTCACCAGATGGAAAGAGTGGAGAAAGGAGCATTTTCAAAACACCATCATCATGTGAAATTTCTGGTGTGTCTATATGATTTTCTAGTATTTAAAAGTTAAGTCATTTGTAAGTCAGAGACACTCATTGCCTAGGAGATACTAAGAACTCATTCTTTTGATTTTTGAACACTAAGGAGGACTTTTTATCTGTAGGAAAAAGATCCCAAAGAGAAAAGAAAGTAACAGAACACTCTTTCCTTGATCCTCAAAGATTCACACCATTTTTCCTTTTTTTTTAAAAAAAATAATAACTAAAGCCACTTAATTTGTTTAAAAAAACAAACTTAAATGCCCCTAAAGTATCTCAGAAACTTAAAAGATTAATGCAAACTACATCAATATTTACATGAAAGACATTAAAATATTAGTATATAAATATTTTTAAACCCTAGAAAATTAGCAATGACAATGGTCAACAAGGAATGTCCCAGTGAATTTTTTAAAAAGTACAGCTAGTGCTGACTGCCTCTTTCATTATTACAGTGCTGTTTTTAATTAACTCCTCGATATTTCTAAGAGATTGCACTGAGGTGACCAGGTGTTTGATAGCTGCTGCAATGTGCTCATTAGAGGGGAACAATTATAATTAGATAATGAACAAAGGCATGATCCCCTTGTAAACCACTCTGTCTTCAAGAACAAAGAAAACAGATCAGGGAGCAGCAAATCAATTTAGAATGACAGACCGGTGGCCCACAGAACTGGCTTAGAGAACCATGAACAGCTAGCATTTCAAAGTGGCTCTGGATCCTGTCCACTGAAACTGGCCTCGAGGTTCTGTCCTCCTTAGACATAAACTTTCATCTTGCTATGAAATAAAGTTCCTAATATCGATATAAGAGGGTATGGAAAACAGCTCTTTATATAAGGGCTCTGGATTATTTTCTTTAATAATTTGAAATAGGTGCTTTGGGGGAAATGTTTTCTAATGGTGGAAAATTCCACAGGTTTTGTTCATGTGGTCATTCAGCCATGTGGTGTTTTACTGAAGACAAGACAGGCAAACCCCTGCCCTCATGCAGATTTACATTCTGGTTAGAGACAATGACAGCAAGTAAAGAAGGTGCTGTATTGAGGATCACACAAGAGCTCCTGGATACTTACAGACAAAGATTGGAGCACCTCAGAAAAATAGTGATTGTTGATCTAAAACTCAGAATGCCTGGGGCTCTTCACCTCAAGCTACCTGACTGCTCAGTTTCTTCCCTTCCAAGGGTTGCCTGGTACCCATCTGGCCAACACCCCTGCACCTGGGAGTCCTGTGTGCTACCTCTGCTTCTCACCTGCACCCTGATTGGTGGGGCTATGTAGATACTGCATGTTCACCGTGGACTGCGTGGAACACCTGTCACTGCTGGCATCACTCACGCACTGGCCCTAGGCCCCCTCACCTCTCCTCTGGATCAGCTAAAGCCATGTCCAGGCTCTGGCCTTACTTCCACCTGTTTCCACACAGTGCTGCAGTGCAAGTTGGACCACGAACTTCACTTTCTCATGCTGCCCTGGTGGCCTCTCCAGCAAACTCAGGGCAAAAGGCAATGCCCTCCACACAGCCTCCCAAGCCAGTGGTGGCCCTTCCACTGCCACCTCTCCAATCTCAGGGCCCACTCTCTTCTCTACCACACTGGCTTCCATCCTGGCCTTTGTACCTGGAACTTTTTACCCAGATATCCCCATCCTTTAGATCTCACCTTGAGTGAAACTTTATGAGTTAGGACTTCCATGGTCAAACCATTGCAAACCACAATACTTTCCTTGCATACTACCCAGCTACTTTTCCGGCTTTTTCTTCCATATAATCATCACACTCAGCCTTGTTATTTTTCCATGAATATGTAACCATCATTTTTATTGTATGGACATGTTTAGAGCACATGATGTTTCCATTCTTTGTGTGCAGTCGGTTCATGTGCATAACACATCTTCATTCCTTTTTTATCCCTTTTCCTGCTCTTTCCTTCCTGTTCCCTCCATCTCTTCATACTCTTCCCATTTGAAAACGATCTATCTCCCTACTTCCTATTATCTATCTCCCTACTTCCTATTATCTCTCTCCTTGCTTCCTATTATCTATCTTTTATTTTGCTCTTCATTTATACTTTGGATTTCTCCTGTCAGAGAAACATGTAATATTCAGTCCTGTGTGCCTGCTTGATTTCACTTAACATCACAGTCTCCAGGTGCATCCATTTTCCTACAAATCATTTGAGTCCATGTTATTTTTTATATATTCATTACATTTCCCCCCAATCAGAATATGTGTCACGAAGATAAGATTTTTTTTTGTCATTGTGTTTACTGTTGCAGCTTGTAGAAAAAGTGTCTGGAGATATTTCACCCACATATGTTGAAGAGATATTTTGAAAGGATCTGGATCTTTTTGGGTCAGTATTCTATAACAAGGACAATTCCACTCTTTTCTTTTTGGGGGCATTTTTGAAGCTTTTAACATTTTTTTCTTCTCTCATCCCATCGGCTATCATCCTCCTACACACCATCTTCAGCCTTAACACAAATCTTGCAGTACCAAATGACGAGAGGAGAATGTGCTCTCATCGGCACTGGCAGGGAAAACCTCACACTCAACCCTTTTCATTGAACTACACCCCGCGGGACACATTCATTTTGTTCTCACAATTCCTGTGCATAAGGTAGTTTCCCACATTGTGCTGAAATAATGAAATAATTCGGAGTTGAGAAATACCTCTTTTGGTCGGATCCTCAAGTTCTCAGTGTTGAAACATTTTTCACATGGAAAGTAACTTTCGGTAATATTCCAGAAATACTCAGGAGAAATCCCTGATGGGAACAGAATTATCTGGGGAGTATTGCTCACAGCATTTTATTAGGAAAAGTGACTCTAGCATTGACACTTTTATATCAAAAACAGCAAATGTAGAGATGGACCTAAAACCTTCCAGTGACTGTTTCCAGCACTTGAGCACATGGATTATTACCTGAATTCATAGTTCTTATGCAAATTTTGCATCTTGTTCAAAGTAGTAGAAAGTGGGAAGTTCCCCACTGATGGCAGGTCAAGGTGCCCGAAAGCTAAGATATTTGTAACACTGCTGGGCAAGGCTGGTGGCATCTTCAGGATCTTGCTTTATCAGGTCTTGTCTTCCAACTCTGGGTCCTGTGCAGCCCTGAGTAACAGGCAGGGAAAAGATGAATGCTGCTCAGAATGTGATAAAAGACAGTAGATGTTCATCCTCAAGGGGGCGCTGGACAGCTGCCTCCTTGCTCCCAGGATGCTCTGGGAATGAACACTGGTCTCCAACCCTGCCTAGAGTCCAAACCAACCTGCATATTCTTTCCAAATGCAAAGGGCTTAGTGGCAAAAACAGCAATGAAAGGAAACATAAAACTTTGCATTGTATCTTACATAACAGCATCACGCTGTACCAAGAGGAATTCTCCTTTTCATTAAGTTTTGCTTTCTGAAGGAAACAAGTCATATTTTGCTGTTTAAATAATGGTCCTTTTGTGTGTGGGTGTGTTGAGTGTTCTACATAATTCAAGTAGGATTTTCTCCATGGCCTGGTTGCTGAGGAAGCCTAGAATTTTTGTTCAACTTAACTTCATTCTAAAACGTCACTCCTTCAGGAATTTCCTCTTTGTATTTATTGTTGGAATTGGTGCTCAGTTTACCAATCTGTGTGCATTTTCACCAATAATGTCTTGATTTCACCGTATATTATAGGATATAAGCAAGCTCTCCTTTCATACATTATTTTATTGTTCTCTTAGAAGTTTCTTAAGATTTTCCCTTTTCTTGCAATTTTATCATTGTTTCCGTTCCAAGAAGAGATGCATGTGTGGCTGGCTTACTTGCTGTCTCTACCCTGGATGGGAAGAACCCATGGGGGTAGATTGTGAGTCTTCTCACTGGATTGTCAGCTGCCTCAACATTTCTTCAGATTTTATTTTCTTTTGCTAAAATTACATTTTATCTTCATGCAGGTGCTAAAACATTCCATTGAACCTATTTGTCAATTAGCTTGCCAATTATTGTTAATTAAAAGGTTTCTTACTATAAAATTTTACTTTTTCATCCAATGATATCAGTATTTCTAGAGTCTGGTTCCATAAAAAACCGTGATTTCCAGATGGATTATATTTGAATTAAAAAACAAAAAGACGTTCATAATGTTTTGGGGACCCTTTTTCTTATGTTGGGAATTGGAGGACTTTCCAAATAAGCTTGCAACTTGGAGGTGATAGAGAAGAAGGCCACGACTGATGAGGTAAATTTTACATCCAGTGGTAAAAAGCTGCTTCACACAAAGACAGAGGACAAACGAAAGTCTCCTTAGATGTTTAGGCAACACATATTCAAATAAAGTGAAGGCTGGGATGTGGCCCAGTGATAGAGTGGTTGCTTGCACAAGTCCCTGGGTTTAATCCTCAGCACTGCAGAAGAAGGGGGAGGAGGAGGAGGAGGAGCAGGAGGAGGAGGAGCAGGAGGAGGAGCAGGAGCAGGAGGAGGAGGAGGAGGAGCAGGAGCAGGAGGAGGAGGAGGAGCAGGAGGAGGAGGAGGAGGAAAAAGAAGAGACAAAAAGACAACCCTTATAGATAAAAGGACTTTAAAAACGACTTCAAAAACAAGGAAAGTACCAAACCAGTGACCATATAAGCAATGCTCACTCTCTTCCCTGTTCTCCTGTTTTCCCTCAGGGAAAAGCAAGCAAATTAAAATGAAGTACCACTTTTGCCAACCCTTGGCAATAAAACAGAAAGAAGGAAATGGCATCCAATGATCTCTACCCCAGGCCTGTATGCATCGCTCTCTTGGTTCTGCCCAGGGCTCGGATATCTGGCTACCCTGGCTTGAGGACTCCAGGTGGGGGCCTGGGACCCACCTGTCCTCCAATCTTCCAGTCCAGGGAGGGCATCACCAGAACTGGGCCTGCGCAGTCAGGTATAACCAGCAACAGGGCCAGACCTCAGGCTCTAGTACTGTGGAGTAGGCAGATGGCGAGATCAGATCTGACGCTTTAGAAATTGTCAGACTAAACTTAAAAGAATAATACGACTTAGTCACCAGAAGAGACCTGTGCGTGGAAGGCCAAGACCCAGCATTCCCATCCTGCACCCACACAACTATTTGTTTATGTGCAAGATCATACTTGGTTATTATAATGAATACATAGGCATTATTTTTAGCATTTTTATAGAACCTGTAATAAAATGATGGTATTATAAAAAACTGCGAGAATATCCCAGCATGAGCAGTAAATTACGAAGAAATTTCATTGAATAAGGAGCCAAAAGGAAAAAAAAGGAAAAGCAAAAAAGTCTTTGACTTTCAGTTTTTCTGATATATATGCATCAGCTCATGTTTTACCTAACATAAAAAACTCAGTGTATTGCTTTAGAGGGCGATAAACTACATTAAGTTTAAAGGTCGGGCTCTTCTTCTAATGCTACTATTTATCTACTGCTAATCACAAGAGCGATTATTTGTTTGCAGTCCTGGGGATAGAACCCAGGACTCTGTGCATGGTAGGAGAGTGTTCTACCACTGAGCTAGATCCCTATTCCACACGAGCAATTTCTAAAGCTAAAATGCAATTATTTCAAAACTGCTTACCAGTACAAATTTTAAACTTGTAATGAAACCATGATAGAATGGAATTAAGTTTAAAATATAAGAGAAAACCTCAAATGTCAATAACTACTTTCTTTTTCATTTTGAATGTTATTTATTTTTCTGCTAAAATATGAAAAATAGAGGATATAGGAACAAGCAAATTGTTTCACTATCTAAATTGCTGAGATAAATTAATAAATGCCAAAAAGCAAAAGTAAATGGAATTGTTTTCTCTCTATATTAAACATAACCACATTTACATTACACTACAGATTCCTATGGGTTGCCTTTGTCCATACCATAATGTTTATTCCTTTCTGTATAATTAGAATTACACTATGCTCCTGTCAAATAATTTTGCATATCATTTCACATTTTCTGATGGTGAACAGCAGTCAATACACTCTCAAACTATCTCATTAACTGCACAGGAAAATCTTTATGTAGGTCTAACTGAATTACTTATTTTTTCCCCAATCAAAACAAAAATTTTGATTATTTAAATATTCCTTCAGTTAAAGAGAACATAAGGATCCTGAAAAGGCTTACAGGATTATAAATCTGTATTTTTAAAAACAGAATTTCAAGAAGGATAGCCAGCATTTAAATATAATCTAGCTTTGCAGCAGGTCTTCAGTTTGCACATCTGTCAGGAAAAGCTCCTATCATTCTCTAAGGAAAATAAATTAAATGACAAAACTAAAAGATTGCCAATATCAACTGATGATGCCCACAATTTATCATGTTTTTGAGTGTTCCGAATTTAGCCTCCTTAGACCTCCTTTTACGTTATTAGCCTTTTCATCCTTTGTACTTCCTTGAAGTACAGTGACTCTCAAATGACTCATTTCCTTTTATCTCATTTCCAACAGCTCCTTTCGGCTTTGGTTTCAGCTTTGGTGAATGGAGTCTGAGTATTTGCCTGGCTGTGGGATTTGGTGCTCATGGCAGCCAGGCCTGTAACTGGTCACAGAGTGAGCCACCTGTGGCCAACACCTGTACCTGTCAGCACAGGTAAGGATGGAGCAGTGAGAAGACCCAGGGCTTGTTGGAATCAGTGGTGGAAAGATCCATTCAGGGCTGCATAAGCAGGACTGTCTTCACTGGATGGTTTTAACACATTCAGGAGAGGAAACAGAGGCTTTAGTAGTGCTTCCTCCATGTGAGGGAAGGATGAGAAGTGCTAGGAGCCTACGGGAGCTCTGTGTGCTGTATGCCTTCCCTGACAGCGCCTCCCAGCCCTCTGGAGGAGCACTGTGGGAACCCACTGCAGAGGCCCCAGCTTCTGGGGGGACAATCAAGAGGGAACACCAAAGAAGCAGCGCAGATTTGGGGCCTCAGGGAAACTCTTTTCAGTTTAGGATAGACTTTATTGTTACAAAAATAGCTGGTCAATTGTATTTTCCCTTTTGTGGGGGGGCTAGTATACATTGCTTTATTTCTCTCTAGTCTTTTTTCTTTGTCTATATAAATTTTGTAAAAACAAAGTTGGAATCCAAATGCATTAGTTACAATATATGTTTTTCATTTTTTCTCTCATCCTTTACTAAAGTTTTTTAAAAAACAAGCAATAATAGCAAAATCCTTTATAAAATAAATGGGAGTGAACCTGGGAGACCTAAGACAATTTAATGCTATTAGCTTTCTGTAAAGGTTAAGGCAATTGTGTGATTATTGAATGACTATCATTAAGGACTATTAAAATGCTTGCAAATCAGTTAGACTTGCTGAAATTTCCTTTAATTTTAATGACTTCATTGTTGCAGTTAACTCTTTCCTTGGAATTTGTTTTAGATGTTGGATGGTAACTGAAAGTGTGGAAGAATTGTTTTTTCCTCAGTGATGTTACCAATTCTTAACACAATTTACTAAATATTTTCTTCTTCAGTGGTTGGTGATGCCTCCTTTATATTAATTGATTATGCCTTAGTATCTACCTCTTTTCTCTTCATTTTAGGGTTGGTCATCTATAAATCACAGTCCAATTCAAGTCTATATATATATATATATATA
>NW_004624751.1:5115819-5197959 GCF_000247695.1 Heterocephalus glaber | reverse complement strand
CCCCAGGCTGGTGATTGAACTCAGCACCTTCTGCTTGTGAGGCAGGTGGCGGTACCACTGAGCTAAATCCCTGGCCCTAAAGTCTGTATATATTTTTAATGGCTCTTGAGCTAAGAATCATTTTTATATTTCTAAATGACTGAGGAAGGAAAACACATAGAAACAAAAATGAAAAAATCAAACAGTATAATATATTATAACACATAAAACTACATAAATTTTTAATTTGATTGTAAATAAAGTTTTATTGAAATATAGCCATGCTCATCTGCTTATATCCTTTCTATGGTGGAATTTGTGGTACTGCAATAGAAATGAGTAGTTTGATCCACAAAGTCCTTGCCAGTCATGGTACCATTCCATTTATCCAATGCTTTTTGAAATGATGACATCTTGCTGTGCTGCCAGTTGGTTTTGAACTCCTGGGCCCAAGCAATCCTCCTGTCTCAGGTTTACAAGTAGCTGGAGCCACAAGCATGTGCCATCACATCCAACAGTCTACTGATTTTTAACTTATAATTGATGGCAAATTTTCTTAAGTGTTATTTCTTTTTGGGGGGTAAAATGCAGGTAATTTAATCAAAGGAGAGGCTAATTGAGTGTGTCAATCTTATAAATGAATTTGGTCAAGACTGGTCCTGATAAACAAATTCTTTTGGCGCAATAAGATAATATGCCCACAATCACTGAGGATTTTGGTTTTCTTTTATACTCTTCCATTTTTCTTATTAACTTATTTTAAAATATTGCACATTTTAAAAATATTTTCAATACAATCTCTTCTTCTATTACACTTACTAAAATAAAGAAAGCTTAATGGTTTCTTATGTTGGTTCTAATAATTTTTCTTGATCCTCTTGGATTTCTCTAACACAAAATATCACTTCTAATAATAGCAATAGAGACTATGCTGGTAATAATAAATGTCTACTTCTTCCCTAATATTTGTAGATTTTTTTCTTATATAATTGCTTGGGCTAGTATCACTACAACAATTTTAACAAAGTTGTTTTCCTATCATACTTATTTTAATGGGAGGGTGAACAAAGAGCTATCAGTAGCTCTAGATAAATTAAATAAGTTAACTAGATAAATTAAATAAATTAAATAAATTAACTATGGGTGAACCTTGCAGGCTCACCCATAGTTAATCCATCCTCTAAATATTTCTATGTCTTCCCTATACCCCTGTATTTTATTACCTTTTATTTGCTCATTCTGCACATCTTTCCCTTATCTGTCCATAACAAAACTGAATCATATTTTAAATTGATTATTATCATCAGAATATTAAGAGGAAAGGCCATGTCCATGAAGTTATTCAGGCAGATCCCAGTTAACTTCCATATTCCAGATATCTGGACATTTTTAAGAGTTGGGGAATTGTAAGACAGAGGCCACCCACTCCTAGAAGGTATAGGGATCCTGTTTTCAGTGGGACTCTGGAAGACTGGGCTGGGGGAGGGAGATTTCTCTTTTTCTTTGATTCTTTTTGGACTGTGTACATGTATCACATTTATAATAAATGCCGGTGATGCTGATTCAAGATAAGGTATTAAAAAGACAAATTCTTCAATTATCAAAGAGGCCAGTATGTGTCATTAAGTTCCTCAAGACACTGTAGGGAAGGAATCACATGAGTAGATCAAACTCAAGACACTGCCTGCAACTGCCTAAGAGTTACACAAAGATCCCCCGGTGGTCGGGACAGCAACTCCAGCAGGAATCTGGGGAGCAAAGACTTTTTGGAGCAGGTGATTTCTCCATTAAGTCCCAAGGGAGGAGCTGAAGTTGGTTATGCGAACGGTGGCATATGGCATTTATGCCTAGGAGGACAAAGGTTTGGACCCTAACTCCATCTCCCCTTGGGAGTTAATTCAGGTAGCTCTTCAGCTATGCTTCAAGCTCTTCACCGACAAACCTAGAAACTAGGTGATCTGTCTCTCTCTCTCTTCCTCTCCCTGCCTCCCTATCCATCATCTATCCACCTCCTATATTATTTATCAATATCTATATTTGTTTTTCTGACATCTACTTATATGTATTATATAAAGTAGTTGATGCTACATGTACAGCTATCTGTATAGAGAGATAAACAGATGTAAAAGGATATTGATATGAATATGGACAAGGACATAGACATAGCTTCTCCATTTTTACCCATGTATATGCTCGAGCTTTCCTTCCACTACTCTTTCAAAATGACTTCACTCATGCACACAGGGATAACAGATCACTACCTATGTACCGACTTACAGAGCTCCTGGCTACAGGCCTTTCTTTGACAGTCTCGAATATAGAGTATCATGGACATGCCTGGTCAAATTAAAGACAGCCTGCTAACTACCTGAACACATCCCTTGGGGAACATGACAGGTGAGGTCCGTGTCTCCTGCTTATTCTATTAGCCCGTCTCCTATCCCAAACTGAAGCTCTCTGGCCAACATGATGGAATCTAATTAACTGTGCATTGTCTTTCTGTCGGATTTCATGAGTTCACTTGGAATAGCTGTCTGTGTAGACATACACCCGTGCTAGAAAGCAGTCAGGAACAATCTGGATGAGTGCGGGAGAACTGGATTCGGAGGGCAGGGAGGCAAACAGCTTTGGGACCTCCGAATGGCTTCTTTTAAAAATTATGACTCTAGCTTGATTTCCCACATCAATAATTTAGCTTTCTTATTTTCCTCAACCTCTAAACTGCCTCTATCAACTTGTTACGGATGAATCAAAATTTACAATATTGGTTTGCCACAAAAAAGAAACTGAGATAAATAAAATGAGTGCAGCATTTTCCCTTCTCATGCAGTCATAGTCACATCTATCAGTCACGATACTTGGAGAAATATCAAGCAACTCTGCTGAATTTGGCAAGTTTCTTTTTGTCTAACACTGACTCAAGCACACTGCTTTTCCTTCAAAATGACACCTACATTTGCTTGCTTCATGCACTGAATCTGCCTTCATGTTTATTGTTCTATCTACACTTACTAGAATTCAAGGTGAATATGTATTCAGAAAACAATGAAATGAATAATATTTTTGCTCCACAGGAACTAGAGTCACAAGACAGTGTGATAAGCAGCACAAAATCGTTGCAAATTTAAAACTACTCTGTTGGTGCTTTTAAAAGAAAAATGTTTTCATTGTTGCTTTTAATAAATTCAAATTAAGAAAATGAAATCACTTCAATTGCAATTGGGGGACTTTTAGCTCATACCAAATGAATTATTTCAAATACATTAAAAAACAAAGAAAAATAAATGCTTGCGGCATTTTAAGCCCTTGTTTATTTATTTAAAGTGGACTGCTGTCATCAGAGTCTGTGAGTTTTCTTGCACCTATGTGGTGTCCTTAAATGTCAAAGTAATGTTACTCAATTACCTATCAGCCGTCATTTTCCCTTAGCCACTGGGCCCCTTTGACCCTGAATGACAAATTCACACTTTCAGGGTTCACCAAGCATAGGCCTTTGTGAAGAGAGATGATACAATGTATTCATCAACACTTCAGGTAGAAAAGGGGAAGAAAGTCCTGGGAAGAACTTGGGTTTCCCTTCCCCTGAGGCAAAGTGCATAATTAGCAGCCAAGCTGTACAGCTTCTTGGAGCCTGGATGTAAAATGTGGGCACCAACTATGTCACAGTGTCAGCCGGCAGAGGCAAGGCGCTGAATTACCAAGAGCAATGATGGGTGGATCCCAGCCAGCGCTTTGGGTTCAGCCAGGTCTCCCCACCCACCCCGGCGGCCGCCAAGCTGACTTAAAACCATGGGCACCAACCTGCAAATGCTAATGACAGTGAGACTGGAACGGGCAAGGGGACACTTCTGGGAGTTTCTTCGGTACGACTTTATTGAATTCTCACAAAACCACGGGGTGTATTTCCACATGTTATTATTGGTACTCACATTTTATTTAGTACTCACTATTTCATCAATTTTCCCTCAATATTTGGTTCTAAAAATTTCCTAACATTTGCACAAAAGTTGAACATTAAACAAAGATTTATAACAAATGTTATTATTTCTTTTATAACATATCTAGCCCCCTATTTATTTATCCATCTACCAATCCATCTTATTTCCTTTGTATTTCAAAGTAACTTTCAGATATCAGTTTGCCATACCATGCATATCATTAAGTGAAGCTGAATATTTAGGACATAAAATTTTTGACATAAAATTGTCCATATAGTTACATGGGTAAACCTTTCAACGTTAAGTCTGCAAGGGATATAGTATGATCTTTTAATATACATATGCAAAGAGAAATGATTACTAAACTCACGCATGTGAACGTATCTACTGCCTCACATATTTCTTTTAAAAATGTAGTTGGAGCACCCAAATCCACCTTTAGCAAATTTCCAGCAGGCAAAGCAATATTATTGATTATTGTTACGCTGTATGTTAGAACTCTCAGGCCATTTGATAATTTGGGACAAATTCATTCATCTGACAAACAAGCCACTATAAAAATATTATGATTTACTGGAAAGAAACCACCCAATTCACAGGCACCCCCCCATCCCTCTTTCCTTAAGAGAACCATTCTTCTGATTTTATTCATCATGAGTCTTATTCTCACATAAAACAAATCACACAGTGCTCTTACCATGGGCTTCTTATACTTAATGTTTTTGTGATTCATCTATGTGGTATGTACCAGTTGTTTATTCCTTTTTATTGTTCAGTATTCCATTGAATTAATGCTTCATAGTTTGTCTAACCATTCTCTTGTATCTAGTTTTTGTCTGTTTTGAATAAGGCTGCAATAAATTTTTATGTAAAGATTTATATGTTCATATGCTTTCATTTCTCTTGAGTACAAACCTAGAAATTGAATTGCTGAGTTACAGAGCAGGTGTGGTTAGGCTCAAAAGTTGCCAGATCTTCTCCTCCACTAGTTATATTATTTTGCACACCAACTAACAATAGGTGGAAGGTCCATTATATGACAATCTTGACAACTGGTGTTGTTGTTCTTTTAAACCAAGCCAATCTAGCATGTAGCTGGTGTTATCAAATTGTGGCTTTAATGTGCATTTTCCTGTTCACTGATGAATTAAAGCCCATTTTATGTATTCATGGAATACTCATATGTTATTCTTTGTTAAATGTCTGTTAGATCTTCCATCCCCTTCTCAGTTGAGTTATATTTCTTCACATCATTGGACTGTAGGATTGGTTTCTTTTCAAAAGTCTTTGGTCAAACATATGTCTTGCAAATGTCTTTCCTTGTCTATACCTTTCCCATTTGTGGTATTAACGGGTGTTTTGAGGAGAAAGGTTTGTTCCTTTAAGGTTATTATTTTCTGTCCTGAATAAGAAACACATTATGTACTTTGGCTCTGAGGAATGAAAATGTTGTTTTGTTTTCATTTAAGGGCTTTGTATTTTTAGATTTTTACATTTAGCTAAAATTAGACGATTGATCTGGACTTCATTCCTGTATACGGTGAGAGGTAGACATCGAGGTGTTTTCTTGTGTCTGCATGGATATGCAGTTGTTTAAGCACCATTTTAAGAAGAAGACTTTCCATTGCCCTTGAGAATACTTTTCCATCTTTGCCCCAAAGAAAATGACTCTTATTAGCTGCATCTGTGTATGGAGTCCTGTGTTCGTCAGCTTTCCATTATTGTAACAGAATACCCAGGGCAGGCTACTTATAAACTAAGAAAGATTCTGGCTCATCTTTTAATTAAGTAAATTATATTGTGTAAAATATATTACTTCATTTACTTTAGTCTTTTAAAGAATGGTCTTTTTCAGCCTGGCATGGCGTTGCATGACAGCAATCTCAGCATCTCAGGAGGCTGAAGCAGGAGAATAGCAAGTTCAAGGCCAGGCTGGGAAAAATAGTGAGACCTCTCATCTCAAAAAATAAATAAATAAAATAAAAAAGAAAGAAAGAAAAAGAAAGGCATCTTTCAGCACCATGTTAAATGCAGAGATCTAACTTGTCTATTCATAAATGTATTATTAAATAAATATTTTATGGCTTTTAGATAAACTTATAAAGGAAATTACATCTTTTACTATTCTTCCAATTTTTCCTTCTATTATATAAGAATACAATTGATTTTTGTTCACTGACCTTGTATCCTTCAAAGTTGGTATATTCACATTTGCTCTACAATCCATTCATTAATGGATTCTATGTAAATAATTTGTCCTCAAAAAAGAGACAATTCAACCTTTTTTTCTGTTTAATGCCATTTTTTGCCTCATTTTAATTGTATGCATTGTAGTAAAATATTGAATAGAAGTGTCCAATTTTTGACTTTAGGTGCAGTGTTTAATATGTGATAAATGAATAAAATGTTAATTGTATTATTCTCAAATATATCCTTTATTAAAGGTTTGAAATTGTTCCTTTCTCTTCTAAATTCCTGAGAATTTTATCACACATGGGTGTTTAATTTTGTCAAATACTTCTTCCACTTATTTTTCCTTTATTCTGTAAATGTAGTGAACTAAACTAATTAATTTTCAAATATTAAGCAAATCTCTTGTTCTTCAGGTAAACCCAACCATGGCTAATATATGTTCTGTTTTGTATATGTTGGAGGATTTGATTTGCTAGTAGTTCTATCAAAGTTTTTGCATTTAAATTTATTAGGGATGGGGTCCATCATTTTCTTTCTAATATCTTCATCAAGACTGTTACGTGGGCTGTGCTGGCTTCGCAAAATGCAGAGAGAAGGGTTCTCCGCCATTTTCTGTGTTTTTGAAGTTAAAAAAAATTAAAATCAGGATCTGTGTGATGCTGTTCGCTAATTAACACTGATTCATTTTAAGAGAACTTGTCTCTCTTTTTTAACTTCCATCAGCTCCATTTTCTATCACAGTCTTGATTGCCACTGTATGTCTTCTGCATAAATGAGCTATCACGTGATGGAGTTTCTGGCAGTTCTCAGGGCCTTGAAATAGGCTACGAGAGACATAAACAGAGCGCCCCAAACCTTACAGCATCTGTCCATACAGAACAACTTCTGCTTCTTTTATCTTTAACCTGCATGTCCTTATATTTTAAGTGCTTCTCCAGTAGATAGCGTATGAGTCTTACTTGTCACTCTGATAACAGCAGCCTCTTAACCAGTGTATTTAGTCAATCACACAATTGTGAGCTGGCTGGATTTAGGTCTACTGTTTTACTAGTGATGTCGCATTCATCTTGTGTGCTTCAGTTCTCCTTTCCCTACTTTCTTCTTTGGTCAGCAAATTTGTTCAAAATTCCCCTGCAATCAATTTATCATGCTGTCAGCTGTACTACTGCATCATCACCCCAGTGACTGCTGTGTTGCTGTAGTGACTGTGAGACCCAGCCATAACTTTTCAGAGTTCGTTTCGAATTCATACTGCACCACCTACTGTAATATGAGCTCCTCGGCACTGTGTACTCCATTCCAATTCCTATGCACTCTGTATTATACATGTGCTATGTACTAACTGGTCATAGGTTAAAAATGCCCCAACACAATGCCCATCTTAAACTTCCATGTGTACTTTTTAAAAAATAAGATGAAAATAGGTTTTTTTCTAAGTATTACAGACATATTTATAATTTCTCTGGCTCGCTCTTTCAAGCTTGCATATTTTTACTCAGTCTCAAGAAGTCCCCACTCTGTTTCTTGCAGGACAGGTAGGCATTGAGGAGCACTCCTAGGTGTTCAACTGAAATGTCTGCACCCGGGAAAGCTGTGTTGCTGACTACAGATCTGCAGTTCAGCAGAGGTTTCTTCCTTTTGCACTTCACAGCACCATTCCAATCTGCCCTCCTGACTTTGTTGAAGTATCAGCCGGCATTTGTACCGCTGTCCCCTGTGATGGGTAGCTGTCCTCTGCGGTCTGCAGAATGTTCTCCTCATCTTTCTTTGCATTGGTTCAGTCGGGGCAGGTCCAGTAGTGCTATTCTTTTTGTTTGATTTTCGAGTGGTCTTCTAAACTTGAATTTATACTTTAAATTGTTCCCCAAATTTTGGATATATTTGTACGTTCTTGCTTCCAATATTTTTCTCATCCCATTTTCTCTCATTTCTTCCTTTGTAACATCAATTACATATATTTTGGGCCTTTTGTTAATGTTACACAGATTATGATGACTTTTTTTTCTGCAAAAAATCATTTTTCTTTTTACTCTTCAAATTAGTTTCAAATTCACTACCCATCTTTTGTCATTCCAAACATGTTGTCTGTTAATATTATAACATCATATATTTCAATTTCCAGGTCTAAAATTTTCATTTGGCTCTTTTGTTAATAATTTCTCTGTTTACTTTCCCTATCTTATTGTTGAATCTGGGAATATTTTGTTTTGTTTGAAAGCTTTTATTTTACATTTAATCATAGCTATTTAAAAATTCTTGCATGCTACTTGTAACTTCTGGATAAAAATATCAATATTTATTATCTCTTCCTGAACATGGTCATTTTGTCTCATTTCTTCTTTATATTTCTTTGCTTTTTCTTTCTTTCTCTTTTGAACTGAGTTTATTGGTACATTTTAAGTACACCATGTGATCACATCCATCACTGAGGAAGATATATCTTTATATTTATTTAATGTTGGATTATATTCTAAGCATTATGAGCACTGCATTATATTTGCTTCAGATCAGCTTATTCCTCTGTAAAGTGTTGACTCATTTCCTTTGGCCTGGAAGGGCTCAAACTGCAGAGCTGGTCTCCCCTACACTGTGCAGCAGTGAAGTCGTCATCTGGTTTTTCGGTCCCCTCTGGGTTGTGGGTTCTGCTCTGTTACTGCTCATCTGAAGATCCAACTGAAGTTGGTGTGTGCTTATGTGCAGCGCACAGTGTTCTCTCGATGTGTGGATCTCCCCGAGATTTTCTTCCTCATTCTACAGCTATGGAAGCATTGTTGAACTCTCTTTTACCAGCACAGCCCTGGAAAAACTTGGACGTCCATTTAAATTTTATCCTCTTAAAATGGCACCAACAAAGGTCAATACTGAGGCCAAAATTTATACAAATAGACAACTCACTCAGATGCTGTTCTGCTTTTCCAAGAAACAGATTCTTGTCTAGTTCTGCTTCTTTTTGATCACTTCTCAGGGTTTTCAGGTAGTTAGCTTTATATGTATCCAGACTTCAAATTGCTATTGCTGTAGCTCTGATACAAGTGACTCCACCATGATTAGAAGTAAAACTCCAGGGCCGGGGATGCAGCTCAGTGGCACTGTGCCTGCCTCACAAGCGCAGGGTCCTGAGTTCAATCCCTGGTACCAAAACACACACAAAGAAAGAAGCAAAACCCCATCCATGATCCCACTGGAAAGATGAAGAAACTGAGGGGCTGAGTAGCTATGTTAGAGCCTAGCGTTTTAAGGACTGTGTGCACATCAAAAGCCAGTGAACTTCTGAATTCGGTGGGAAACACCTGAGCTTCTGAGGAGGAGGCCTCAGTTGCCCGGCCTTCACCCAGGCCACCGTCTTTATTCCCATTCTTCAAAGGAGCCCAGCAGGACAGACCGTATATGGGCTCAAGCGTGAATGCTTAGCACACCATGACAGTGCTTCTGCAGCAAATGCTCCAGGAATTCTACCCCGCTGGGAGCACTGAGGGGTGTAAGGCTCTGTACAGGGGTCAGCACTGGGGGCTGGCAAACTACGTGCTTAAAACAGGAGCTGGCAATGAAGAGGGTCTCTCATCTTTATGTTGTTTCCCACTTTAGAGTCATGTCAAAGGAAGCTCTTAAAATAATGTGCCCACAATTTGAAAATACTAGGTCAGTTAGAGAAGCTGGATAAGCAAAGAGCCAATGTGTTGCGAAAGTACCTAAATAAAAACAACAAAGACAAAACGAAGCACACACTTCCACTAACAGAAAACTTGCCAAAGAGGATAATTTCTCTTTTAAAAATACACAGACAGCAAGCAGGAACACATGACAGATACTTCACAGTCTGGGAAAGGTGAGAAGGAAGAGCTAAGTGCTTACAGTGAGGAGCCCTCCATGCTGTATTTACATACCTTTCTGAATAAGAAAGCACGGGCAACACAGTCAACATTTCTGCTTCAGTTTGGCCACTGGCACCGAATCAATGCACAAGCTAACATTTCTGAAGCATGGCCTCCTTGCACTGCAGATTTTCAAAGTGCTCTCAGACAGATGATGTGCCAAGAAACAAAATACCAAGGGATCCACATTAAATGCATTCTCTATTCATGTAGCTTTGATCAGTGCACCTGAAACCCATATAGAATTTGCAGGACTGCTCAAGGGGGAGCAAGAAGCCTCCAGTCTATTGGATTTGACTCTAAATAGCCGGAAGGATCTCTGGGAAAATGTGACATCTTTCTAAGAACCGAGGAGGCCCTCTCCAGAGTCAAGGAAGGTATGCAGTGGCAGCTGTGGGGTGAGAGCCCAGCGAAGCCCTCCCTCCTTCCTTCCTCTCTGCGTTTTCCTCTCCACCTTCTGCTACCCAGTGTCCACCGTGAAATTTAAGTGCTTTTCTTCAAACACGTTCCCTGGCTCTGATCCACTGGGATCTGGTAACAAATGGTTAGAGCTTCCCTTCCTCCTATTCGGGAGGCAAACAGGGTCTCTTCCATCTTCTAAGTTTTACCTTAATTTGCATATAATTAGTACTTCAAAGCTGGTAGTTATAAGAAAGCAGTCCAGGGGCAGACAACAAAAAGCAGGTATTTGCGACATTGCAGAAGTCTCCTGCGCAGTTTCTCCAGATGTCCTGGGTTAGGGCTGGAGCCGCAGGCCTCACCACTTTTCCAGCTGTTGGCTGCAGCCCCAGGAGACCAAATTCATCCCTGACTAGCTCCGTTCCTAGAGAACGAAACACAGACACCCTTGGCTGTTAGAAAAATCTCTCTTAGCCACACCAGTATCAGAAATCACATACAGACATGTCAACTGCAAATTTGTTGGCGGGTAAAACTGTTTTAAGAATGCTGCAAACAGGATAAGCTAAGGTCTTCTACAGGATGCAGAGAAGACTGGGCCCATGCTGGAAAGGCAGTCTGCTTTCTGGGTGAGGCCTCTGATATTAAATTAAATTGCTCTTATTTGGCTGTGATTCACTGTTTCTAATCCTGCAGGCCTCAAGGAGGGCTAGAAGGAGACACTTCCTCATTCTTCCAGGGTAAGTGCTCATGCTGGCCTTGCTGCGATGTGTGAACAGACCCATTTCTCTGGCTCAGAGAAACAAATTAATATTTGGAAGATGACACAGACAAGGAAAAGTAAAGGAATTAACAACCTTCCTGGCATGACCTTAAGGAATACAGAATGCTATCCAGCACAGTTTAATGAAGAAGGAAATTGGTATCAGGGTGTATTGGAGCTGCTTAATTAAGACATACCTTGAGAGTTGCCTGGGATTAAAAAGTTGTCTTTTAAGTAAAGATAAGTGCTCTCAAGTTAACCAAATTTAGGCATAAGATTTTTTGAAAATATTCTGCCCAACTTAAATAAGTTTACTAGCTTTTTAAGTTTACTAGCTTTATTTGTTAAGCAAGATCTGTTTAATATTGTGGATGTGTGTAGAATAAATTTGGTACTTCGGAAAATTCTTAATGATTTTGAAGAAAGTCTTGATGAAAGTGTTCAGTGTCTTCCTCCTCTTATAAGGGAAGACCTTACCAAGTTATTTAAACTAGCAGGGTCTCAGAAGGTCAGGAATACACAGTTTTGTACACGTCAAACAAAATAACATACTGAATAGCGTTACTTTGTACAGCCTCTGGCACAGGGCACTGGTATTAGTCAGCAACCCTTCCAGTTCTTCCCTTACCACGCCTGCCCTGATGCAAGGCATCATGAGACACCCCCTGTTCATTCTGTAACCTTGCTTCACCTGTATCACCCGGCAGGTCCCTGTCCTGCCCATGCCCAGGGCCAACCTGGATAAATAGAGTCTCGCAAGAGCCGCAGGAGGCCCTGGCCACACGCGGGCCTCGAGCTTGATCTGCCCCACCCTGGGCACCGCGTGGCGCACATGGGCACTTCCCAGCCAGCCTCACCTCTCCCCCAGGGAGCCACAACTAGAGGCTGCGGACCAAGGCAGGAGCCCTCTGGGGCTACCCTGAGGGCTCAGTTACTGCCACGCCTCCTGTGTGCAGCAGAGAGCCAGAAAGAAAACGGGTTTGTGCTTGTCTGAGTCAGGGTCTTGTTGCTAGGTCGCTCAGGCTGGTCTTGAACTCACCATCGGCCCAGGGCGGCTTAGTGTCCTGATCCTCCCTCCTCATCTTCCTGAGGGCTGGAATCACAGGCGTGAGCCGCCGCGTCCAGTTTAAGAAAGCACTTTCAGCTCTGTTTACTGCAGGCCAGGAGGGAGCAGCCGGAGGGTGCTCAGACACAGGTTTCTCAGAGTCTGAAGCCCGGTGCACAACACCCAGAGGGTTGGCTTCAAAGCACTTCAGTCTGAATAGTTCTTCCTCGTTGTTTTAGAAAGCAGAAAAAGCATATACCCATGCACAGAGACGCGAATACACAGAAAATAGGCACGACATTTCTTAATTATTGAAAACCAGCAATGTATTAAAGGTAATTGTTTTAAACACACTGATTCTCTTTTCCCGTAGGTTTGATTAATTATGGTAAATTACAATTTTTTACCATTGGTTCTAAAAAAGAAATTTCTGTTAAGGATGGTACATATCTGATTGTAAAAATATAATTTAAATTACATTTTAATTGATCCATAACTGGCTAAGTAGACATTAGCACCACTCAAAAGAGTAATTTTAAAAAGGATACCTTTATCAAAGGTATGCATAGCACCAGAATATCTATTACTCTGACTCTGGACGTCCTAAATTTTAGGAATATTTTGAAAAAGAGATAACTGTCAATGAAATGAACAAAGTAGAAGCATGATATTAATTGTTAAAAATGCTTCCAAAAATAAATTCAAGTTGGAAAAATAAATACAAAAAATATGAGCTTACTGTATAGCCTGGTGCTAGGGTATATGCTTAACCCATATGAGGCCCTGGGTATGATCCTTAGCTACACAAAAAATAAAATAAATGAACTGCTGAAAAATGAACATAAAATCTTGCTCCAAAGTCCTACACCATCATTTTCATGAATTAAGATGTGTTATGTACATGTGCAAATTCACCATGGTGAATCATTATGTATTATAGATATGTACTAATAAAAAACAGAATAAGAATAAAAAATATCTACTGATAGCTGAAAAAAAACACAGCAATTATATTATTAATGTTTCTAGGACATCTTTCTTAAGTTTAAATACACTGAGATTTTAGCAGTATTTTATGCATAAAGTATGAAAAAAAGAAAATTCAAAACAATAAAAATCACTATAACCACCACTCCAAAATACTTCATTTAAGAACCTGAAAGTACATCCTTCCAATAGTTTTTGTACATATGCTGCAATTTGCTTTACATAACTAGAATTATAATATCGCTATCATTTTGAAGCCATTTTTTCACACAATAATGTAAATAAATATTTCCTACATTGTTAAACTTCCATATGTTTAAATAATTTTATTTGATTGTTAACAGGTTTTTTTTTTTTTTTTTTTGGTACTGGGGATCAAACTCAGGACCGTCTGCTTGTGAGGCAGGCACCAAAATCATTGAGCTAAATCCCTGGCCCTTATTTGACTGTTATAAAGTGTAGTTATGCCACTTGCTGCTGTTGGATGTTTAATTCTTTCCACTTTTAACCACTGTAAAATGTACTGTGACAGACAGTCTTAGATGATTTTTGCAAACATCCCTTCATACTTCCGTAGGATGCATGGCTTAAAGCTTCATTGGTGATGCAAGGCCATGCTAAATGTGAAGATCATTGCTCTGCTTGTCTCTCTACTGTGGGATCTAACTTAAAGATCTTGGGAGGAAAATAAGAGGGTCTATTTATACAGACCTCACAACCAGAGGTATTACACACCTTGTCATCTGCAGGGAGGCCAATGACCTTCAGCCTAGAGCAGACCACATGCACCACAGCGACCCCCCAAAGTTACAATGCAGCTGAAAATTTTCTTTTATCTAGTGACATTGAGGCCATCATCATCCTAATACAAGGCATTGCTCACAAGCTGGTGACTAGGTTGGGGTTAACAAGCCTACGGCGCTGCCAGTCAGCACATACACACATAACGCAGCAATAAAAATCTACATAGAAATGAAGTCACTCAACACTGTGTTTCTCAGAATATGTCCGCAGTTCAGGCAACCCGTGTGTGTGTGTGTGTGTGTGTGTGTGTGTATGTGTGTGTTACTGGATGTGTTTACCTGCAGAACCCTGATTCATACAGATTTCACACAAGGAAATAGTACAATGAGTCTTGGACTTATGAAGGCTTGATTTATAATTTTGACTTTGCAAGAGTGTGAAAGTGATATGTATTCAATAGAAACTGCACTTTGATGAATTTTGATCTTTTCTCTGGCTCATGAGATGTGGTACAGGCGATATATGAATTATGATGAATTTACTCATAGTCAAAAGAAAATTTCTAGGAGCCACATTCTAGAAAGAAAGGTGAAGTTCTACACCATGGTATCCAAAAATATTTAGATACCCTCTTGAAGCTTTAAATTTTACTTGCAAACACAAGCATTTTTAAATACATTGGACATATCTTAGTTCAGACAATCATTTCTTTTCTTCTACATCTATTCTTCCCTGCATCCTCATTTCTGGCCCACTTTCCATTGCTGCTGCTTATATGTGGAGTTGACATACTGTCGCTCCATACTTGTGGAGTACTGAGCCAAGAGCCAATGCCTAATCCCTTTTCTGGTCTTACAGAAGTACAGATTACAGCGGTTTTACCCAAGGTTTGTTAAACTATCTTTTTTACAACAAAGTTACAGAACTCCAAAATATTTAGTTGGTCAATTTAAGTTTTTCATGATGGTATTTAACCCACAGTTCATGTGTTGTAGCCAAACTGTCAAAGAATCATCACCGTGATCTGTTTCTCTGTATTTTCATTGTATCCCTGAAAAATGTACGACTTCCAGACATGAGGACCACACAGACCCTCAGAAAATCACAAACTCGGCATGGCAAGAATTTTGATCCTACAAAGAAAAGCTTGAGAAAGTTTGGAAAATAAGCCATATAGTTACACATACAATGATAAAACATTCTGTGTTTGAAGCAGGTCCTTTGATTACTTCTCTAAAATCAATCAGAATGGTTTAGAAGCTATCTAAGATCCCTTGTATTTCTAAGATCATTAATGGTTTAAGAATTAATCTTTATCCAATGATGCCTGTTCAGACTAAAATGAACTCTCTTGTACTTCGGAATAGAGAACTGAAACAGCACAGTTAAGTTAAACTGAAATTTGATTCTTTATAACCATACCCGGCTCAGCAGCCACAGTCTTCTTTCCTTCTACAAAGGGAAATAACCAGTATTTCTTTCATTTTGTTTTAAGTCTGAGCAGTTCCTCATTTCAACTATGGGCATGGAGCTTGGGAGCGCAAAGCCATGTTAGGCACAGAAGTTCAGTGGAAAGGTTGGCCAAGAAGTTAGATCCACTGGGTAGGAAAAAACAAGCTTTAAGAATTATCTATTCCAAGCTGCTTAGTGACTCAGGAAAGGAGACTTAGTAGGGAGGAAGTCAGCTAAAGGCGGGGAAAATGAATACGAAAGAATTCTAAGTAGCCAGCAAAGCAGGCACTGCAGAGTACGCAGATGGCAGACACACTTGGGTGCGTTTTCCAGGGACCTGGGTTCCTATCCTTCCCCTTTTTAAAATAGCTGTGATCTCTGCGGTGCTCCTCACAAAGAGCCAAATTACTTGTCATAGACAATACATGGTTTCACCATCTGGCCCACACTGTCCTCAAGCATGGTGTGTAAGAACTCACCCACACCTACCAGGCAGCTCAAACCACTCTTCTCAGGTAGAATCCCCTGAGCCCTTTTGCACTCTTAGACTCCGTGCTTGTGTGCAGTTCCCTCTGCCTGCCAGACCCTTGTGGTGCCTTCTCCTTTGGAGCCTTCCCACCCTGCCTGAGGCCTCAAGAGGCACCCTCTGTGCACCTGCACAGGACACCGAGCCCATCACCTGCTGCGCTGAACAGGGACTGCTTGTTTCCGTGTTCATCTCCACAGAAGCACATGGGCCCTGTGTGGTGCACTCCCAGCTATGGCTACAGCCTTCATGCAGAACGGTTTCTCTGCTAGGAACAGTCAAAGTTCTACCACAGGCATTAATTAGCCTGCTTGACTGGCAGCCCACGAGCAGAGACTGCAGGTTGTAATACCCTAGTTTAATTGGAAAGGATGAGAAGTATACAGATGTTAGCTCAGATTCATGCCTGATCCCTGATGCCTTAGCTGACAAAATGAGGGGAAAAAAAATACCACACACACACTCACACAGGAAGCTCTGTAGCTAGAAAGAATAAAACATTTTCTAGAGCAGATGTAAGTCGGACAGAATTAAATAAGAGTTCATCTTTATCATGAACTGTGTCATAAATATAGGTGGTAAATCTGCTGTGATTTAATTAGTAAACTCTGAAGTCCTCTATTTTATCTTCAAGAAGAAGACAGGCCTTTTAGTGAGGAATTCTTGCAAGAATTTCTAGAAGCAGAAATCATGGTCGTACACCAGTACCTCCCATCCTTGACCCTGTTTCCTCCATGAGAAATTCCATAAAATCACCGAACACTCTGGACACTCAGATGACATAATTTCCATAACGTGAGAGAAATAACTTATTTTTCTTAAAGAAGAGCCGTCAGCACAGTAATTATTGTATCAACCATAAGGATAACACCATGCCAGTCCTTTGACTTTCTCCGAAATTAATCTTACTAAGGATTAATGAGGGAATAAAGTGATTAAACCTTCCTGAGACTGAGAGGCTGAGGGGAGGCCAAAGATCAGAACCTGCAACATATAAAGTTAATGTAGTAGAAAGGCTGCCATGAGATGCAGAAATGACTGACCCAATTATGACATTCGCTGAGAGAGGAATGGGGAAGCATTAGAAGTAAGTATGCAGGGTGGAGTTTGAATCGATAAACTTCCTGAAGAGCTAAACTCAACAAAACCATGTCCTTGAAAGGTGAGGGTTCCAGGATACACAGTGTGGATTGTAAGGATGAAAAGGACCCCTGAGAACAATGCCAGCTTCACTGGTAACTAAAGAAAAGAGGACACAAATTCCTGAGGTTCAGCTTTTATCTGTCACTGTAAGGGAGAATAAAAGGAAATACTAAGAGTTCTCGAAGAGAAGGTTACTGTGCTTGGACTCAAGACAGCAGAAGAATCCTGCTTGCTCTAAGGGTGCTTCGAAGGAACAAAAGTAGCCACACGACTGCCTTGCTAAGTCCAAAGAGCTTACAACAGCAAGTCGCTTACTGACTCTCCAAAACTTCATGTGATCTGTGACAAAATTATTAATATAATCTATTTTGAATTATTTAAGAATTCATTTTACAGAAAGATAATTTGAAATCAGTTCACCCATTCACGAAATAATAAAAGCTGCTACTAGCAATCACTTTTGTATTTTTCCTAGGCCAGAATACCACGAGTCCTGAAAAATTCCAAATACTGTTTTGCAACTTTACTGGCAAAATTTTAGGATGCCGGATAATATCACACAAGTGGGTGCGATCGAGTTCACCATTTTGCCTTTGAGGAATTTCAGGTTCTACTGCAGGACTTTCAGCTCCTGACTATGGGAGACCAAGCCCCCTGAGGGAACAGAGTTTACAGCTGCAAGGTGGGGCTCATTTCTGCAAGGTCACTTAGAAGGAAATGGCGTTTGGCTGCTCAGCATGCTTTCTCCTAACACTGACGGGGAGCAGCCCCACACAGGACCGTCATATAACTGCTTTCCACGTGTGCTGACCTCCCTGTCCTTCCCCCTGAGCCCACATTCTCCCTTCCTGCTGCACACTGGTGCAGGTGTTTCCCTCTCTGCAGGAGAAAAACTTCTTTCTAAAGCATCTTTTGCTTTTTATTAGAAACCGATTTATATTGTTGCTTTCATTTGGAGAAAAATCAAGTTAAGTCTCTCAAAGCGTGTTTCTGAGGAGTGGGGATGGGATTAGTGGAAAAACAAGTGGAAAGAAATTTCCATGGTCAAACCCGACTCAATCTTGCCATTCTTGGATTCATCACTATTTGTGATGAATCAGGGCTTATTGATGGCTGTGCTGACAGTCCTCACACCAGCAGGTCAGTGTTACGGATGCACTATGAAGCTGGGTCACTCAGGACTCAGTGCCCAGGAACCGCTACAGCCATTACTCATCAGCTGGCAATGCAATTTCAGAGGGGAATAAGACAGTATGTGGCCAACCGCCAAGACCACGTGGACACAGGTCTCTTTTCTGTAGACCCAAGAAACTTGGGTGAGTGAAGACATTTGGCAGGTGCTGGTCCATGTTGTGACAGGGCCGCTGACCCCTGTTTCCAGGCTACAACAGGCTGAAATCAATTTTCTTTGCAGCTCCAACTACTTCAATGTGAGTATGTCTTCTAGTGTTTTCCAGTATGGTGTCTCCACATTCTGTTTCCAAATCTGGTAAAGTAAATTGACATTGGAGGAAATAAATAGTTTGAGAGTATCTATCAAGGCATTATTCTTTTCCTTATTGATATAAAATGGATGCGATAAAAAAATTATTAACCAAGGGAGTCCAGATAATGTTCTGTGGTTATTTTAGCTCTTAGGAAAGATCAGCCCGATGTATTCTCTTCTCTTCAGCATTGATTTTCCTAGCCTTGAAAATAAACTGAAAGCACTTTTGGTGCTTGCTTCGGCAGCACATATACTAAAATTGAAAGCACTTTTGATAAACATTCTAATGAGTTGCCCAGGGCTTTCATCTATGTGTGCTTTAAAAAACTTGAATAATGTCCAGTAGACGCACAGTTAACTTCTGAATGTCCGAAGATTAGCCTCACACGGGCTAGCTAGGCAAGAAGAAGTGAGTCACTGCGGCTGGATGCTGGCACAAAAGTGAATGCACCCACAGCCACGTGTGTTTGGATATAAGTTCATTTTCACCTACTTTGGAGCTTCGGTTTGTTAAGTGGGAGAAGGGGAATAAATGGAGAGCTTTTACATTTAAAGGCCTACTGGGAGATTCAAATTATGTAAAACTTAAGAGAATTCTCCTTTCAATATTGCACTTTGCTGAATTCCCCATACTTTGCTAATGTTCACTGATAAGACATCTCTTAGTAAGGCCCTGCATACTATGGAGTTGTTGCTGTATCTGCTTTCTGTGAGATGTCTGCCACAAGGGATACCTGACCTCTCGTCAGTGGCAGTGCCCAGAATTCAGGGAAATGGCATGCAATGTACTTTCCCCAAAGCCCAGGGAACCCTGGCCAGTAGCATGGTTCGGGAGCCTTTTGGGTGTAAGAAAAGCAGCTCACTGTCCAAAAAACAGAGGTTGTGATCAGACAGGGACTTGTATTTGCAGAGGCAGCATAATGTTCATGACTGGGAACACCGCACTGAGGAGGGGCTCTGAGCTCTACTGTCTGCTGGCCGGGTGGCTCTGGGACAATCGGTCACCCCTTCTGCGCCTCACAGGGATTGCTGTGAAGTATGAGTGGGTTAGTAGCCTCAAAGGGCTTCCAGCAGTGCCTGAGACTGCCGCAGAACTGTAGAGTGCCTCTGTGACCCTCCCACTCAGCCACTGAGTTCCCGGAGTAAGTCTTCTGCAGGTACCTCACTCGTAGCTCTGCCCCATTACAGTAAGGAATGAACCTTCACTTCTGGGGCTCCTTCGTCAGCCTGTAAATGTATCTGGGACTCATGGTGCTTCATGGCACCAGAAGAAATGGTGCTAGATCAACAGACAACCAACCCTATTAAACTGGTTTTGGGAAAATGTGGTATTAGAGTAAGAAAAGCTACCACGTTCAGAGGTAGAAAGAATATCTTGATTATGCTCACTATGTTCACAAACATGGTGTCCTAGAAACTCATCTCTAAACAGATAATCTGAACTCATTTTCAAATCAGACAGGAATATGGCCATAATCATCACAGGGAATCAGAATTTGTCTAAACATGCAATTCCAAAGCAAGAATCTTCTCTCTGTGTGGGAAGTGATTGCCATGAAGCTTAGGAGGAAAGCAAGCAGTCTTTCTTTGTTCAGAACAATTGTAACACCCGGCTATTTGGTCATTCACTCAACTAACTGAATACAAACAGCAGAAAAGGATTTTGGGGATGGAAAGTCACGGCACAAGAGTCCCATTCCCCAAACCCTGAGACACGAAAGAACTAAGGGCAGTACACTGCAAGACAGAAGGAGAACACTGAGGCCAGGCACCCCCAAAGGAAATACTGGCCCCTCCGGCACTAGTACAGTAGATGGAGAAGTAGAGTAGCATTTCCCTGATGAATTCACCCCATCTTTGGGGTGTGCTTTTCAGGAGACAGGGGATAAGCCCTCCTGGGATAGGATGCTTTTTTTATTTTGTCCTGGGGATCGAACTAGGACCTTGTGCTTGCGAGGCAGGCACTGCACCACTGAGTCAAATCCCTGGCCCTGGGATAGGAGGCTTTTGTGCAGCACCACGAGAGGCATTCGATGGGATATTTATGGTTTCTAAACACCTTTTTATACTAACAGAGCTATAAATATACTACTCAAGAGATGGCAGCATTTTGGTTTTAAGGATGGAACAGGTGATTTCAGCACCCAGTGGCTCTGGAGCAAGTCCATGCAGTCAAATGTCCTGGGGCTGCAGTTTGCCTGTCCTCAGACTCGGGGCTCTCTATCAGGGGGTGCGTCCCTCACTATGTGTCCTGCCCGTATATATTTCTGCTTCTATATCACTATAGCTAGAGAATTGCAGAGTGCAGAAGATTCCCCTCAGCAGAAGATACTGACAGAATGGCAGCCAGAAATAGTTATCTTCTTCATGTAAGTTCCGTTAAAGCTTATGATTCCGTTAAAGCTAATTCCTTTTAACTTTACTCTGAAGAAGATAAATATCACAGACCACAGGGTTTACAAATAAGAGCCCAAATGTGGTGAGAGTCAAGGTTAAATCTGTCCTCAAAAATGTCAGCAGAGATTAACCACATGGTTTCTCTTACACAAAAAACCCAAAATATAAATAAAGAGCAAAATAAAAGCCAGGTAATAGGAAGTGGGGAGATAGATCAAGACATGGGGGGTCAAAAGGGATGAAAATAATTTAAGATGTGTATGCAGATGTGCCAAACCCACACGAGGATTTGTACACACACATGTAGTAGGTATGTAATGCAAACAGGTACTAATAAAAATTAAGTACTGGGGAAAAAACGATTAAAGAGACCAATAGAACTCACGCGAATTAATACACAGGATAGAAAAATAAGCTGGTACACTCAGAAAATAAAACATAAAGAGGAATGCAGTCAGTAAGAATTCCTCACTGTCATTCCCAGCTGAACTGAAAACTGCTAGTGGCCTACAAAGACAGAAAACACGGGAAATCTAATGCCTTATTAATGGCTTTCCAAGTTGAGTGGATAAGTAGTTCATAAATACACCAAGACCAGAAGAAAAGATAAGAACTTGATAAAAATTTAAAATGTTAATGTTCTAGCTAAACTTGAGGGGCTTTGCAATTCTGAAACTTGTTTGCATTGTGCCCCAGTTGTCTGCTCACTGTCTGCAGTCCTCTGTGAGTATGTGTGCACTTGTGTGTGCTTTCCTAGATGGGAATGACTCAAAGGAACTGTGTAAACTCTTCAGGGAAACACAGAAGACTAATACTACATCTTCTGTTAGCACAGAGAATAGCACAAAACAAACCACTGCACATAGTGGTTCAAAACAAAGAATTGTCAGAGTCAATGCCAAGCCACCAGCCCATGCTGAATGAACAGAGGAGGCTCCTCCGCTAATGTCAGACTTCACAAGATGCTCACTCTTACAACTCTTGCATAATTCCTGTCCAGGAGTTTAACTTCATCAGATAAAAATAAAGGAGCAAACAAAATCAGGGATACAAAGACTGAAAATTAATATAAATTATCATTATGAATTATGACTGTTCACAGACATCTTCACCCATTTGTGAAAAAAAGAACTATTACTAGTAAGAGTGTTCAGTTAGTTGATCCATTAGAAGCTACAAATATTAAAATTGATAGTTTTTCTTAAAGATTAGCCAGAAAGCATAATTAAAACAATTAAAAACCTATTTAGAGTCAACAAAAATATATAAAATACTTAGAAATTAACAAGAAATACACAAGGCCTCTATAAACAAAACTACAGACTCCGAAGGGGATACAGGGAAAACCTCACCCAAATGCGTTCTTATATGTGTGACACAGTATTTCTGGGTGTGGAACCTTGGAATGGTAGAGAAGCTAAGTGAACGCAGACCTAATCAAATGGGCACGCTGGAGAAAGGGTGACCAGTGTGGCTGGTGTGAAGAAAGTAAGGTGTTCAGATGGCTGGACCAGGAGCATGACAGCAACGTGGACAGCAGAAGCTGTCCCAGAAGTAAACGGGTCCCGAGCAAGTGCCCCGTATCGCCTGGAGTCTGACACCTGTGGCCACCTGTTATGCTGCGAGGAGAGGAGCCTGCATCAAGGCGAAGCGGATCTGGCACGAACACATTATTCACAGATTCTGATAGCTTTGTAGAGAAAGATATTTATTATTTACCTTCATATTTTAAAATTTGTTATTTTAGAGAAACTGACCCCTAGAGCTTTACATTTTATCTCCTATTTTAAATATAACTTATACAAGTTATTCAGAAGTGAAAAAAAAATCACTCAACTGGATTCAGCCTCAGAAGGAGCCCAAACATGCATTTAGGGCACACAATCTTAACTTTTCCTTAGGCACCATTGGAAATCAACGGGAACAAAGAAAAAAAAATCAACAATAGTAATGTGTCTTTTAAATGTTAAATAAATGCTAGAAAAAAGTTAGTGAATTCAGAGGAACCTTTCCTCATCATTGACTTGCATGAGAAAAAGACTTGAGTATCTTCAGTGAGGCCCATTCAAAAGTCCCAAGGCTCTAAATTTCAAAAGATTATGCTCCAAATGATGTCTGAATGTTGAATGTGTACATAAAGAAGAGGCACCACTCAACCTCTGCCAACTACTTCTAGATAGATGTGACATAAAAACTTTTTAAAATGGCATTTTAAAATGGCTAAGAAAATTGTATTCATTTTTAACCACTTCAAAAACTGAAAAAAATTAGAAGGTAGAAAAGTACAAAAGAAAAAAAAAAAACCTAACAAATACACCTGAGCCTGACATGCACATGTACAAAAAGGTTACTAGAAAGATTGGGCATCTCTTCCCGTTTAGCTGCCAGTTAGATACACTCATTTAAAAATGCATTTCATAATAAGAACCAAGAGAGACTATGTAAAGGTGCAAATTTCCAATGATGAATGTCATTATATTGTGTACCTAAAATGTACCAATGATCAGAATGAATAATCGATAATGCAAAATAGGAAGAAAAGGTCCAAAGGGGTAGGAGTAGTGGGAGGGGCAGGGGAAAGGAAAGAAGGGAAAGGAAAAATGATGAGAAATGGAAAAAATGGAAATAAAGTCTTTGTAAATAGGGAAGGGTGGAGGGCGTGAAGGGAGGGCTAGGAATGGGGAAAAAATAAGAACCAAGATGCATTATGTAAAGGTACAATTCCCAATGAGAAATGTAATTGTGTTGTATACCTACAATGTACCAATAAAAGAATTTAATTTAAAAAAATGGGGAAAAATGCATTTCATATGCTGTCCATACATATTTATTTCATGATTTATAAGCAATAGAACTTTTATCAGCTTTGTTCACTACAAATATTCTCTCTCCTGGTTCTGGCTATTTCTTCACTTTTTGAAATGGTATCCTTGTACAATTAGAATTTTAAATTTTTTTTAAATTTTATTTTATTGGTACATTTTAGGTATACAATATAATGACATTCATCATTGGAAATGGAATTAATATGAGAAAATGAAAAATGGAAACAAAGTCTTTGCATATAGGGAGGGATGGATGGGTTGAAGGGAGGGCAGGGGAATGGGGGAAAAATAAGAAGCAAGAGAGATTATGTAAAGGTACAAATGTCCAATTATGAATGTCATTATATTGGAATTTTAAATTTTAATGTACTGAAATTATCAGTCTTTCCTTTCTTGTGAGTGTTTTTGGGGTCTAAGGTTCTCACAAACACATAAAAACATTTAAAAAGATTTAAAAATTATAACTATATTATGTTAAAACCCTATATATGACAAAAGTTATCACAGGTAAAATTAAAGTTTGACATCGCGGGGGGGGTGCTGCCCATCAAAACAATGGTGCAAAAGACGCATACTGGTTAAAAATCTCTTGGATGGGAATTGATTCGCGTATTTATAATTCACTCATTTAATCATTTATTCACTTTTATCTTGTAAGCTGTTTATTTTCTAGAGCCTAAGTCCCAGGATGTCAAAGATTTTTAACTTTTTATCTGTGAAACAGCTCCAGGCATTTAACAGCTTTTCTATGAATATGCACCAAATGATGAATGAATTACTGTACCTCGTCAAGATATAACATAGATGTGGGCAACGATTTATACATAAGATGGGTCATTACAGTACTATTTATAATATTGAAATCCTGGAAGTTACCTACCTGCACAGCTGAGAGAGGCAGGTTAACAGTGAATCATATTCTTCGCCTGAGTGTGCTGGCCACTAGCTATAAATCACAGTTAAGCACATGAAATGCAGCTCACGAGGCTGAGAAGCTGAATTTTATCATGCTTACCTTATAGTTAATTTTAAATAGCTATCTTTGGCTACTGTATTGAATAGTTCACCTCTAACTCATGAGACCAACAGAATCCAAAGTATTGCTTGTTATTTTTGTTGTTGATTTCATCATATAAGAAGCCTGTCTGTGTACTTGTGTGCATGAGATTGTACCAGTAGAGAGATTCTTGACATGAGAACATGGATAAAATTGTACATACATTTTATTTATGAGATTAAAATGGTGCCTGGAGTTCTAGGAATGAAATATTTCTGAAATAAATCACACACTAAGAAAGTATTTAACACTTCCATTTTTAAAATCATCTTTTAAATTGGCTTGCTATATATTTAGATTTAAAATGATTTTTGACTATGGGCATAGAAAATTATATTTAAATAAATATCCATAACATACAAACAAGTACCAAATCAAGTACAAGTTTTCTATTAGAATGTAGACAATTGAAACTATGTAATGGATCAACTTATCAACATGATAGCAAAAGGCCTAAACCACTGGTCAAAAATGCATTCCTACTCCAAAATACAAGCAAGCCAAATATGAGGTGTTATTTAAATTTCCATAACTTGTATTAGATACGTACTTGAGGGCATGCAATCCGCAAGTGTGGTAGGCATCTATAAATGCCTGTCGGATGAATGAATGAGTGAGTGGGTGAATAGTTACAGCTGAGGACAACTGCATCTCCCTCTCTTGTGCAAAACTCCCTCCCTTCTTGTTCTGTACAATAAACTCTTCAAGGAGGAGATCCCTGAGGGCTAAGGAGGAATCAGCAGGATTCTTGTGTAAAATGATGTGGACACATGTCTGAAAACAGAGTACAGAGAGGCATCCGGCCTAGGCCAGCGCACAGCCAGGTCCCCTGAAGGAGGCACAGCCCTTGCTCTGAGGATGCACTGACTCTGCCTGCGCCACTTCCCTCCTTGGCATGTTGCGGGTCTGTGGAGATGCACCCCGCTGATGGCTAGAGAGCTGAGAGGGGCCCGCCTGGAAGAGAGCGGGATGACTCAGACAGTCCTCGCCTCCTCACCTTCAGCCACAGCCACTGGCCTCTCTGATCATCTAGCGAAGACTGTTAGAATACTTATACACACACACAGAATCACAGGAGCTCACAAGGTTCCCGAGACCCTGCGGAGTCCACGAGGAACTGCTGTCCTAGGCTCAGGCGACCGGTCAGCACCTGAAATGGGATGGAATTCTGGCCCGCAGAAGGAGGCAGATTTGACCCACAATATGGAAACCTGTGTGTGACCCAAACCCTACCTAGACTCCTATTTACAGAGAGTAAACATTTGGCACTCGTAATTATAACCAGATATATACCTGCCATCCCCAAATAGCCATGCTTCATCAGAACAGCATACTGTCTTCATTACGGTTCAAAGGTAAAAACTATGTTTCCTTTTCAGAATGTCACTCAAACACATTCTCTCATGTAAAAGTGTTAAAATTAACACCTCTATTTAAAAATTAAGACAAATCCTATATTTATTTACTTTTCATTTGAAAGAAGAAAAACACAAATTTAAGCATGTTCAAAACTTGAAAGCTGTTTCTTTTCCAGAGACAGGCTTGGCAGAACTAGTTCTAGCACTGGAATAATTAGGACATTCTGATCTGCTATTCACTCATCTCATTATTTATACACATCTGACCTTTTCCTCTGATGACCTTGGTCTCTCACTCAGATGCTTGATTGCCACATTTTCAGCAGCTGCAGTGGGGTCTGCATAATAATGCTGGCAAGAACGTCACCATGTGCCCGCCTTGTCGTGTTGCCCTTTCTCCACATTCTCCCTTCCATGCTAAGAAAGAAATGAGTGGATGGCCCTGTGCTTCTACTTCCAGTGGCCCTGGAAACACCCAGGCAAGAGGGTGCTGTACCACTGTGGGGGCTTTGGTCCTTTGGTGCCGGCTGTGGAGAGCGCCAGCGTTTGTCCCTCTAAGAGCAATGTTCCCGCAGGTACTGAGGCCACCTAGCCGAGTGCCAGGCCACCACAGTGAATGCTCACCAGGCATGCACTCTGGCTTTGTCCCCCTGCTCATCTGCAGAGATGTTTTACTTGTCTCCTTGACAGTGCTGGGGTCATGTCAGGCCCTCCTGAGCAAATTGCCTGGCTTTAAGACAGCTGGAGGCTGGGGTGGGAGGGCTTGTTTCACAGTTTGGCCGATCCTCCCGCTGCTCTTTTTCTGTTCTGAGAAGTCAACAGTAAGACCTAGTGTTCCTGATGCAGGTAGAGACTGCTCAGCAGATGCCTCTGTGCAGGAACAGGCCCTGAAGAGAAGGTGTCTGGAAAACTCCACTGCATCTCAATGACTGTCCATGAGTTCTGAAGGCAGCCAGGGAAATGCTGCCCATCTTAACTATTCTGCTGTCCATATAGCTCACAGATTTTTCACAAGTTATCAAAGTGAACACTTAAAACAGTGCATCTCAGTATATATAAATGTCACCTCAATAAAGATCTATTACTGTCATGAGGGACCACAGGCCTGAGGGTCACCTTACAAGGCTTCTTGGGAATGCTTGTCTCTGCCTTCTACTTGGGACCAAAGAAAGGGCCAATCCCAACCACACCGAGGAGGGCTGGTTGAAGACTGGCCTTCTACATGAGTAGAATGAAGAGTGGACCACCAACCATCCCATTTAAAACAGTGACAAGTAATACATTATCAGCAGAGTATTTAAAATTTCTATGCACAGGTTCTAAATCTTACAGGGCAACTTAAAAAATATAGCCTTTAAAAAAATCCTTCTAAGATGTCCTAAGAATTGCAGAAGGCCAAGTTACTCTGGTACATTGATGACTCAAAATAATGGAATACACAGAAAGCTTATTTAAAGACATATCATTCGGGGCTGGGGTGTAGTTCAGTGGTGGAGCTTTTGCCTAGCATGTGTGAGGACCAGGATTTGATCCCCAGTACTTCAAATCAAACAGACAAATAACAAGCAAACACATTTTTCTACAGAGCTCTTCCTATCTGACCTGCAGGACCTGGCCAAAGAGGATCCCAAGAAGCTACCCCAGAACATGTACAAGAGGGCTTGTGGCCCATAAAGATTTCTAACAGCAAATGCTATTGTCTACACAGACTTCCAAGTATGGGAGATAGAGCAGAACCAATTTCTTCTACTATTTTTAAAATGATATTTGGATGATTTAATTCCCTTAGAAAGACAAAAAACCTAGGATTTGCAAAGAAAGTGAGACTCCAGCTCTTAGGACTGACAGGGACGAAGATGTTGGGAAACTGCCAAGCAGCAAGATCCCGCTTCTCCTGGGCAGAAGACTCTGCATCCGGGGCCTTTTTCTCAGATAGATTGGTTTTGAACAGTGTAATTAGAATGTCCACTAAGGGGAAAAGCTTGGCTTTCTCCGCCTTAACAAGTCAGTTCACTGAAGAAGGTTCAGTTGGCTTCATGAAAGAGCCTCTTCTAAGTCTAGTAAAAGGGTCCATTTATTAAAATCACCTGTAGCAAGTTCACTACTTCTTTCCCTCAATGGTGTTATTAAAATCTACCCCCAAATGCTACAAGATTTTCATCAAGCCATTAGTGGTCATTTTATTAAATGATACAATTCTGGGTGGTTTTATTATTTACAGGTAACACACTGTTCAGGTTACTAAAATTATGAGCATACAATAAGCAGAAATAATACACCACCCCCAGACTTCTACATATGGGAAACTCATAAAAGATATCGGGCATAATTTTAGACAAGGTGTAGTCATGGGGTGGCTTTCCCAGATGTCTCTGTGATTTAATCATTACATTCCAGGGGCTGGGGATTTAGCTCAGTGATTCTGCCCTCTGCCCTGCAAGTGCAAGGTCCCAAGTTCGATCCCTGGTACCAAAAAAAAAAAAAAAAAAATTACATTCCAGGCACTCAGTGGGACCAACACAGAGACACATGTGCACAAGCACCTATGCCTTCAACATGTCCCGAATACCCTTCAAAATACAGTGTAAGAAAATAAATTTAAAATAAATAAATAAATAATGTTAAAAAGGGACTGGGGATGTAGCTCAGTGGCACCACACCTGCCTGGCAAGCACCAGGTCCTGAGTTCGAGCCTCAGCACCAGAAAAACAAAAGTACAGTATGCCCTCGTTGGTAAGAGAATGACACTGTCTCTCTCCTGATACTGGTGTTGGTCACTCGTGGTGACCACAGAACCCTGGAGTCAGAGGTGCTGGCACACAGTAGACTTCCTTAAATATTTTGAATAAGTAAAAGAATCCGTGGATAATCCGTGGAATATTAATGTACTCTTGAAAGAAACCCATAAGCGTTATTTCCAAACTTCGCCTTGTGGGTCATTACACGAAAGCCCAAGTCTCCTGAGAGAGAGAATAAGACGCCAAACAGGCCACGGGCCCTGACACTTCCTGGAAACGGAAGCACGGCTGGGTCTAACCGTGTCTCTGAACCTCAGTCTGCCAGTATTTAAACAGGACGATAACAGCAACCACCATCCGGAAGCTTAAAAAGCTGTGTGAGGAAATTGGGCAGAGCCTGAGCCCTGCCATCAGCTTAGAGTAGCTTTTCTTCCTTTGCTTCCCAACCTCCAAAACATTCTCAGACCCACAGAGAACTGAGATGTGATGCGGTGCAGACTGACCTGCAAAGCCGGATCAGAAGGCTGACTCGTTTGAAGAAGGTTTTGAATGTGATGCTCTCTGCATGTTATGAAAACAAGAAAGAAAACAGTACCCGATTCTACCTGTGGGGAGTTAGCCACTCTAAGCTGGTTTTTAAAAGATTCTCTGTGCATACAGAAAAGGGGATGACAGGAAAAAGAGAGCACCATATGCCACTAAGTTGTAGAGGCCACAGGAGCTCGGTAGGCTTACACATCTGAACACAGCAGAGCAAGAGTGGAAGGCGGATGAGCGAAAGTGTTGCTCGGGGTTGGTAAGTGACACTACCTGTCTTCTCAGTTAGTGATGTGGGACCTTTGTTTAACCTTAATTGTTACCTGGACTGGAGTTTGAGACTGCTGGAGAGGTGACTCACTGTGAGGGCACTGGCCTTGTGAGTGGGCGAAGCCTCTGATGAGTTCACAGCTCAGTGGGTTACTAGGAAATAGGCACCTGCTGGAGACAGTGAGTCATGCAGCATGACGTTGGGGACTCTATCCAGTCACAGGCCCCTTCCTCTCAGGCTCCTGCCCTATCTCTGCTTGCCAGATGCCTTAAACTGAGCAGTTTTCCTCTGTCAGGTTCTTCCGCCATGATGTGTCTGCCTTGGATGGAGGAAGCCAACCATGGACTGAATCCTCTGAGATCATAAGCTGAAACAAACCTTTTCTCCTTCAAGTAGTGTATGTCAGAGACTCGGTCACAGCAACAGGAATGCTGCCGAATACAGTCACCAAGGTGAGGACTGAGCTTGGAGGCTCAAAGTGGGACACGTGGAGAACAGCAATGACAAGAGGACAGGACTGCTCCAGGACAGCCAGGGCCAAGGAGCTCCTGGCTAAGAGGGATGCAGACCCCTTACAGGGCTCTGACAATGAGTTTAGAGATCGTAAAGTTGGCAGAGGACGTCTACAAGTAATATCTATCCAAATAATTCACATAAATGCAAATTTGCACTTCCATGTCACAAACATGGATCAGAATTGCTGCCTTTGAGATTTTCCTGCGGAACATGCATCTCATTTTTCATAGCTCTACTCATTCCAGTCTCACATGTCTTAGTTAAGGATTCTCCTGGGGACAGGAACTTTTTGACCCAGTCAACCATTAATGTTTAATAAGCAGTTGTTTAAGCATTAATGTTTAATAAGCAGTAAGTATAAAAGAATTTATAACAAATTGAGACATATTATTTCTGTACTTTAAAAAATTCCTGTCTTGGTCAAGTTCACGAAAAAAGAGAATGTTTGGGTTATAACTGGAATAATTGGAAGGTTCTTAGCTGTTATTTAAGGACATGGTGGTCCACTTAGTTGTGGGAGGATGGGGCTGATGTGCAGGTATATGCGGACTCTTAGCTATTATCACATGTCAGGTGCATAGTTTCAAAGTCACGAGTAGTGCCTTTCTGTTCACGACTAATATTAAGGCAACATATTCAAGCTGTAAGTTTGATTATGACACATGTTTTGCAAGGGCATGATATTCAATAGTTATTGCTTATAGGAGACACTGAGAACTCCTATAAATATTACTATATTTCTTTGTGTAATAATTCTCAAATTGTAATGCAAAATAAATTTTAAAATTACACATTTGTTATATAAATGTAACAAGCAAATTTGGATGTTTAAATAATTTTTTTACACTTTAACACATACTAATAATGAATGTATCCTTCACATACAGCCTCTGCTATAATTCCATTGACTGTGACCCCCTCCCCCTCAAGTTAGGAGAGTTGTAACTAGAGCCAGCGTGAAGATTTGATTTGCATTCTCCCTCTCAGGATTCTGGGAGATCAACAGAGGGTCTTAGGATTCTATTTGCAACAAATTCCAAGGATCTCAGGAAAACAAAGTAGTAGGGGCCAGAATTCCAGGGGGAAGCTATGAGGAGCATAAAGATGGGGATGACTCACACAGACCCACCTGAAGCAGGGCCTGACGAAGAGTCTAGCTTTGCCCAGGACACTGCAGATGTCACCTGGACAGAGACACTGCTGTGCATGACTGTCACAGTTCATTTTGCTATAACAACAAAATACCATACCATTAACATAGGCACCTAAGGACTGAATTCCAGCCTGAGCTTCAGGGAAGACCCTCCAAGCACAGCAATGACTGAAGGCTACATTAGCTCCGCACAGGCTGCCTGGCTTCCAGATGGGCTGCTGCATCTCCATACAATGAGAACGCTGGGGGCAAAACTCTAGGTTAGAGAGCTCCCAAAATGGAAACGGGCGATTCCACTTCAAAAGCAGACTGTCCAAACTCAACCAAAAGAAGCATAGTCATACGGACAGAACACTTCAGATTTTAGAAGTGATGGGGAAAAGATCCAAGCAACAAATGAGCATTTGCTCAGAAATGGATTTCTCTTTTAAAGGACAAAGAAAGTTGAAGAAATCCATGGATGTGAGAGGCCCAGATGTGGTGTATCCTTGTCCTCAGATATTCGCCGCACACTCCCATGTGTGAATGGCCTCTAGACCTCAAGCTTGGATTTGTCACCTGTGATGCCCTCCCTGTCCAACTGACAAAAGGTCTGGCCCAAGTATGGCCAGAAAAACTGCCTTGAGGCATCTGTGAGAAGAAACTTCAAGCATGATCACATGATCCTGTGAACTCCCGCTGCTATTCACCATGAGCCAAGCAATATTCCAGATGGAGATGCTGCCTTGGCCAGGGATCTGGAGGAAAGAGGATGTAGAAAGAACCACAGCCAACTATGCATGGCAGAAATGTCATGAGAGCAAGAAATACAACTCCGCCCATAGCTGTGACATACATAACACCACTGCCTTCACAAAATCCTTCCTCTTTTTCTTTTTGATACCACTACCCTCACCTACAAATTCACCACCTATGAATTTTCTGCTGCCTGATGCACATGCAGAAAGCACTACTCAACCCGAGGTTCTACAACCATGATTGCACTCGGCCCACTACCTCTCCTCCTGGAGCAGGAAACAAAGGCAGACAAGTAAATATTATAGTTGCAGGCTTATTTTTAATATTTCAAAGTTCGTTTACATGCATATCACAGATGGCTTTGGTTTCTAGGCAAGCTGCCAAAGAAAGTTCTTTAGGGCCTAAAGTGGAGGCATAGTGTCTTGACTTGACAGCATTTTCAACATATTCTAGTGATTACAGTGCTTGAACCTGAAGAAAAATATTAAAGTTACTAGAAAAAGCTGAGCTCTTGGTAGCTTATTCTCAGGGGGACAGAATAATTAAGGGCCACTAGTGCAAAACTGAAAAAGAAGTTGTTTATGCAAACACAGACATACAACATAGTAGGATATGGATTCATGATTAGACAGTCTGCCAGCTGTCCTAAAAGAAATCCATGGCAAATCTTTATTCATGCCAGTTACTTTTGTGTGGCATTTCTTTCCTCACACAGGTTTTAATTACTGATTTTTAGATTTACCGGGTAGAAACATTCTGACCACTCTAAGTAGATAATGCTAATTTTTTTCTTTTATACCAAAGACAAAAAACTAATTTCAGAAGAAACCATTGATTTGTGGATATCAATAGTATGCAGGATTGCAAGCAAGATGCCTGCTGCCAGAGGGTGAGGGGAGGAGCTGAATTTTGAAAAATACAGTAACTGAAAGCGGAAAGCAGGTTGGCATGAGCTGCCCTAGCTGTGCAGTGGCGGCGGATGCTGTGTTAACTCCAAGGCCCACAGCTCAGCATCACCGCTCTGGGACGAGGCTGGCCAGGCGAGCCACCCTAGTAAGGAGGACGAGAAGACAGGCAAGCTCAGGACTCTACCTTTGGAAACTTGTTAGAAGATCCTGAAAGCCCACCTGCCTCCCTGTGCTGCACAGCCAAGGGCGGATTGCTGGCTCTGGCCTCCTGTGGACAGCCCGCCTGCCCATGTGTGTCCTCATCCAGGAGACAGAGATGCAAGATCCAGGCCAGGATCTGTCCTGGCAACTTTCCCAGACCTCCCAGATGCCATTATGGCTGCTCTACTCCTGTCCCCTCTAACCCATGCTGGACTCGAGGAGTAGGCAAACTGCACTGCTGTGATTATCTGAGTATCATCTCTCTTGTCCACTGGATGACAAGATCTTTGAAGACACAGAATATTTCTTAACTCAATTCTACCAAATGCCCGAGGAGCACCACAGCACTGCACAAAAGAATGAATAAAATAAGGAAGTCAGAAATCTCTGCTTTGGGTCCTGCACTTATCCACTTCTGGGTGTCTTGGGTGACAAACGTATGTGTGGGCTCACTAGTGGGAGTGGAGTGGAATGTCTACCGTGTGGGAATGTGCAGAAGTGCTATACTGTGAAGGTGGAGCCCACTCTTACAAGCCCAAGGAGCTTTTAAGGTTGTAAGGGAAGACAGAAACTGAAAAAAGGAAATAAATAGTCCAAACGATGTGAAGTCCTTCACCACCAATGACATCATGGGTTAGAAGAGGAAGGATGGGAACCTACTTGGGTTGTGGGAGTCAAGTTTCTCTAAGGAGGTGACATGTGAGGAGGCAGGGGGCAGGAGCCACTCCAGGTGCACAGGTGTAGTGCGGCACGTGTTCTAAATGGGGGAAAGCAGGTGGTTAAAGGACAGGCCACTGGCAAATGGCACAGGCAATGGGGGATTCCAAAAAGGAGTTTGGGGTTTGGTCTAGCATGTTAGGCTTGTAAGCAAATCACATGATCCAGTTTGGATTCACTAGATCACGCCTAAGGAGAGAAGGAAGTAGGGGAAGGGAATAAGTGATCCTCCCAGTTTATGCCGGAATGACCCGGATGTGGAGCTGATCAGAGGGATGGGGACAGAATCAGTGATGGTGGGTTGAGACAGTGGAGTCCATGCGCCTGAACCCACATGCCAGCTCTGAGACTCGCACACAGGGCATCTGAGACTCTTCATCTCTCCAAGCCTGAGTTTTCACACAGCAATGAGGAGCTAGGGAGTTTATTATCAGACTAAATGAAAGCAAGCACGACAGAAACCTTGGGGACTGTTTGGTGTGCACAGTAAGTCACAAAAAACTGTCACTGGCAATCAAGATGTCCATCATTGCTGATGTGTGTATCCATGCATGATCTGGAAGTCAAAGTCTACTTGGGGAAGGGCACCAGGAAACTAGAGATTATGAGAACATGTGATGTGAGCTACATTTCTGTGGAACCTTGTTTGTGTGCCATGTGAAGGCATTTCACATGTGCTAATGGAAGGGATGAAAGGCATTTACTTCACCAGACCTGGGACGGCAGCGAGAGGAGGGGAGGAAGCTCATTCTTAACAGATGGCTTCCTAGGCAGAAAAAGTGAATCTCCCTCAATGCTTCTGAGGAATGATAATTTGGAAGGAGATGTTTTCCTCAGTCATCTGCAGCGACCCTCTCTGAAGAGATCCAGGGTATACACTGTACTCAGAACAGCTGTGGAGGCTCTGATAACCCAGCCAATCTCTGAGCTGCCCATCACCCAGGCTGAGCTACTCATGAGCTGCGGATTACAGGCAAAATGTAATTGTAGAAAAGAACAAACGTGCAAAAGTGCTGCTTATCAGCTGGAGTGAGACTCCCTGATAGTGCACTGAAGGATTACCTTGTCACCATCAAAATGACCTTCCGGGAGAAGTAACTGGCTTCTAAACAAGTCAAGTTCTCCAAATGCACACCTGCAGACACATGTACAATAAGTACTGCACAAATATATCCTTTCTCTGAGCTCCAATTGCTGGGGCTTCTGGGTGGGGGCTTCGTGGATCTGGACGTGGCATGTGATTACTAGAAGCTTCGGGAGCCTCTGGAGTGGAATGGGCCCCTTTCCCCTGCCTCAAAGGGACACAGACCCCCTCCCACCTGCACTGCTATTGACAGGGAAGTGATACAGCTCTGGACCTTTAAGCAGCCAGCACAGCACCAAATAATGCTCACCAGGGCAACCGGGCTCTCTGATACACTCTTTCTTTGCCAAGGGGAGCCTTCAGACGTCCATGGCCCCACCCTGCAATCTCAATCCTGGGAGACACCCAGAGTCGCAGGCCCTTCTAAGCCAAGCCTGGATCCCTGACCACAAAATAACTGAGATTACACATGCTGTTGTGAGTCATTCTGTTCTGGGGGAGATTATTAAGTAGTAATAGCTAAATACATGCCAGTTTGAAACAGAGAATTGAATACAGGCAAGTAGTTACTGAGAGTCTGAGGAATTTCAAGGCCAAGCTAATGGAGCAGGGCTAAGACCCCCCAGGGAATAGACAGAGAAAGCCAACCATCGCTGCCTCTGGCCCTAGGCTGGAGGGAAGGGAAAGAGGTGATGACAACAGATCCCAGAGGTTACTGGGAAGCGCCAAGATGCATCTCTGCACTGGAGCTGGCACCACACCAAGGAAACTCTTTTTGAAGGTACAGAGAGAGGAGGGAGCGCTGTTGTGCTTTATTTCCTGTGACTCCCAATCTCCTGCCAGGGCTGAGTGGCCTGAATCCAGCTGGAAGGCACAGGCCCCGGAGCCCGGACATCCTGGGTCAGACCCTGTGACAAGGAACAGAGGAGAAAAGGGTGAGGACAGACTCCGGGGAGACAGGCCCAGGCCTGGCCCCAGGTACAAACCCATCACACTGGGGATGACCTGTGTTCTCTCCACGGGAACCAGACTCCGCTCAGAACACGCGGGTTTACTTGGTTTGTATGTATTTGCTTATCTGTGAGCCGTCTGTCTCAGGTCTCCATGCGCATGTCCCTCTCAGGAAACAATCCCTCTGTCTTCTCCCAACTGAATGCTCCTCCAGGACACCAGTGTGACAGGTGAGAAGGAGACTGGTCTGGGCCTGAGTGATGGGCTGCGACAAGTCCCCTCCAGGGCAGACCCCAGGCCCTGGGACGGGCAGGTTCTTCCTGACATGGCACAGGGGCTCTAAAGACATAATTAAAGCAAGGAACTTGCGCTGGGAGCTACACTGCAGGAGCCAGATGCAAACAATTCATCACAGATTCTCCTATAAGGATGAGACAGGACCAGAAAGGAAAGAGGAGGTAAAGCTTACAGAAGCAGGAGTGTAGGCAGCTCCTGGAAGCTAGAAAAGGCAAGAAACTGGATTCTACCCTAGAGCCTCTGTCCGAGAGGAACCGGCCCTGCCCACATCTTGGCTTTATCCAGGGAAACTCATCTTGTATGTCCAGCCTCCAACACCATAAGAAAAGAAATGTGTTTTCTCTCGGGACACCATATTTACAGTAATTTAATACAGCAGCTGAGGAAATAAGAGCTGCCTGCTGGCCTCAGTCACTTCCTGCTAGCCCTGGGGACCTTCCTGTCTGGGAACTCACATTCTGATGGGGGGCTCTGGACCACGGAAAGGGCACCAGGCGGGGCAGGGAAAGGATGGGCATGAACTGCTGGGAGCTCGCCCGCTGTCAGAGCTTAGGGTGGTTTCTGTCTCTGTCTCTCACGTGCATCTCTCCTACGATCTGGAAAGAAGAGGGGTCTAAAACTTCAACAGCGTTCACACATGTGATGACAATCTGCCAGTTTCAGAGGTCCTCAGACCCACAGCTGGACTTACTGTGGTTTTAAAGTGGTTTAGAGCTGAAGTGAAACAAAACTTAGCTTTTTCATAAAGAGATAAAGAAATATTGAACTAAAACATTAAATTAAGGTAATTATTATAATGCCTTATTGTGAGAATAATTATTTTAATAAGGCCTTTGAAGATAATAGAATAAGCGATGTAATAAAAATTTTGATTGTTCATTGTAAGAGAAAGATTAAACTTCCCATACATGCTACGTGTTTTTGTATAGATCTGTACATGTACACATACACATGCAATATGAATGCGTGGCATGTACCTTTGTGTTCTCCCTCTAGTCTTATACAACCCAAGGTGTGCTAATAGTAACTGACTTTGGATCATTCAAGTATTTAAGTGACAGGATATGAAGGAGAAGAGTGAACATCGCCAGAGGCCTCTGCATCCTCCTCTTGGGTAAGTGTTAGTATACTTTCAGTTGTACGCAGGACAGTTGTATCATGCTATGAGGAAATATGACTTTGTTACTCTATTTGGAAATTAAACATGTTTTTAAAAGATGTGAATGAGTGTCAAGTAGACAAGGGGTAGACTGTGATGGTTATTTTTATGGCTAGACCATGGTACCTAATTATTTAATTAAAATCTAATTTAGGTGTTGCTGTGAAGGTGTTTTGGAGACATCTATAATCCAGTGAATTTAAGTAAAGACAGTCCCTTTTCATACTGAGATGAGCTCTACCAAGTCAGGTGAAGGTTGTAAGTATGACACTGAAGTTTCCTGAGGAAGGAGGGCATTCTGCCTCAAGACTGTAGCATCAGCTCCTGCCCAAGCTTCCATCCTGCTGCTCTCTCTCCAGATTTTAATCTGCTGCCAGCCCCACAATCATGTAAGCCAGCTCCATGAAGCAAATCTTTTAATGTGGGTGTGGGTGTGGGTGGTGTGTATCTGGTCCTGTTTTTCTGGATAATTCTGGGAATGCTAATCAGAAAAAGATACAATAGCCATATTAATTGCAGACAAAGCAAGCACTGGAGTAAGACAGACTATTAATAATAAAGAATAGCATTACACATAATGATAAAGGGCCAATTCTCTAAGAATGTATAGTAATCCTAAATATCCATGCATCTAACAATGCTCAAAATATGTGAGGTAAAAACACTGAAGAGGAAAAAGCAGATAAATCCATTATTATAACTGGGACCTTAATACATCATTCTCACTAACCAACAGACCAGGAAATCAGTAATGCTATGAAGGACCTCACTGTAACTAAAGAATCGATTTGACCTTGATGACATTTATAAAACAACAGATACACATTTTTCTCAATCATACATGGACATTCATCATTAAAGACCATCTTCTGGACCACACAGCATAACACAATAAATATGAAAGAATAAAAATCATATGAAATACGTTCTCAGAACACATATCCTCATAACAGTTAAACGAGAAATCAGTATCAGGAATGTAGCCAGAAGCTCCCCAAATATTGTGAAATTAAATTACATAATTTGAAGTAATCTATCGAAGAAGTCTCAGAGAAAGTTAAAAAGATATTGTGAACAAATTAAAATTCCACTTACCAAAATATATGGGATTCAACTAAATCAGTCCTTAGAGGAAAATTCATAGCATTAAATTCACATATTAGGAAAGAAGACAGATCTAAAACATATAAAATTAATGTCTATCTTGAGAAAGAAGAGAATAATCTGAATTGAGAGGAAGGAATATATGATAAAATTAAATAGAAATTATTAAACCTAAAATCAGGAAAACGATAAAGTCAAGAAAATTAAAATCTGTTCTTTGAAAAGATAAGTAAAATTGATATGTTTCTACCAGGCTAAATGACAATCTTAGAATAACTGAAGGGATGTGTAACATACATGTTCTGTTTAGTGTGATTTTTTTAATTTAAGCAAATTACATTATTTATGCTTCGTAGTTTGGATACTGAACCATTTAGGTTCAGTCTAAGGCAGCACAGTAAAATGAAGCACCATTCACAATAGATGCCCATCAACAGATGAATGGATAAGGAAAGTGTGGTATTTATACCCCGTGGAGTTCTACTTGGCCATAAAGAAATATAAACTTGAGGCATTTGTAGGTAAATGGACATGTGTGATGTACATGTACCATCTCCCCACGATAAATATCATCCCTATGTACTGCAAGCACGTATCAATAAAACTATGCAAATGAAAGTTAAACCTAAAAATGATAAAGTTAATTTGCCAAACGGTACGTAGTCACAAAGCCTACAGTTTTCACAAGTGCCACTGAGGGAAAAGCTCAAGTACTCTTTCATGGCTGGGTCAAGGAGCTGAACTCTGACTTTGCGAAGCTGCAGGGGAGCAAGTTGCTTCTCGTCAATCTGTTAAATGCTTTGTCTTGTCATACTTTGTTTCATGGAAAGATTTTCTGATTTTTGTCAAGGATCTTCAGGATAAGCAGATTGTGGTTCTTGAGTTTCTCAATTGATTGAAAAATAAATTCCGAAGGCAAAAAGAAATTGAGGCCAGAAGATGGGCGTCAGCGTCTGGGAGGCACGGGTGGGTTTGGCCTCCTTCCCGCTGGGTGCCCAGTCAGTTCTTCCACTTAACTGGAGCTACAGCGCTCACCCTTCGAGACGTCAGCAGCAGCCAGAGCCTTTCGGACTCACAGGCGGCCTGCGATCATTCTTCCTTCGCTGTGTACAGAGCAGTTTCCACACAGGAGCTGCTCTTGGTTTACTTAATTATGAAGACGCTGGGCTGGGAAAGACCTCAAGGTCACTTCCTCCAGACCCCTTCTTTTCCTTTGAAAATCAATGTTATTGGTGCAATCTAAATATACACAAGGATCGCGTTCCTCAAAGGGAGTTTGCACCTGTACCTGATATAGCTTGATTCCTCTTTTTCTCCCAGTCCCCTTCCCTCCCTTCAACCTCCCCTCCCCCCTTATTTACAAAAGCTTTGCTTCCATTTTTTCCTTCTTTTATCGATTTTTTTCCTTTTTCCTTTCTTTCCCTATGACCCTTTCAGTTTCCCTTTCCTTTTGAACAGTTTCTTCCTATTTCATGTTATCTATTGTACATTCTGGTCCTTATTTACCCTTTCAGTTTCTCACACTAGAGAGACAACGAGATATTTACACATGTGTGTCTGATTTATTTCACTTAATAGTATAGTCTCAAGTTGCATCAATTTAGCTATAAATGTCTCAAGTTTATCTTTATGGCTGAGTAGTACTCCATGGTATAAAAAAACATCATTTTTATCCATTCATCAGTTGATGGGCATTTGGGCTGTTTCCAAGCTTTAGCTATTACAAACTGTGTCACTATAAACATGGGTGGACCTATATCGCTGTGGTATGATGTTTTTAATTCTTTGGGGAAGATACCTAGCAGAGGGATAGCTGTGTCAAATGGGACCTCTAATCTTTATTGTTTGAGAAATCTCCACACTGATTTCCACAATGGTTGCACAGTCTACACTACCACCAACAGTGGAGAAGGGTTCCTTTTTCCCCACAGCTTTGCCAACATTTGTTGTTGGTTGATTTCTTCGTAAGAGCCATTCTTTCTGGAGTGAGATGGAATCTCAGTGTTGTTTTAATTTGTGTCTTTCAGCTGACCAGTGACGTTGAACATTTTTTCATATATTTGTTTGCTGTTTCTACATCTTCATCTGAAAAGTATTTATTCATTTCAGATGCCCAGTTTTGGATTGGGTTTTTAATTTGGGGGGTCTGATTTTTTCAATTCTTTGTATGTTCTAGATATTAGTCTTTTATCTGAGGGGAACTGGCTAAAATTTTTTTCCACTCTGTGTCTCTTTCCTCTGTTGGTGATTTCTTTCCCAGTACAAAAACATTTTTAATAAGATGAGATCCCAGCTGTTGACCCTTTGCACTATTTCCTGTGCAGTTTTGCTTTTGTTTCATGAAGTTGTTGCCAATCTCTAGGTCCTCAAGAGCTCTACCTATTCTCACTTCCAGCAGAATTAGGGTTTCTATTTTAATATTTAGATATTTGATCCATTTTGACTTTAGTTTAGTGCATGGTGAGAGACATGGGTATAGTTTTAACATTCGGCATGTAGAAAGCCAGTTTTCCCTGCACGACTTATTAAAGAGGCTATCCTTCCTCCAGGGAAACACCTTTCACAATAACATTGGGAAAGAAATGAAATACTTAGGAATCAATCTAACAAAGAAAATAAAAGACCTATGCATAGAAAATTACAGTACTCTTAAAAAGGAGATTGAAGAGGATATCAGAAGATGGCAAGACACCCCTGCTCTTGGGTAAAAAGAACCAACATAGTGAAAATGGCCATACTTCCAAAATTGTTATACAGATTTAATGCAATCCCAATCAAATTACTATTACCATACTGCACAGAACTAGAGAAAACATCTCTAAAATTTATTTGGAACCAGAAGAAGCCTAGAATAGCAAAAACTATTCTGAGCAAAAAAGACAAGTCAGAGGGCATCACAATCCTTGACTTGAAATTATACTACAGAGCCTCTGTGATAAAAACAGCATGGTACTGGCAAAAAAAAAAAACAGTCCTCAGGATCAATGGAACAGACTAGAGGAGGCAAAACAACACCAAACACACTCAGCCACCTTATCTCTGACAAAGGGGCCAAATCCCTTCTTGAATAGATTGGACGGGCTCACATGTGGACCCAAATCAGGGAGATGGTGAAGGTTCAGTCCTAGGCCTTTGAGAGAGAGAGAGAGAGAGAGAGAGGGAGGGAGGGAGGGAGGGAGGGAGGGAGAGGAGACTCCATTTTTTCTGTAGTTTCCTAGCTGCACTTCCTGTAGGTTATAACCCAGCACCTCTAGGTAGGGAAGTTATGTCCAAGATTTAATTCATTCCCAATGAGCAAGTAAAGGCGAGGGGAAATCCTCTAAGATCTTGTTGTTATTGGAGGAATTCAGGGAAACTGAGGCCTTCCTATAACTGTGTAAAGAGTGACCCAGATGACTCCACGGGGGTCTGGGGTGTGGGCTCTCCAGTCAGACCTCCTCCTTCCAGGTCCTGAATCTCCCACTCAGAAGCTGGGCCACTGTGTGCTGTGGGAGGAGCACATGAGTAGGAATACGCAGAGTGCTGAGAAAAGCCAATGCTAGTCAACATTAGCCAACTCAATGGTGCGTAAGCACGAATGTGAACCTGTTAGCTAGTATCAACCTTTTCTTAAAAATAAGTGAACTTCATGCTAAAGACATTGAGACAGGTGTATCTGTGTTTATATTATTTCTTTTTTGTTGTTTTGTTTTATGTGGCCAAACATCACATGGCCCTACTTGGGAGAATGATAATTCTGTTTTAAGCCAAACAAATCAGTCAATTAACAGCCCACACAAGTCCCTAAAATTCTTTCTATAAGAAGGTCTGTGGTATCATGCTTTTCCTTGTCTGTGTTTGGGCAGTTCATCTTTTGACTTTCATTCATTTGAAATAAATCTAATTTTAAACCATTTGTCACCCACGCTAACTGGACCAAGTCCCTCTGGGGTCTGTGTTGTTTCCATCATATGTCCGTCTCCTCTAGACCTACCTCATCAAACATGGCTGCAGGCCTGCCCAGCATCATTCCTGCCGCTACAGGAGAATGATCTCAAATGTGATGCAGCAAGGGGACCCCTGCAAGGGGACCTGCAGTTTCCCTGGGCTGCTTGGTCACAGTAGACACACTGCCCCACTGAGGGTGAGCTCTGCTGGTGGCACTGGGCCCTCCAGGCGGCACTGCCATCCCCACCATATACCTCTTGTCTTTTCCCCAAAGAGCTCAGGCAGGACTCCTCCAGCACCGTGATCAATCACAAGCCCCCTTTGTCTCCAACCCCTGGGGGCCTACGATCCCAGCAGACCTTTAATAAATGGGCAGGGCTGTGTATTTTTGTGAATATATTTTCATTCTACAAGTCTTTCATTTCACACCATCTGCTGATCCGGGCACTTCTCATGTTGCCAGTCAGCTTAAATTTTATTTTTAGATGCCAGCTTTGGGCAGAACATGAAAACCCTGTGGGCAACATTTTCAGATGTTCTAAACAAAATTTCACAAGTCTTTGAAGACCTAATGAGAGTGCATCGTGTCAGAAGCCAAAAGCATTTAGCATTTAGCAATTGGTTGTCTCACAAAAGGAGGAATGAAAGCAGATGCAAAAGAAAAAATCTCTGGGGACCAGGTACACTGGTCGGGGGCAGTGACCACAGCCAGGATGCTGTGTGCTGAACAATGTACACTGGTCAGGGGAAGTGACCACAGCCAGGATGCTGTGTGGGGCGCAGCGCTAGGGGACCATTCTCAGCAGAGAATGAGAGGAAGCTGTGATGCCCGAACAGCACAAGGCAAGCATCCTCGAGCTCCTTTTCTCTTTACGAAGCTCTAATCTTTCCTTGGCCTCTCTGTGGATCTGGACTAAATATAACAGCGAGGAACTAAGGTAAGAATGCAGGAGAAACATTAAGAATCACAGCCCTTTAGTCAAATAAAATGCAGACTTATTTCACCAACAGCAGCCTGTCTCTGTGAAACAGACCCCAGCCAGGATATGAGCTGTGAGAAATGCTGACCAGTGTGTTCTGGCTGACTTCTGTCTGCTCTATTGGAGACTGTGGGGAAATGTTCAGCAGAACCCTGCAAACTGAAAATTTATGGCATGTGTGCCTGAATTTCCCAGGCACTTACACCGTGTCAGAAAATGTAAATGTGTTACATGAAATCCAAAGCGTCTGCTTCAAATCCAGCAGAGAAATTCAGACACATTCAGGGCATCACTGCAGTGAGGGATGGGAAATAATAAAAGGCCTGAGTCTCACTGCCAGAGGAGAGGCACAGAGACCGATTAGATAAAAACCAGCCCCACGTTCACTGGGATTGCACACAAGCACACGTACTCTGAGACTCAGAGAGTAAGGGGAGGGGCAGATCTGCAGGAGAAAGGTTGTTTTGGAAGTTGTGTAAGTCTCTGAAACAAAGGAACTAACTGAATGCAGTTAAAATTTTAATCACAGGCAGACATTTTGTGGAGTGATGCATCATATCACTGGAGTGAAAGGAAGTTCACTGGTTATTATTCTGGATTAGGCCACTGCTTGTGTAAATAAAGTTCTGTCAAGGAGTAGCCATCCGCTTGCACATCACCCACAACTGCTCCCGGAGCAGGTGCAGGAGCAGCCCCAAGACCAGATGGCCTAGGCTCTGAAAATACCGACTCTCCGGTGTTCCCAGAAGCGGAGGTGAGTCCCTGTGCTCAAGCATGCACCAGTCTCTCTTTGTGGCTTGACTTCTTCCTCGTGGGCCCTGTTGGCAACCTCACAGCCAAGTGGCAGGCAAGGCTGGTGCCACTGTACAGCCCCACTTGGAAGAACTCCCAAATGGAGAACTTGGTCAGACGCTGGACTATGGTGAGTTACGTGGCGTACTTTAGATCACATAATGAATAATCAACCATTATAAAATTGCTATGAATCCACATTCCTGCATGTTGTGCTCCTCATATGTCTCCTCATCAATGCTACCATGCTAGAAGTTTTGTTTCTGTCTTTTTAAAAAATCATATGCATTCCATAGAAAAGGGCTCAAGTATAGCAACTGCTTAAAATATGTCTGCTGGATAGATGAATGAACTTGCAATGGACATCAATTTAATGAGCTGTCTAAATTTACAAGATGTAGATTTATCAAAGTTGTTACTTGATTTGTAGAATGAGTACAATTAAGTCAAAATTTTGATTCAAGAAATTAGTTTTGAAAACCAGTTTGACTAGTTCTTATGCTTACTTTGCATACCACATGGTGGTGTTCAAAAGCTCTGGACATTTAATTGTTGCTCTAATTGATATAGCATTACATTCCCTCCCTTTGTGAACTATATTATTCATCCATTAACATTTCTAAAAATCTACCAAGGGTTGTCTTGCTGGATGGAAAATATTTTCTTCTATTTCCATATCTCAGGCAAAACCTCTGTATTTTAAAGACTGATTATGTATGTGTTGTTAAGAAGTAATGAAGTATATGGGGGACATAACCTAATCAGTGGCTGCTACACATTGGATACATGAGTCAAGCATTCAGCTAAGAATTACAAATGCCCAATCCCTAATCCTTAGTCCAATTCCGCAATTGGTCCTTTTATTACAGATAAGTAAACAGATGGTCAGAGGCACTAAATCACTTGCTCAAATTCATACAACCAATCCACACAGAACTGGGATTTGAGCTCAAGTCTTTCTGATTCCAAAATTAAGGCTCTTTCCATTATGAATCATGCTATTTCTGTAAAAGGGAAACATGTCTTTTAGATCTGGAAGATTTGGCAAAAAAAAAAATGTTACAAAAGAATTTAACCTCTATTTTTGCTCATATAGGATGCAAGTAAGCTTTCTGAATTCTATAGCTTGAGGCTGCAAATGTCAGACACAGCAGACAGAGGCATTTTGTAAACCTGGTAAGCAGTGTCCTCTGTGGGCCAGAGAGCAGAAATGAAGTCCTTGCTCCCAAGGAGCTTCTGAAGTAGCACAGGAGTCAACGGAGAAACCAGTGTCACCAAGGCGAGAGGAGTGTGGGCCGACTCCAAGAGGCTGCTCCTAAACAGGCGCTAGGACGAGCTCATGGGCCATCAAGGACCTCCCGCAGGTGCCACCTAGGCTGGGTACTGAGCACTACCCACATGACAGCCTGAGCTGCTGTGGACAGAGCACACCACAGCACCAAGAGAAGAGGCAGCAGAGCACAACCAAGAATGCGAGGAGATTGCTTAGGCAGAGCCAGAATCCATGCAGGGAAAGGGAGACTGTAGGAGCAGCTGGATGGTATCCTACGGGGGCTTAGACAGAGAGCTGGATTATTCCGTTCTGCAGGTAACATGAAGTTACCGAAGGATCACATGGGCAGAACAGGTTGTCAGATGGTCACATGGGTGGCTGTGGGAAGGCTGGGGGATCCTGCAGCAACGTGGGCATTAACCCATGCATCCTGACCCAGGGCAGTGGTGGCAAGAGAAGTGGCAAAGCGCCATGGGAGAGAGCAGGGAGTACACATGGCAGAGTCTCGGGCCAAGGGCCACACTTCCTCGACATACTCGGGCACACACAGAAGCATGCTGCACTACTCTCCTAGGTGTTTCTTAACCCAGTGAAGTTGACACATGATGATTAATGGTCACATTCATACTTCAGACAAACATATACTGAGACCCAGAGCCAGAGACCATCAAAATGTTTCTTCGTCAAAGAAACAGGAATTAAATCAACATTTTATACTCAATAGTTTTTCTACTCCTCAATAATGGACTGTGAGAAAGAAATCAGATAAATAATTTCATCCAAAACAGCTTTCAAAGTAAATAAATAAATAAATGAAATAACTAGGATTCAATGTAACAAAGATGGCAAAAGACCTCTACAATCAAAGATTCAGAATAGTGAAGAAAGGAAATGAAGATGGAAAGACCTCCCAGTTCACGGATTGGCAGAATTAATATTGTTAAGACGGCAATATTACCAAAAGCAGCCTACAGGCTCAATGCAATCTCCATCAAAATTCCAATCACATTCTTCACAAAACTAGAAAAAAAAGAATCCCAATGTTTATATGGAAAAATATAAGACTCAGAATAGGCAGAGCAACCCTAAGCCAAAGACTAAGACTGGTGTCACAAAACTCAATTTTAAATATACTTCAAAGCCATAGTAAAAAGAAAACCACAGAAATGGACATGGAGACCAATGGGACAGAGTAAAGGATACATAAATAAAGCCATGTAAATATGGCTATCCTGTTCTCAACAAACGAGCCAAAAGTATACGTTGGAGAAAAGACAACCTCTTAAATAATGCTGGGAGAACTGGATATCCACGTGGGAAAGACTGGAACTGGATCTCTATCTCCCTACCTGTACAGAAAGCAGCTCAAACTGGATCAAATACCTCGGCAATGGCCCCAAACTTTGAAACTGGTAAAAGAAAACAGGAAACACTTGAAGCCATAGACACAGGTAAAGACTTCCAGGACTCCAATGGGACAGGAAGTAATAACAAAAATCAACAAATGGGACAACAGCAAGATAAAAGGGTTCTGCACAACAAAGGAAACAACTGAAAGAGTGAAGTGGCAGCCTACAGATTGGAAGAAAATCTTTTCAAACAGAGAGTTAATATCTGAAATATATAAAGAATTAAACACAACACCGAAAAGTCAAATAGCCCACATAATAAATGGACAACTGAACTGAGCAGACCCTTTCCAAAGAAGTACAAACGGCCAGTAAGAATATGAAAAAGTCAACATCTTTATCCATTCAGGAAATGCAAATCAAAACCACACTGAGGGGTCTTGGGGATTTCGTATTTAGTTCAGGGGCACCATGCCTGCCTTGGAAACAAAAGGTCCTGAGTTCTATCCCTGGTGCTCCAAAACAAAAAAAAAAAGAAAGAAAGAAAAGGAATATTTAAAACCACACTGAGATTCCATCCAAAGTGGGTATTATCAAGAACATAAAAAAAATGATAAATGCTGGCAAGGATGTAAGGGGAAAAGGAATCCTTCCACAATGCAAATGGAAATGGAAATTAGTATAGCCACTATGGGAATCAATATGGAGCTTCCTCAAAAACCTAAAACTAGAGCTACCATTTGAACCAACTGTACCACTGCTTGGTATATACTCGAAGTAATTTAAGTCAGCATACTGTAGGGTTACCAGCATACCCATGTTTATTGTGGCATAATTCACAAGCCAAGATATGGAACCAGCGTAGGTGCTTATCAACAGATAAATGGAGAAAGAAAATGTGTAATAGTATGATTGAACCCTAAGGAAGAATGAAATCCTGCCACTTGCTGGATAATGAGTGAATCTAGCGATCATCAGGTTGAACCAAATAAGCCAGACTCAGAAAGACAAATATCACATTTTCTCCCTAATGTGTGAAATTTTAAAAAGATGACAAAAAAGCAGAGGGGAGAGTATTATTAGTCAAGAGAAAAAGAACAAGAATGAGGGCAGTGTAAGGACAGGTAACCGGCAGGATGCATATGATCAAAATATACCTCATGCAAGTGTGAAACTAAGGGAAAAGGCAGGCAAGGAGCTTTCTGGACTGTCATACGCAGGTATGGATCTGCCAAAATGAAGCCATTAATGTGCATAATCAGTATGCACTGATAAAAACGATGTGAAAATACTTTAAAAATGAATTTTACATTATATGCAAGACACAAAGTCAGCAATAAAATGGAAATAGCTCTATTCTGAGCATGGTATAAATATTAGACTTGAAAACACTTTAAATAATAAAGGAAAACTTTACGCTGATCCAAAATACTAAGCTTGAGGGATTCTGTAAGATGTCCTATAAGAACGTACTCTAACTTCAGGATAAAATATTTACACCTCCCTAGTCTTTTCATCAAAACCCCCAAAACTCTTTAAATTCCACTGGAAACAGTTACAGGGAAGAAAGGAAATAGCAGTGCAGTCTATATGCATATTTTCACTCATATTCCCTTAGAAATGATAGTTTTTACTCTAAAAACTTAAGATAAAAATGAAACTTTATTTATAGGAAAAAGAAAGTATGCCATGTTAAAACTCCACAAAAACCCAAACATCTGTTGGATGAGTGGGTAAAGCAAATGTCGGCTGGGAGAAATATCCAGGGTGGGTTTTGATACAAAGCAGATGATGCAACAAAAAGAGGTAGAAATGCTGGGAAACAGATTTGCAGTGGGATTTCATGGTCTGACAACCATGGTTCTACGACATGTCAGGAGGTCCCCTAAGGGACAGTACCAAAATGACCAACTGGCACTGAACCCGCTGTGCAGGACTTGCCAGGTGACAGGGATAAAGGTGCACCTCAGCTGCACAGCTGTGGGTTTTCAGGCTACCTTGAGATCTCTGCTGGAAGCCATCTTCATTCTCAACAGTGCTCACCTCCAATTCTACAACTGCTAATCTGCCCTTCAGCAGCAGTCTACGGGCTGAAGAGCGCTCCCCTGGGCCACCACCGTGGGGTGGTCCGCTCCTGGACAGTATCCAGCAGCGAAAGAAGGAGGACCTACCACATGAAGGTCCAGCTCTGCTTGGATAACCACTTTCCCACTAATCCAAGAAGCGTAGTCTCCACCTGTCACTAAGTCAGAGCCGAAGACACAGGATTCGAATCACTAAGGACTTCAAGGACTAACTTCTGCAGTGATGTGAAAGGTAGTTTATGTCAAATGAATGCTTCTAGTTTCTCTTGCAGTATTTTTAGAATTGTCTGTACTGTATACAAATTAAATCAGTAACAGCCTCTGCCGAGTTAAGGTGTTGAAGCAAGGCACTCTCTCTTGGTCCTGAGAGATGCTCCCCAGGAGCTCTAGGGAGACAGGCATCTGGTCACTATTTGTTCTACGAGTTACATTCACATCACTGGAGGCAGGTCAATTTTAGCTCATCTTCCTGCCAATAACAAGTAACCCTAGATCTTTGAACTTTTCTTTATATATCCCATTTCCTGTGTCTTCAAACATCTTGCATCTTTCTTCTGATTCCTGTATAATACTGTAAATTTGAAGAGCTCAAAAACCAACTTAAAATCTACGCAAGAATCTGGCTTATCTTGAAGAAGAGAAGAGAATAACATAGAGATCTGAAGATGTCAGGCTGGTCATTGCCCTACCAGATCACCGTGGAAGAACTCCTGGCTGGCTTCGCCTACTGTAAATCCAGCTGCCATGCACAGAAGCAGTGGATGTGATGAGAAAGACTTGTCCATCATTCCGCGGTTGATGACATCAAAGACACGTGGACACTTGTCACATCTCTCTATTTGGTCACACATTCATGTGATCCCTCATTCAGTCACTCAAAGATTTAGTCATGTGCAGACCATTTAACACTTTGAACATTTAGGGGCTGGAACAAAAAGCAGTAATGAAAAGCTCCAATTCCTGCCACAAATCCCAGCTCCTCTCCAGGTCCAGGGGATGTGTAGCCAAAAGCAGAGTGGGAGAGATATGAGAAGAAAAGCCTACTAGAATATGACGTAATGGTTCCTGTAAAACTGAAAATCACAGGAGCACGGGGTCAGGCAAGTCCCCTCCCACTCCACCCTTCATCTCCAGATCAGTGGTTTACCAGTGCTCACTTAAACCAGGGACTCTGACACCACCATTATCTCATCTTTCTGGTTGACCCCAAAGCAGTTCTGTCTTCTGCAATGAAATTCAAATGAGGGAAGGGAAGGCTGAAATCCTCAAGGATCAGAACAGAGGTCTTTGTTGGATGAATGCTCTAAACAATGCTGAGACACAGACCTGTTGGCCTTTCTAACCCAGAAAAACTGCCCCATGGCTTAGACTCTTGGAAGAATAACTAATACTGTAAGAAGCCTCGGTTCATCCTCTTTATCTTTGTTTTTCTTCTTCCTCTTTCTATATGAAGTTCATATCTTGATCTATGTTTTGAGCCTGAGACATCACATACAAAGTAAGTTTTTTAAAAACCAAAGAAAAGGTTATGGATTAAATATATCCACACAAAGACAATATTTTTTCTTCTTATTTGGAAACTGTTCAGAACATCAAAGAGAATCAGACACCACACGTGTAATTTCTGTTTTCAATAAAATTCCATGACTGACAGAATCTCCAGCCTCCAACGTGGGAGTGACAGCTAACAAAAGCAAGCCGGACCACAGAGTGGAGGCAAAGAAAAGACACTAGAAGAGAACAGGGGTAGACCAGCTGGCAAATGTCAGAAGGGAGCGTGATGTGCTATCAAAGGGCTCACCTAGAGATGTGACAGCCAGGACAACCCATTCCCAAGATAGCAATGTGCATGGAAGCCCTCACTCGGCACTTAGGAGGCTAGACTAGAGAAGGAAGCACACCATCCAGGGATACTGGTGGCAGGCAGCCCATGTCTGTGGCATATAGTGACCCAGTCAGCACCTCCCATACGGGGACACACCAGGACTAAACAAGGATCCTTTACCACCCTAATTCCCCCAGCACATGCTCAGTAAGCTCTGCTGGCCATGAGAATGGCCATAGCAGTACAGTAGCCATGGGCAGCTCATATTAAAGGGTGCACAAAGAAGGAGAGAGGACATAGTCTCTATTCTTAATGCAATAAAACAAAAAAGAACAAAAACACAGAAAAGGAAAAAAAATCCTCTAGCTGCCTGAAAAGAAAGCAACAACAGAAGTTTCTCTGTATCAAAAAATGCAAATCAGGTTTTAAAATGTATGAAAAATGATGTTAATGTGCACATCTAAAGCAGAGAGCTAAAGTTATTTCAAAGGGAAATTTAAAACCTTATTACTTATTCCAGTATAAATGAATGAGAAAGAAAAAATAGATTAAGTAACTAACATAGAAGTCAGGAATACCAAACAAAACACAGCAAGGGAAACCAAAATAAGAAATTAATAAAGGAAAAAACTGAAATAAATAAAAATCGGAAAATCAATAATAATAAACATATCCAAAATTTACTCCTTGGAGAAATAAGGTAAAGCAACCAAAGCATTAGCTACATGAAACAGGAATAATGGGAGAAAAACCAAATTCTAAGAAAAAGAAACTAGCCAGGGAAAAATGAACACAATGCAGAGGAAACGGAAACCATGAAAAAAAATCTGTGAAGTAAAATTGAAACTCTGAATGAAAGAGATTGTATTGACAAGAAAATATATTTGGCCACAATAAACTCCAGTGGCGAAAGTAAATCTAAACAGAAATATTTTCACAGGAAAAACAGTGGCATCCATCTAGTCTAGTCTCTACAAACAATGGAGATTAAAGAAGTTTATCAGTCAGTGAAGCGCCAGACTCCTCCTGGAGCCAGAACTGGAAAAGTGTTTGTCCTTGTTACTGTCAAGACAGATGCAAAATCCCTAGTAAATTACTGGTCAAAAGAAGCCACAAATAAAACATAAAATACAATGTAACCTATTGAGGATAATTCTAAAAATTCATGAATTGTTCAATATTATATAAGCACTGAAGTCATACAATGTCCAAGGGAAATGAAATAAAATTTTAGATCTACTACAGAAAGAGAGAGAGAGAGAGAGAACATCTCTAAGTAAAACTCTATTTTCTTCAAATTATAAAATTTATTTCACTTAATCCAAAGGTCAGTACGTAGCTTAAAGGAAAAATGGCAGTTCTATTAAATAAAAAATTATACAAATGTGTCTACTAACACAACCTTTATGTTAATTATTTTCATAGAGGTAGCAGGCAAAGTAATTAGAAGGAAAAAGAGGTTTTTAAAATTATAAAGATCCACTTGAAGTTGATATGATTATTGACCTTGAAAACTAAGAGGATAAAATGAAAAACTACTCAAAAGATAAGAGAATTCACATGTGGTTGTAAGAAGTGTTTTCTTTGAAAACCCTTTGAGAAGCACATTCTCTCTCTCTCTCTCTCTCTCTCTCTCTCTCTGTCTCTCTCTCTCTCTGTGTCTCTCTGTCTCTGTCTTTCTTTTCTTCCTATTTTTAAAGTAGGCAAAGAGCCAAGGCCAAATGTTTAGTTGCCCAATCTATCTGCAGTCATCTGGCAAGTTTTCTTTTTGCTTTCCCTATGGGTGATAGCTTTGTTTAAACAAAGATAAAGTTCCCATATGTTCCTTTGTTTTGAATTTTTCTAGTTTTGTTTGATTTTCCTGCATTACCATAAATACCTTTCAGGAAGGTACCTTTGTACACTCTGCACCACAGAACCTCATGTGGCCTGCATGGTGAGAGGAGTCCACAGACTCCTCGACCTGGGGACTGAAGGGAGCAGATGGCAAACACGCCTGGACGGGGCAGGGAAGTGGCACTGCAGCCCACCTGCAGGGTGAGATCTGCACTGAGCAGGACAGTGCCCCTCACCCGAAGTCAGGTCCACCGGAATCCTTGGTACATGGCTGTTTTGGAGTAAGAGTCTTTGCAGATGTCATTAAGTTGCAGATGTTGCAATGAGATAGATCATCCTGGATTTTGAGAGGGCTCCAAAAACAGTGTCAGTGTCCGTATGAGAAACAGAAGGAAGGAAGGTACACAGACTAGAAGAAGGTGGAGACTGTAAAGAATACCAAACAAGGGGGCAAAGACCGGGGTTATGAGGCGCCGAGGTTTGCTGCCAATGCCCAGAGGCCAGGAGAACCATGAATGGATTCTCCCTCAGCACCTCCAGAAGGAACAACCCTGAAACACCATGATTTTGATTTCTGCATAAGAATAAATGTCTGAATCTATGTTTTTGTGGTTGGTTTGCAGTAAGTTTTGGTGGCCCTGAAGTACCAATAGCATACCTCAACTGGAAGAGGTAAGAGAGATTCAGAGACGGAGCTGTATGGCTGCATATCTTCTCGGCTACACACTGAGGTTCAGGATGACCAGATTCATTCTATCAAGGCAGCAGGATGGCGGGCAGGGTGAGGGAAAAGAGCAACTCTCAAGGTTGGCCGGACATTGAAGTGAGCTTCTCCAAAGGTAGACAGTCTAGAGAAAGAGTGGCATGGAAATCTAGGACACCCAGTGGCCAAATGGCCCCCAGCCATGCCTACTCTTGTGTTCCCTTGTGTTCCTGCCAATCGCTTCATTCGCAGGGCTGGGTCTCAGGGGTTTCCAAAGCAAGCATCCTGTGGACCTAGAAGAGTTCAAACCCTCAGGCATCAGTAGAGCTTCTCACAACCCCTGACAAGGAAGTGTGGGCCGTTCCAGCGCCTCAGCAGGATGGAGCTCACGGTGGGGTCCAGATGGGATACACAGCAGGATGGTGGTCACCATCCTGAGCTCTGTAGGTATCACACATGTGTAACAAAACTCTAATCTACTCCAATCTATAGGTCATTTGAACTTCAATTATAAGCGTATTCTCCAAAGTATTTTTATGTTTCCTTTCTTTAAGCGTTTGTAAAATCATATAAACTAAATGAAATTTATCATTGCTGCTATTCCTGCCTACTGTTCTTTGGGAGCTGAGCTGCAGTCTGCCTGGTAACAGGCTTTTCATACACAATCAACACCAAGTCAGCAACCATGTGGAAAACATCCGCCATTACTGTTTCCATTGTACAGGTGAGAAAACTGAATAAGCTAAAGAATCCGGCCCAGCACTGGTGGCATGGCAGAGTGCAGTGTCCAGAAAGCACATTCTGAAACGGAGTTGAGACCCAGGGAGAAGCTGAGCTGCAACACAGGCCCAACAACTTCAAACACATGGATGCTCTGGATCTGAAGCAGCCTCCTAGAACTGTCCTGTGAGGACCAGAATGGAAGGAATTTACACCCCAGTGCAATCAGGCACGAATGTGAGTTACCCTCAGAAGGAATGACACTGGGATGGGAGGTTGTTGGGGCAGTCTCCAAATAGGTGGACAACTGAAAAGCAGCTCCTGACAACATCCCCAAGTGCTGCTGGCCAACCTTTCCTTGAGATCTGAATGACCATCTCTATGTTCACCACATGCAGCTATAAAGCAGAAGTGGGATCCAAACCCAATTCTGCCTAAGGCCAACAGTGTCCTCGGCAGACCATCCTGTCCTCCTTGAGTCCTCTCGATGTCAATACTCTCAAGCTGCTGAGATATACATCCGAAATTCTCAGTCCTGAGTATGTCCAACAGGATCTCACATCTTCTAGGGCAACTGAAAATAATGCACATTACTCTTGTGTTGTGATCACTGCTGCAAAAACAGACAACGCTTGTCCTCCCTCTGCCTGCAGCCTGCCCAGTTTGTTGTCCTCTGCAAACATAATGTGGATCTACCAGGAAGCTGTTACTGTTGTTAACATCTGATGCTTTGGAGGACTAACTATGCAACCGGCCCACTTACGTCCTTTGCATTTATCCCCTCACTTCATCATCCTTGCTGTTCCAGGAAGATGACATGATTATTTTCCCATTTTACAGATAAATAGCCCCAGTCCAGCTCTGTCTCTCCCTGGAATGTCTCCAAGTGTCAGTGTGTACATCCTCTCACCACTGAACCAATGCACTGAGTTTCTTCTCTTAAGGAGAGTCCTTCAGAACCAGAGCCATGCTCTGGCTAGAGCCAAATTGTAGAGAACATTCTTCTCTCTGGTCACGGGCACTGCAGATGCACCATTCTGTGTGTGCAGGAGGAGGCTGTCCTGGGTGACCCTTTCTAGGGGATGCTGATTTTCTCATTTTCCTCTATTTCAAAGAACAATTGCTGGAGGGGTAACAGAGGCCTAGAATCAGTGTCTTTCACAAACTACCTCCCTCCCTTAAGAAAAGTGGAATAGGCAGAGCCTCAGAAATTCATAAATAACAGACCAAAGATATATGGATTTGTCCAAGTAGGAGGGAAGTCATCACCAAGATGTCAAGTAAAATGTTAGTGAAAGGCTCCATATCCAATGCTTAATAAATTTATAACAGAGCATCAATTGGACATACATCTACTTCTTTTAATGAACAGAGGACTCAGGTTCAGATGGCAAAATCAAGAAGAGGATGGGGAGCGTGTGTGGTGACTGTGACTCCATGCTCCTTTGATCATATCTCTAAGGATAGGTTCGTGTTCGGATAGGGATTCCCTGTCTGCTCATCTGTTCCTCCAACAGCCTCCCCAAAGCAGCTCACTAAGGCTGGAGAATATGCCCAGTTCTTACTCTACCATTACAGTGAAATTTCTAACCACTAACGGGAAAGTATGCCTCCAGTGTTCTTGTATTTTTGTTCCAGAAATTGCTGAAACATTTTTATCATGATTTGATGTCCTGTATTCAGTCTTAATGTTGTTGTTCACTTGTGTTACCAAAGCTCCCCCTCATAGGACCAAAGGTCAAAGTTCCTGCCATTTGGAGAAGGACCCGTATGGGTCCAGGAGGGGAGGGATCAGAGGAGAGAAGGAAGCTCAGGAAGGTGAGATGCTTGTAGATTTGCTCTAGGGTTTAGACATCTTCCTATTTTTGACCTCTTCTCAATCTTTCCTCCATTCCTTACACATCCTAATGCCTTTAGAAGAGTTAAAACACACCTCACTAAAACAGGATATGAATTATACACACACGGCGGCTTCTTATTGTGCAAAGTGGGCTATAGCACATTCTCCTTTCTTCAGTCTTATAAAAAAGCAATCCTCTGCTTTTCTGAAGACAAAACAGTTAAGAACAGGGAACCAAATTCCTCGCAATTAGTCTCCTCCACAGCCAGAAACTGGGCAGCTGGTAACCTGCTGTTTCTCTTTTGAGTTTCCCAGATTAGATTCTAAATGCAATTTAATTCCAGACTCCAATATACACTTCCTGAGTTATGCATCAAAAGAAAGACTTATGTAACAAATCTACATTACTATTGATTATACACTTGCCATAGACCATTGGGTATATTAGGTACAATAAAAATTTTCCAATTTTAATGCAACTTAAATATATTAAAGGATACAGAGTGTAAAAGAACCCTGCAATATTTCCCTAACACAAAAGTAATCTTGTTAGAAAATCAATAAGCATTCCTTAGCCTATCCTCTTTAATAAATATGGATTCTCATATAACTTTCGCTTAAGTAAATCTATATTCAAATCCCCCCTCTTCTGTGGGAAAATGAAAGATCTATGCAATGAAAATTCAGAGCATGCTACAAATATCAAAGAATTAGAAATGTAAGAAGAGTTAAGTAAATTTCAAATACAAAATGCAAGCATAATGTATACATAGGAATATGTGAGCATTCCTTGAGTTTGCCTCAGGATTGTGCCGACAGTGACGGTGACCTACAAAAGTAAAGTAAAGGAAGAGCGGAGAAGATGCCTATTGACAAGGACCTAAGTGCCCCTCAGACCAAGCTTCAGATGGGATCACGGCCACTGCCCCACCTGACTCCTGCCCCAGGCTGGAGGAGACCCCAGCCTCCTACCCTTCTCCAGTGACTGCACAGCTGGTAGCTTCCCAGGACCCACCAGGAGCAGCCGCCATGGCGTGAGGGTGGAGGGCGCCTCTTGTCTTCCCAGCCTCAATTTCCTTTTTCTTTGGTATATTGATAAGGAAAAGAAGGCTCACTGCTGCACTAATGGAACCTCCATCAAATGCATGTCATCTCAATAAAATAAGAAAACTTCTTATTTCTTCATTAATAATGAACTGCTAAAGATGTTGGTGGTTAGGTTAAATTTATTGTGTAGAAATGATATATTCTTCTTACATGGGCAACATAAAACTGCTGCTCTTTAAATTTCCTGATATTACATTTTCCTTCCTTTCATTATTAAGGGATCACACAATCCTTTCATATCCCAGATTTCAGATAAAACATTTTTTTTTGAAACCCAGTTAGGATAACAAAAGAGAAAAGGATTATAAGAAAACTTGTGGGATTTGTACCCAGTGAATGTGATCATAATGTCTACCTAAAATGTACCAATAAAGTTAATAAAAACAGAAAGCTTATGGAGACCAACACAAAGCAAATCTCAGATTAACTGAAAATCGTCTCCTCCTTGCCAGAAGTCTAAGCTGTGTTCCAGATGTCCTCATCTCCTTCTCCTTGGGGTCTCACTGCCTCCCTCCCTCCCTGTGCTTCTCTTTGCACCCAGAACGGCTCGGCTCCATCCTCCGGCCTTTCCATGAGGCCCAGCACGGCAGCACCGCCCCACAGAGAGTGGGGTAAGCGGGAAACTGTCCAGGAGCAGCGAAGCCGCGACCTAGGAGCATCAGAGTGGGAAAAACCCAACACGGGGGACAGAGCCCAAGGAGGAGGGGACGCCACTCGAGGGGCGGCCTCACACAGCTGGAGGGACACAGACAGGCTGAGTGGGGTGAGGATGTGCTAGCGGCGGAAAAGGTGGGTGTGACCTTCAGAGCAGGATCCCAGTGAGAAGGCGTCTGGGGGCCGGAGACAGTTACACTCGGGCAGTGACTAAGGAGGTACACAGACTGGAGTTATGGGAGCCAGTGTTTTCACTGTTGGTCAGAGGAACGGTCCATGTGAAGTCGCTGTTCCATCCAGCTATCTCTCTCTATCTCTCACTCTCTCTATCCTCTCTCTGTAAGGGTATGTGGGCCCAGCCTTAGTGGAATGACATCCAAGGCTAAGAACACCTACTGGCCAGATCTCGGCTCTCACCCTCACTCTCCACTAAAGAGAATCAGGGCTGCTGAGACAAATGGCTGACTGCAGAGCTGCGGCAGGAGGAACAAAAGGAGCCTGAAACCTTGTGTTGTGCTGGAAAGCAAGAGAGTGCCAAGAAGATGACAGGGACATGGCCAAAGGGACAGGAGCCAGGTGGAGGGGCGCGCCCTAGGCAAGTGTGAGGCACCGTGTGCATCTAAAGGAGCAGTGACGGTCACAGCCAACAACCTATCGGAGAAGGCAGAAAATAGAGTCCTTATACATATAAATTACTGAATAACTGAAGGTCTGATAAAGGGGGAACATGCACCTAGTTTTAAAGTAACTTCCCAGAAATGTGCATTAGTAACACAGTAGAAAGCCTGGTGGACAGAGCCACGACACAGAGGGACATCACAACCTACAAGGCAGACTGAAATTGGGCGACCCTTGATAGAACGGCAGGAGGACACAGCCACCATCGCAGATTCAGACTCACACATGAGCCAAGTCTGTTTACCAGGCAACAGCAGAGAAACTCAAGCTGAAAGACATTTCACAACAACAGAAAGGGCCTTCAGTCTGCAAAAGGGCGAGGGTCATGGGCACCAAAGAAAGACAGAGTCCTTCCAGACTGAAGCCCGGAGAGACCTGAGAACACACTCGCTGCCAGGTATGGCTGCGAGCTGCGCCAGCCCTATGGAGCACTTGACTAAGACAGCTGAAGGAGCCCACGTGGGCTCTGAGAATCAGAGCAGTGACACAGCCATGTGACTACCCAGCTTTGATGGCTGTCATATGATTCTATAAGAAAAACAAACATAGAAAATTCACACTGAGGCATTTGGGGTGATCGGACAGCAAACTGGCAACTTAGCTTTAGATGGTTTAGTGGAAAAACAATTCTATGTGTTGTGATTCCCACTTATTGTTAAATCTGTGATTATTTCAAAATAAAAGTTACAAAATAATTAGATATTATACTTTAAACTTAAAATACATTAGGAAATACCATTCATAATTTTCAATTATTAACTAAATTCCCTCAGTAAAGAGATCTATCGCAGCCTGAGAAGGTGGTGCATTTTACGGCAAGTGCTAGCAAAGTAACTTTTCTGAGAACAGTGAGCTTGGTTGTGCAGTATGGAAAGGGAAAATGACTTCTCCTGAAGTCAGCATTTGAGTTAACAGGTAAGTAGCACAGGCTCTCATTGGACTGCCAATGTGCAAAGGCACAAGATGAGACAAAATGCTTAACATGCGTTTGCTCTAAACAAAATGCATTCATTCTGTGGTGGTTCTGATGGCAAGGTGATGCTGACCGTCACCGACAGGCGAGTCCTCTTAGACTGGGCCAGTAACCTCTATTTTACATGGTGTTGGTGTAAACACCCACATCACACAATATAATCGCCAAAGTCATGACCTTGAAATTTATACACACGGTGCATAAAATAGTTCAGTAAAGTATTTTTCTCCCACTTCAATCCAGTGGTACTTTTGGATTATATTTTCAGAAATGGCCAAAAGTAGTGAAAGCTCTTTTCATACTTTGATGTTTACCTACAAACCTATTTTAAAGCAACTGGCATATTTCATGTTTCTCAGCTATTGCAACAGTTATGAAATTATTTTTAAAAGCATAGGAGATAGACAACATGTTCTTTTCAATATTATTCTAAACTGAAATACTACAGAGTGAAGCATTTTTATCTTTTTTGCTAGTCTAAAATTATCTTACCTCTGGGGTCTGTAGATACGAAGTATTTTTTGTTTGTTGGTTTCGGAAAATGAGTAAATCCATTTTTTACTAATATAAGCAAATAAAATGGACACAGAAAACTCCAACTAAATATGGTATGTAATAACCTAGAATACAACAGGTTCTTTGCAAACCACTTACTTTCCCCTCTTTTATTTTTAACCCCATTTGATTTTGTGGATGAATATTAAAATTTTCTCATCCCAGAATTTTTAAGTAGACACTTCATTTATTCAGGAGGGAGGCGAAGAGATGGGTACAAAATGTTCAAGGATGTGCTCCACGGGATCCCCTGAACCCTCAGAGTGCTGTGAGCTATGAAATGTTTGAAGGTCCAGTCGCTGGAGAAATGAGGGATTTCCCGCAGTTGTTTCCAGAATGTAGACTAACTATGAAGATTATGTACTTGTCCCGACTGAAAAGCCACATCCACCCTCTGACCTGGATGAGTGACCACCTACCGTTGGGCTTGATGGCTCAAGGGAAGGGCAGGATGGAGTTTATGGGAGAAAGGAAGGATACTCCATAAATATCCTCTAGAGGGAAAGGCAAGAAAAGGAAGCAAAATCGGGGCCCGAGATCATGTGCAGCAGGGCATCTTGGAAACTTCCTCCCAGGCATAACCGGATGTTCCTTTGAGTGGAACGGTGGTTGCCAGAGGCCAGGAGTTCAAAGAAATGGGGAGATGCTGGCCAAAGGATAAGATATGTAGCTGTAAGGTGAGCAGGCTCTGAGGATCTAATGTACAAGATGGGAGATGATGGGTGTGTGGACTAATTTGATCATAATAACCATTACCCCGTGTATATCATATTGTTTAGCTTGACTATATACAATCATTATGGGTAAGGTAAACACTTTAAAATAAAAAAACAGTCCACATTCCTTGCTCCATTTGCTTAGGTACCGGACATGCTCCCTCCCTCCATGTTGCAGGTTACTTGGATTTATCAGATGGGACACAGAGCGGAACAGTATGTGTTGCCTCTGCTTCTCTGCCTCCCGGTGGTGGGTGCCTCCTGGTAGTTCCTGAACAAGCTGTTGGGAAACTCCATGCATGGTGCAAACTAGAGGTCACTGCCTTTGCACTCCATGCAGAGGAGGCAAACTAGTGTACACAGCTCTCTCCAGCTGCTCTGACTGAACATGATCATAGGAGGTGAATTTTGGGAAAGGAGAGCCCTAGAAAGCTTTCAAAACACAAGAGTTCCTGGAAAGCTCAAGGGGAAAGCCCCAGTTCCATCTCATATTTCCAAATGAAACATCCTATGGAAGGCATGCAAAACTGGTTTCCTGGGTACTGCAGAGCTCAGGGGACTCAGGTCTGAAGTCTCGTTTGTGGGGCCAGGAGTATAGTTAGAGCATTTCTCTCTCCTGAATAAGGCTGCAGGCTCCATCCCCAGGACACAAAAAATAAAATTGAACATAAAATCCATTTTCCAATGGCACAGTGCTGTTCATAGCTCTAACTTGCTCAGCCTCACTACATTATATGTCATGGCCACAGCTGTTACAACTGATCCCCATACTGCAAAAGAAAACATATTTTTATAGGTTAAAAAAAAGAGACTGTTAGGAATAACTCCAAATCACTGACCCACTGACTGTCATGTTGATGAATTTTCATACAAAGGAATCAAAGAACTTTTAAAATGCTTTTAACTAATTAAATAGGACAGCTTCTTTGACGTGCCATGTACTACTACACCAAGAGTTTCTGTGGTAGCATTTTAAGAAACTCTGTCTTTCAATGCCCACAGACCTACCAGGAGATGGGCAAATGGAGAAATATTTTCCTTCTGTAAGGAGGGAGGTGGGGGAGAATTACACATGTAATTGTATAAATTATTTCAGTCTAAAAATAAGAGCACTCAATGATAAGATAAAGTGACCATGCCTTTTAACTATCAACATCCTATCACCATTCAGCAATCAGCAAAACCGAGTTGCTACAGCCAGTCTTCCTGGTATGGTTCCTTTCACTGCTGTTGGTGGGCAAGTGACTGCTGATCCCACCTATGGAGGCTGGGTGGCGCTGGGTGGACAACGACAAGCAGAAGACAACAGCGGCTGCAGGTACACACCCTGAACGGGCACCGGCACCTCTTCACCCACCCCCAAAGAACATGGAAGCTCACCCACCTGCCAGACCAGGTGCTCCTCAGCCCCAGAGGTTGCAGACAGGCAGACGCTCAGCACAATGGTGTGGGATGAGGAGGTGAGGATGCTGGCGATGATGGCATCCCGCATATTGAAGGGCAGCATGGTGTACACCACGAAGATGATGAAGAGGAAGAAGGACACCTGCAGTGGAAGAAGAGCGGGAGAGTCACCGAGTACCTGGGCTCCCAGGGCTTCCTCTCTCCTTCCCAGTAAAGGCTGGAAAGCCAGTATGCTCACTGAGGAAATAATAACATGGCACGAAAACACAGCATGCCAAGACACGTCTACCGGGCTACAATAAAGAACGGATCGGTTTTGTGATGGAGAAAAACAATTCTGTGTAAAATTGCAGGACTTTCAGTTTTGGTTTCCAAACCACTGCAAACATCACAAGGCAAACGGACTGTGTGTGGATGTAGATGAAAGGCTGGTCTTAAACCATCGGCGTTTGGTTCCTGTGATTTAGAGTTAATAAAGGCAGGTGCAAAGAGCATGAATACAGATGGTTCAAGAGAAGAGTTGGGAAGAGTTTGGTACTTCCTACCGATGAGACTGAATACAGAATAACTACATGAGCCAGCAATTCCACTCCTGTGTATATATCCCAAAGAACTGAAAACAGGCACTCACACAAACACATGTACACACCTGTTCATTACAAACCTGTGTCACAGCAGAAAGTAGAACAAATGTCCATGGAGGGATGAATGGATCTGGCATATCCATACAATGGGATACTCCTCAGGGATACAATGGAATACAGCACTGATCTGGGCTCCAGTGTGAATGAACCTCAGAAAGATTATACGGAGTAATGGAAGGTTGAGCAGAAGACCCCATCTGGTAGGATCCCATTTAAATGGGGTGTACCCAATAAGTAAATCCACAGAAATAGAAGGTAGCTTTTTGCTGCCAAGGTGGGCTAGGTGGGGAAGGAAGAGAGAGTAACTGCTTAAGTGATGCAGTTTCTCTTGGGGCTCATGAGAAAGGTGCAAACCAGACAGAGGGGACGGCTGCACAGTGTCAAAAACACACTGAATGCCACTGAGTTCACTTCGAAATGGTTAATTTATGTCACATGAATTTCACCTCAATAAAAACAATTGGTATGAAACCACTTAGAGAGAGGCTTGGAATAGACAGGAAAGTGTTTAATAGTTAATAAATAAAATAGCTATTTCCATTACCAAAGGAGTGGGATGGAAGCACAAGAAATTGAGTAAAAAGGGGGCATGCCCAGCAGGCAACGAACGGAGGCCAGGGAAAGTGGGGCGGGGCAAGCTCTGCCAAGCAGCTCTTCACTGCAGGGCAGGAGCAAAGGTAAGGAGGAAGAGTCCCCGCTAGCATAACCCTGTGCTGTTGGGAGGGGACTCGGAGGCCCAGCGCAGCTCGGGGGAAGGGTCCCGACACAAGTCACTGTGAGTTCCTGAGCTTGGCTTGGTGAAGGTCAAGCTCGCAATGGATTTATGAAGAGCACAGCCCCATGGACACAGTGCCCATTTTCAGGAGCCTGCACCGCATGTATTTCCAGAAAGTGATGGTGTGTTACCATGCCGAAACTCCAGAGTGTCTTATAAGCTCATGAGTATTTGTGTAACTGTCACAGACAAACAAGCATGTGGGAGATGGAGCAGGCACAGCCTCAAAGTAAGCTTGGATGCCACAATGTGTGCAAACATGTATGAGCTCCTGTGGAGGCAGCAGGTTTTGGCTGTGGAGATTGGATGGCAGGAGCCTGATTCTCAGGGTCTTCAAGATGCAGTGGGCAGAGGCCATGAGTATCTGCTGTCACTTCACAATTTGTCTAGGCCAAGAGAAGGTCCCCTCTTCCCACAGCCTCTGGCTGAGGAGACCATGAGGTGGCCTCCAAACCATCTTCTTTTTTGGTTGCAACCACCATCTCAGAATGGTGACCCAGAAGAAAGGTACTGAGCATGGGCAGAGTGACCAGGAATTCTCTGCAGCAATCTGGGGTTCACATGGACCATCTGTCTCAAGCCCCCATTTCCTCCCCTTCGATCTATATTTATGAGGGCCCTCTGGCCAAGAACTGTGGGTGAACATATTACCATAGCAATATTTTTTCTGCCAAATATTTTCCTTTCACCTCTTCAAAATAAAAGACTATGAAGATGTTTGGGGGTAAAGCATTATTATTTAGTAGGGTGTTTATTTGACTTGTTCCATTCTTCATATGGAATGTGAATCCAAGGTCCCCCTCAAAATCTTAGGTGGTTTGTATATCAAGAGGCAGAGTGGAGATGGGAAGAGACCTCACTGCCCATGAGGGTTTCCATGCAGTGGGCAGTGCTCCAGCCTGCCAGCCTCCATGTCTTCCCAGGCAAGAATGTGCAGAAAGACTTCTTGGAACCAATAATCGTATTTCCAAACCACTAATAAGCAGGGCGGGCATTCACTGAGGACTTGGTGTTTGGGTCCTTCCCAGCTTGTCACATGGGCCTGAAAGAACTGCTGAGCTGTAGGAAAGGTTTCTTTAGGAGGGAGAAAAGCAATGGCTGTGTGTCTACAGCTTACCCAGAAAATTAAATTTGCTTTGGAACCCCTACTATCCATCAAATTAGAGGAAATACTTCCAATTAAGATATTTTTATTTCTATACATCACACATATGTGAAAAGTCATGTGCTACAAGAGGGTTTGATGTTTACAGCAGCACTGTAAGGAGATGCAAGCTCAGCCCATTTTTCAGAAGACTTCACTAGTGCAGAGACGTGGGAAACTTGGCCAGTGACTTATCAGCGAATGTCAGAGCCTAATATGAGCCTGGGTCCTAGCTTTTCTAGCTCTTCTTGGTCAAAAGCTCGCAATATTCCCCTCCTCTTATAGATACAAATCTGACTAATTAGTATAAGAACCAAAACTTCAAAGTGAAGGCCTAGGAAGGCATGAGTGCACACGCACCATTTCTGAGCCTGACAACAGGCACTGCTCTCTGTCGCTACGATAACTATGTCCAGTGCCTGGCACTGTGGCTCAGGTTCTGAATTCTTTTGGTACACAGCTTCATACACTCATAGGTGGGGCTTTTGGAGGTGACTGGACCATGGGTTTGTGATAATGGATGAGGCCACTGACGAGTTTAGAGCTGAATGTGATCTTGGGAGGGAAAGCCTGGTCAGAGGAGGTGGTCACTGGGGGCGTGGCCTGGAAGGGTCTGTCTCCCTCCTCCTCCCTTGAGCTCTCTGCTTCCTGCTGCCCTGCCATGGACTGTTTCTCCTCTGCCATGCCCACCGCCGTGCTGCCCTGCCTTGGAGCCAGCCAACTATGGACAGAAACCTCTACAAACTGAGCCAAATAGACCTTTCCTCCTTTATCTTCTGGATGTCAGGTGGTTTGTTCCAGTGATGAGAAAAATAACTAAGATACATAGTAAATGTACATTTTCTAGTACCAAAATTGATGGCCTATCACCAGAAAACAAAACAAAAGTACATGTCTTTCATAAATGCACATTTTTCTTCTATTGCAAACACTGTTACTATTTTTTGAAACTACCTTAACTTTTGGACAGTTTAATTTTGGGCTGCTTCAAAGTTCTAAAATTCTAATATCATTTTCATTAGCATGAATCTTTGCAAATGTTTGGTGTTTTGGAATGGAAGCACATGGCAGGCCTATCCACAGTACTCAGAAGGAGAGTAGACCTGCAGTTTCCTGAATACAGCAGCTCTTGCAAGTGCTCACTTGTAGATGGCAAAATGAATTTTCTAAAGTTTAATTGAGTAACTTGCATTAAATCAAGTTCAGGGTCAAAGTAGCAGCATTTCTGAAACTGAGTTATTGGTAACTGAGCAGTATCTGCTGTCAGGACCGGGACAAAGAAAATCAACTTCACCCCAGGTCCCATGGGGCAAACATTCTTCACAACTTATTAATCTCAGAGAGATCCACACTTCTAAGCCTGCTTTCCAACACAACTTCAAATAGGGCCATATGTAAAACTAAAATGGATTTGGCACATCTGAGGAATGTGTGGGTGAAATGCTCCACAATGTCTAATGCAATCTCTAGGTTTACCATGTTACCATGGGGACATGGATCCCCCTCATATGGACCTCTCTGTCCAAAGGCTGAGAGGAGCAGCCTCTGATCAGATTGCTGGACCCCCAGCTTCTCAGGCTGGTGCAACATGGAAGAGGCAGCACTTGCTCCAACAAGGCAGTCTGCAGTGTGTTACCTCGTTGCAGCTTCATGTCTGCCAAATGAAAAGACGTACATGTCTTCCTTCTGATCTCCTACTTGGAACTCCAGCCTCACAAGCTCCTAACCAAGAGCTTTCCTCTGTTTCTAAACATGTTCATCTTTCAGGATAACAGATTTCTATCCATGGTGACACATCTTCCAATCATCCAAATGCAAACCACTGAAAATTCACCTGGGTAGTGCTCTCCCTCATATCTATGCTCAGAAACTGTCTTCTAACTTTGAATTTGAGCATGCCTTGTTCCCGTCCACATTTTCTCCCACTAAGCTGGTTCTCAGTCTTCCCATTTCAGAAGAAATATATTCTATAAGCTCTGTCCTCCTCTACTCTCTATCCCTCAAAGAGAAAGGCAGAGTGTAACTTTCCTTGTTTGTGTTCACTCCACCTCCTTTCTCCATATCTTCGGTAATTGTCAGGACTCTTCTGGGCACATGATCCAAGTTTACTTTAACATTTTCCTTCCAGTTCATTGAGGATCACATCGTGCTCTGACAAATGGAGCATGAGCAGAAATGATTTGTCCTTTCCAGGTGGAAACTAAAAACTACTGTATAATTTGCCATTTCCTCTTTCTTCCCTGGCAATCACTGGATCGTGGCATTGGAGTTTGTCTGGGCTGGGTCCCCAAGTGAGGAGCAGAATCCCTCAGTCATGTTCACAACTGATGCACTTTTAGAGTGCTCAGCCCAAGTCCCTAAGCATGTGGATCCACTCCTGACTGGTATCAAGGTCTTCTTCATTCATATTCACTTGCATTCATGTAATCTCTTCCCCGCTGCCTCACTCCTATTTTTTCCAAGTTGTAAAGTATTCCCCAGCAATGATTACACTATAACTTACAGTCAACACGGCCTTAATGCTGCCTGCTCATGGCAGGACAGGTGCTTGTTTCCTGACTGCTACATACTCTCTCTCATCTCCTCACTCCAACATTCTCCTGTCTCTAATGCACCCAACATACTACTGCCAGATTTGTGTTTCTGAATGCACAGGTCTAATATTCTCCCTTGGATGATGAACTACTCTGGCTAAATCAGAGAACTCTCCCAGAAATGGGAAAAAAAATCTCTTCCTACCACACTTCTCCTTTCTCTTTTTAAATTCACTGTGTTTATATTTCCCATTTAATGGTTAATACTCACTCTTCCCAACACTGATTAATGATGCTTTGAGAGCAAGGACTAGATTTCCTCAATGCCAAGACTTCCATTCCTAGGATAGGACCTAGTACATGGCAGATTTTCCACAAGTGTTTGCTGCCTGTCCTGATATGACTCAAGGCACATCCACGTGATTAGCATCTGCTCCATAAATGCATCTCTAGAAACATTATGCTATCTTCATTGATCCTATTGGCCTCACCATTAGCTGTAAACATGTTGATTCTTGAGTTAGCATTTCTCTACTTCATGGACCAATGACATTAAAAACTCAACCAGAGAGACATGATCATCAGCAATTAGCAGGAGATCCTGGGCAGAAGAGGGGACAGTCCTTGTTCTCAGGGGACACAGACTGTATGCACAGCTGCTCCTCCTCACTCTACCTCCAGCAGCCCTGAGGCCTAGAGGGAAATCTCTCCCAAGACTGAGGGCACAAGGCAATCTTCATCTACAGAAGGAAGGGGAATATTGTCCCTATTTTCTCACAAAGGAGGCTCTTTTGCAGAGAAGAGCTCATCTCTTTTTGGGAGGTAGATGGTCCTCTTGGGTTAGCATCTGGCAGGGCAACTGCACGTGATGTAAGTCTCATGGCCCTCATGACACGGGGAGCTACAGTTTTATGTAACTCATACAAATTATATAAATTTTAATCTGCTATGAAACTGATGGATGGAAGAGGCCACTAGATCCACTTCTTCAGAGGCTGGAGAGACCTACATGTGTAGGACTACAAGCTTCCGTGATTTCATGGATTTTTCAGGAGCAAATGCCAAGTGTATCAGTTTCCTGCATCCATCATAACAAAATACCATATGTTGAGTGACTTAAAACATCAATCACAAAAATTACTTTGTCAGTATTCCAAATCAAGGCATCAGTGAGGTTGCTCTCAGGGAGCTCTTGCCTGCCTCTCTCCTAGCACATTATGGGAGGTTTCTACAGTTCTGTGCTTCCACTGGAGAGTAGAGGCATCCTCCAGTCTCTGCCACCATCAGTAAGAGGGCTTGTCCCTGGGAAGATGTGTGTCTTCCCATGGTACCCTCTTCACTGTGTGTCTCCATCCAAAAATGACATTAGCCACTGGATCTGGAGTCACCCTAAACCCACTATAGGGATCCCATTTTAACTTTTTACATGTGGAAAGGCCCTATGTTCCAATAAGGTCAGATTCATAGTCAACTGTCATATTGAGGGTTAGGACATTCAGAGACACAAATCAACCCATAACATCAAGTTTATACTGTAGATTACAACAGAATTTAGATCTCAAGTATTCTCTGTCCACTTTACATCCTATGTTCCAATTCCAAGTAAGACTTTAAAATTAAATGTCCAGAATATCAAGATTATTTGCATCTCAGATATCCAAGATAACTTGCTAAGTTTTGTTTTTGTTATTTTGTTGTTGCTGTTGTTTTTCTTTGACAGACAGTTACCATGGACATGGACAGAAGCTAAGGAGCAGCTTAAGCAAAGTAGCGTAGACATAGACATGCTTCTAAGTTGACTCTACACAGGTCAGAGGTGTCACTGTCCCACCCCGTCCCAAGTCTCGGGGTCAAAGCTTGTGGACATTCAGAGTATGGTTCAATATATCTGTCAGGGATCAATGACAAGAAAAGAATTCCAGAACATGCCAATAATAGCTTAAAAGATGAAGCTTTTGATTTTTTTTTTCAATGAGTCCCTCAAATCTAATCTCCTAATGAAGCTTCTCTGTTCATCTCATTCTCTTCTAGAATATTTAAACATGCATAATCAGCAAGATAATCAGGATCAGTTATGTAAATCAGTGCTTCTGTGGAGAAATACACTAGCAGACAGAGATTTTCTATTTTTGTTATGCTAATAATGTTAAGGGAAATAACATCTCAGTGAACATAATGTAAGCATTTTATAACCAGAAGCAGAGCTCCCCAAATTGTTTTTCTCTCCAACAGATTTCTGAGAAATCAGAAATAATATAATACTGTATTTTAAGTAGTATTTTATTTTCTAGAGAGAGATTTTCCTGAAAATCATAGTTATTATGCCAGCCTCACTATAATATTAGGATATAGTTTTTATAATATTGTATTTTATCATTGGAGAATATAACCAGAAATGCAAAAAATAATACAGCTTGCACAAAAAGGTAGAATTCTTTAGACACTTCTCTAAAGAAGATATACAAATAGTAAACAAACATACAGAAAAAAATGTTCAATATCAATAATCATTAGGGAAATGCAAATTAACCATGATGAGATAGCCCTCCCAACTGTCAGCATGGCTATTATCAAAAGACAAAAGGTGGCAAGGCCGGGGATTTAGCTCAGTGGTTCTGCCACCTGCCTCACAAGCACAAGGACTGGAGTTTTATTCCCAGTACCAGAAAAAAAAAATGGCAAATGTCGACCAGTATGTGGACATAAGGAAGCCCTGCACATTGTCAGTGGGAGTGTACATCAGTACAAGTATAAGGAGAAGTTGGAGAAAGATTACTCTAAAACTCAACACAGGGCTACTGAATGATCACCCTGCAACCCCACTTCTGGTATTTAGACTTGAAATCAGTATGATGAAGAGACATCGCCCTCCCTCATTCACAAAAGCCAACACCTGGACTCAACCTAAATATCTTCCAGTGGATGAATGAACAAGGGGCATGCGCTGCACATGCACGGAGGAAGAGTATTCAGCCTTCACAAAGGAGACAGTCATTTGCAACAACATGGCTGGAACTGGAGAAAATTGCACTAAGTGAAATAAGCCAGGCGTGGAAGACAAATCTTTTATGTTCTGACTTATGTGTGGAATCAAAAACAATTAAGCTCAAAGAAGCAGACAGCAGATGATTAGCAGAGGTCTGAGTGGGGCCATAATGATCAAGGGCTGCAAAACCACAATTAGACAGGAGAATAAGATTTCTTTCTACCTTGAGACCAACTGCACAGCCCAGTGAGCATAATAAACAACCACACACTGTACATTGCAAAATTACAAAGAAGTAAATGTTAAATATTCTCATCACAAAAAGGCTGAGTATTCGGGGTGCTGGATAGGTTCATTAGCTTGATTTGATTATTCCATATTGTATCACTGTATTTAGAAATCATAACATCACTTAGTTTAAATCTAAAAATTAAAATGAAAAATAGAATTCTTGAATATACTAATCTAACTGGGCACTGCAGAAGGTAAGCTCTACACTGACAATAAAACTTTTCATTGAATTAATTTCATTGAATATTATCTTCACTTCAAAGGATTGATGCTTTTGAGAACATATATGTATGACCATCTTTAAAACGTCCTGAAAACATAACTAGAGATCTATATAGCTAGAAGCACACTTTCAACTTTTCAAAAGCAAAGCTGGAACCAGTAATGTAGTGGTGGCAGCATGCTTGCCTAGCATGCTCAAACCCTGGGTTTGATCCCCAGCACTGAAAAAAAAATTCTACAAAATAATATTTACTTTTTCACCTACATTAGTGCTCTCTTATCTTGCTCCTTGATCATACTCAAATAAGGATTACTTTGGCTCACTACTACATTTTCTATACAAATATTATGAAGTATGTAAACAGTCTTCTTTGTTTGAATTGGGAGAATCGCAGCCATTTCCATGCTTAGTGAAAACCATCCCTGTATTAGGGCTTCCTCGAGGGGCTATGGCTGTACCATTCCTCCAGCTGATTTAGCTGTGTCCTGCCCTGTCTCCCTTTTCTTCCTCCGCTCCTCTCCAAGAGGGCAGGCGTGCATGGATAAGGGACCGAGCACTGAATGTACATACACGAGTGTTTGTACACATCTTCCACCCCACCCAAGTGCCACCAGTCCCCAGCTCTGGGGTTCAGCTGAGAACACGGCAGTCCGCAGGGAGGCCAGCACCCCCAGTACAACTCCCAGGGAAAGGGTACACTTTCTCCCGCTTGCAGGCCCTTCCTCAGAGGCCATCTGGAGCCCAGACCCGAGCAGGATTCTGCAACAGTCCAGGTCTGGATGCAGCCAGACACTTCTGAGTTCCTCAGGTTCTGTTCTCTTGCCTATCATGTCAGCTCCTCTGGGCTTCCTGAGATTTCACTTGGGGCTGCGGGCTGATTCCCATGGCCTCACGTCTAAGACCTAATTCCTGATTTCATGGGCTTCTGACGCACTAGATTATACAGACACTGTAGCCCAACTTTTGTTAATATTTTTTATTGGAATGCATTAAACAGAAACTCTAGGTTGTCAAGATAGGCCTGGGGAATGTGGATACATTTTTCAGAGTATTTGATACCCACCCCTAACCTCAAACAAACCTCTGTTCTCTTCATGCTCTTTTCCATTTCACTTAGGAAACTTCCAGTTCCCAAACCTATACACTTTTTCCTTCCTCATTCTCTCCATTCCTAAAAGGCATCTTTAATCCATCTGTTCCCTCCTGCCTGTGGCTACAACAGTCACAATTACAGAGCTTATCCACAGGTTCCCACATTGCATCCAAATAGTCTCTGCTATGTCCCCTACAACACAATTTCCAAACAAATCAAAATGGTAGTTGTAAAAACACAATCACATCATCATTTCCCTGACTGTGTCCCTCTGGGGCTGTCTAGGACACCTAGAAAAAGCCACTCAGTCTCCAGCATGTCAGTCAATGTCCATGGAGTCTGGTCCTGTTGACATCTCCAATCTCATGACCCACCCTTTGCCGGTCACCACATTCCCTGTCCTCCCTACCGCCTCCTGGCCAGTCCTGGAGAAGAAGCCTCAGACCTCTGCCCTGCTTGCTCTCCCACCCCAAATGGTCTTCCTGGACTCTTCCCTTGGCTGCTGGTCACTCAGGCCTCGCCCCCTCCCCAGGGACAATCCTACAGATCTCACTTCCATTTTCTCCCTTGTTCATTCTTATACATTATTTAAAATTTTAATTTTCTGTCTTTCCTTATACATAAGTAGGGTCCTAGAGATAAGGACACTGTGTAGATGGTGCCCAGTGTCTGAGAATGGAAAAATGGCAACAAGTATTGGCTGAAAGAAAGGAGGAAGGAATAAGCCCCTGGGTAAGGACACAGGACAGTTCTGGGCAGGGAAGCCTCTGGACGCTGAGGAGAGATATGTTATGTCCTCAGTGATGAGTGTTTCCAAGCTGTGCGCCTCACTCTGCAGACCTGCATCAATTCCCCAGGTAGTGGCACCGGCGATGGCAGTCATTTCTATCTTAAGCTCTCACCAAGAACAGATAACTAAGAACAACAAAGCCTCACAACTGCATGTTCTTCATTAAAAGACCCACATACACTGTAAATAACTACAACCACTGTGGAGGGAGTGGTGAGCATGAAACCACTTGCCTGCGCTCCGATGACGTTTACCTGGACTGCACACGGCCCACCCTTCTCCACAGTTCCTCCAGGCTGTGGGAGGCACAAGCCCCCACAGTGCCTCCTATCATGCCCTGGGCCAACACTGACCCTAAAATGCCCCTCACTTGGTGAGGCTCTCGGTCTTTGCTGCACCATACACAGGCCTGGGGCCTGAGTGGCAGTCTCACCTAGGAGCTTGTGTGGAGGTTACATACTGGGCTGCACCCTAATTTACCAAGTCGGGCTCAATACAACCTGGCTTCTTAGGCACTGTGCCTGTGACCCCCATCACTCCCAAGGTGGTCAGTGGACACCAATAGTCAGTGTTGCTCTTGCTATGGTGATGAGTGAGGTAGGGGAGTCTCCAATGGGCCCAACAAGTAAGCGTGGCACGAGGATAACACACAGGGCTCCACCCTGCACTCCTGCTCAGTTTGGTGTCAATCACTTGGGGAATTATGAGGAAATCATACCCATCTTTGACTAGATCACTGTGTTTTCTTTCTTGATGCACCCAAACCAATCTGATTTGAAAATAAAGAACACTATAATAGATTTTTTTCAACTTCATTTCTACTTAATAAGCAAATGTGACCAGACCAAGAATTCCTGTGCACAGGAGATCGCCTGGACACGTCTGGCTCTGCTTGGCAATTACTCCACCCTGGTGCTTCCATTCATGGCTGGAAAGCTTGCATTTCATCAGACGTAAATGAAATGACCAAGGGAGTCACAAAATGCCATCTCCTCTGAAAATCTGAATACTATTTTAAGTACAATCTCATTTTTCATGCTGTGAAAATCACACCTAGAAATTCTCAGAAATTAATTTTATACAATTCCAAAAATTTCGTTTAAAATGTATTATGCATACGTTGCTTTGAAATAAGTACACATTGTGGCATGACTAAACAGAGCTAACAAACATAAGCAGTACTTCACATACATTTCATTTCTTGTAGTGAGAAAATTTAAAATCTACTGTCTTAGAAATTTTAAAGACTATGATACAGTGCATTGTTCTTGGTCACCATGTGGTATAACAAATCTCTTGCATTTATTCTTCCTGTCTAGTTGAAATTTTGTATCCTTTGGCAAATATTGCCCCAACTCTCTGTTCTCCTAGCCCTTCTCCACCAGCATTCCACTCTTTACTTATCAGTTAACTTCTTTAGATTCCACCTAGAAGGGATGTCATGCAGTGGTTCTCTTTCTTCACCTGGTTTACTTCACATAACAGAATGTGCTCCCATCCCTCTGCTGGCAAACGGAAGGATTTCCTTCTTCTTCAGGACTGGTACCCGACAGTGCACATATAACATATTACCTTTATACACCCCAATGCACTTGTTGTTGGCTATGGGGAGTACTGTGCTGGACATAGGGGTGCAGACCTCTTCAACATGTGGAGTTCAAATCTCTCCAATGTACTGATTTCCTTGGTTTTGGATATATACTTAGAACTAGGATTGCTGGATCTTCTGGTAGTTCAGCTATTTTTAATTTTTTCAGTAACTTCTATAATGGCTATATCAGTGTACACACTACAAAATCCTTTATTACCATAATATAAGAAAAATCTCAGAGGTATTGATGACTAGGTGATGTAAAACATCTCATTTTTTCTATATAGTTATCTTAGCTCAAAATACTTTCTGAATATCAACTCTATTAGAATGTTAAAACATTTCTTTAAATGTTATATTATTAAGCAAAAGAACACATATTATGTTCTTTGATGAAAAGCTTGAGTTCCAAATGAGCAGTGATGAAGTCGTGAATCACTGGATAGCTTTCATTTATCCTTTGAAAATGTTATGCAGAGTTAGAGAGACTGATGATGGAATCAGAGGTAAAATAATGACCTTCACTGTGCTTTTTTATTTGAAATAAGTATGAGGTATATCATACATTTTTAAAAGCTTGAAAAAATATTAGGAGAAATCTCCTTGCTTGTTTCTGGTATCCATCTGCCTGTGTGTGTCATCTTCATTGCTTCATTCACCATGACTTCCTTTAGCTGCTGGTACTTATTTTAAGCTTATAATAAATGAGGCATTTTATCCACTATTAAGGTGCTATACTCAGATCCTAAGTGCCTCAAAAATGGCCTATGTATAGAAAGGTTGGGGTGCTACTAGGAAGGGGTGAGGCCTCGTGGAAAGAGTTTAGGTCACAAGAGAAAAATGTACTTAGGGGATACCGGAAACTCAGACCCTTCCTGACTCTTTCTTTGCCTCCTGACTGCTGTGGATAAGAATCTCACTCCTTCTCATCCCGCCTCACCACAGCCCCAAGGCAATTGTGCCAAGCAGTGCTAGCCTAAATCCTCTGACACTGTGAGTCAAAATAAACTTTTCTTCCTCCTAATTTGATGATCTCAAGTGTTTTGTCACAGTAAGGGAAAGCTGACACATGAGTGTAATACAAGGCTCCTCTTCTAAAGATCCTTGATGTCTCCTGGAGTGAAGGCCAATTTATACATATATTTCTTTATTTCTCCCACTTTTTAGTACCCTGATAGAAAAATAATAACTGCATGATGAATATGCAAGCTGATTTGAAAAGAGTTGGAATATGTAAACTTTCCACCAATCATGAACAAACTCTTGCCTTTTGTGTGAAACTGAGCTACCTTCTCCTTGCTCTGTTAATGCGTTCACAACACTGACTCCCTTGTGCCTTCCAGCAGCATGCCACTCATACATTGTACAGCTAGTGCCTTAATACCTTTCAGATCTTTACAGACTTGTTTCAGATGTTGGTTTCTAGCCAACGCAAAATTAAGATCATAGGGATTTTCCTGTTTCTTAATGTAAAAGACAGTGGAATATATTATGTCTATAATTCTTCCTCCTTTGCCTTGCAGTATACTTACTACCCACCAACTCTGAACGGAGCCACATGATGTACTTTCAGGAAAGGAAGAAGGCAAAAACAACAGTACACCAGTTCAGAATTAAGGTTTTACAAGACCTCAATTTGCAGTTCCTTCTTCTTGCAGTTTGGGCCTTAATAATGAAGGTCATGAAAGCCCAATTCTTCAACTGGGCTCTGGATTGAAGATACATGGACCAATGCTGCAAGCTACTCTGCCTGCTGAGCCTGGACAAATTTGTCTACCACAGAGGCACTTCAGCCACCTTTAAGCCCTGCAAGAAATAGGAAATAAATTATTATTGCTGTAAGCCATTGGGATTCGGGAGTAGTTTGTTATGCAGAGTCATCAGAGCAGAAACCTATTTAACATCAGAAGTAAGGTGCTACTGAAACACAAACTCACAATGTAGGTCACTGCCCTAGGGACTAGCAAGAAGTCATTACAAGACCTGGATAATGTTATCCCATTGGACAAACAATTGGTACATATGGAATTCTAAGACGGCCACCTACCAAGAATATTCAGGCTTCACAAGCTCTTGAATCACATGATAAAATCTATCAAAACAACGGTGAACCTAAGAAAAGGTGGGTCTCTCCCAGAAATCCCTCTCACTATATAAAAAAGTCTGTCATCCAGTCTAAAACTGACCTTTTGTGGATCTCAAAACCTTTTACAAGCAGAACATATTGACAAGCATTTTTTTTAATTTTACATGTGGGGAAAACAGGGCACTGAGGAGTTAAGTATTTTGCCCAAAGTCATAAAATAGCATTAAGAATAAGCCATGATGTTCTGCTGAAGCTAAAATGCAACTCCAATATAATCACTGAAGGTTACAGAGCAACCCAAGGTGGGCTGGCTCAGTACAGAGGGTGTTCATGTTATTCAGACTAAAAGAAGCCCTGAGAACTCATCTGTCCTGCCCGTACACCTTTCTCTAAAACCAGGAAGCCCTTTTTCTTAAAAATAAATTTTCTCATCAAATGCAAAAAAATAAAAGACAAGTTCCTTTGGAAGCAATCTGACAAAATAATGTTGTTTATTATTGTTGCATGATTAGGAGAAAGTAATGTGCTTTTTGATAATTTTTAAAAGTATTTTTCCAGAAGCTGAAAAGTAACTTTCTCCATTCTGATTTTATATTTTTACAAATGTGACTCCTTTACTATTTTCATCCCTTGCTGCCCCTTTTTATTGTGACCAGGATGGTGCCAGCCCATCCTTCTTAAAGAACTCTCTACCCTCCTTCTTGACCTGCGGTAATCAGACAGCCAAAGCCAATGAATGTGTCACAGATTTAATCTTTTCTATAGCAACTCCATTAACTTCACTTTCAATAATGCTCGGATTTAAATTATACAGTACATAGCCATTAAATCAAGGATTTATTCTGAGCTCACGTATTTAAGGAAAATTAAACAGACACAGCTCTTGGCTAGAGTGTCATACAGCAGACAGCAATTCCCTTCCACCCCAGTGGTCCCAGCAATCACATAAATAGGAAGACTCTGACAACTCCATTAGCAGAATTATTCAATCGAATTTCACCATCCCCTGCTCCTTTTACACCAATTGTCCAGGCAGTGATAACTGTAGCCTCATCTTTATTTATTGTTTCTCTTTTCGTCCAAATGGCAGCTGTTTCATTCTACCCTTAAAGAACTATGATAAGATCTTTGCCTCTGTGTGCCAGTGTATGAGCAAATGCACATTTTGCACGTTTGAGAGTGGTATTAGAATTAAATCATTGGCCTACATGTAAGGGAAAAGCCAAAATGGTCTGTTGCATACTTCATGTGCATGAACTGGAGATATATTTTCAGGGCACATGATCTGATTTTATCTATTTTTTGACAATGCTCCAGTTGTTTAGACAAACACTTTATTGAGTACTTGGCATCAGGCTGGGCTAAAATGATGGCTAATGGGCTATGCCATAAACACCCACATCCCAATCTCTACTTATATATAGGAAAACACTGCTGTATGAAACAATTTGAATAAGTATTTACTACCTCCATAACAGGTAGGCTTTGAGCAGAGATCGTGTCCTGGAAAACTACTTTGAAAAATACCATCTTAGAAGTGAAGAAAAAAACAACAAAAAATAAAGTCCTTGTAAAAAAAAATTAAATGTTATGTAAAAGGGCTTTTATTTATATTCACTGTTTTGGTCCTTATGAATATTCATGTCCATATTCTTTTGAAACATTATATTTATTTAATCTGAAAGGCCATGCTTCAGATGAGAAAAACTCATGCAGGGAAAATGAGTGAATTATTCATCTAAAAACAAATATTGTTTTGGGATTCCGTTTTATACTTGTGTATTCAACATCTACATAAATCAGCATCCACTGGAGCCCTGCACTTGTGCAATGTGCTCTTACCACAAAAAGATTCACCAAGTACTAAATGCCTTTGTTTGCTTTTTGCTTTACACTGGAAGAGGGAAGTCTTAGTACAGAGAATGCATGTTGTTGAGCTGTAAAAACAAATCACTCAGGCATCCACAAGGCTTTCTTGAAAGATTCGTCCTTCCCACACAGTGCTCCACTTCAACCCACTAGCACAGAGCCATGGGGTCCCTCATGTGATCTCCTCTGTTAGCAGACACAGCAGCCTCCAGGCTGGGCCTATTCCATGGCGGAGACCAAGCCACCGCCACCTCCTGCACCAACAGCAACCACATGTGTGCACGAAACTCTGAGGTCCTTGCAGGATGTGGTCTTCCTAAGCCTCATCTCACATTCTCTCAATTGTGTCTCAGGCTTATGTCACACTGACGGCATGGCCCATGCTATTAGACAGATGTCATTTGAGCACTGCCACCACGAAAACCAGTAACAAGCCACACGCTTTAGTAGGCTTTGCTTTGCATGACTTTAAAGTCACTTCAGGATAATGATACACAGTATATCACCTATTGTTATTCCCTTATTATTTTGTTATGAAATTCTGTTTTATTTTCAAACAAATAAAAATCACTTCAAAAATGAGAAAGCATGGTACTATCTTCTGACTGAGCAATATTTATTTTTAAAGTTATAACAACCCTATTGCTACTAAATATTAACAAATATATATGAATTTCTGTTTGCTTAGGCAATAGGGTCCACAGAGAAACGTTAACTAAACAAAATGGGAACATTTCACACTCAGAATATTTTCAGAGTGCTATCTCTGTGGAAATGTGACACCAAAACAGACTCAATTGGCTTTAAAGAAATATTTCCATTCTAGTTTCTGAAACATTTGACCTTTAGGTTTGTGTTTTGGTTCATTGCACCACATGTTTTGTTTTGTTTTCTGGCCCATAAATAATTTTGACTTTGTCATTTAATAAACAAATTCCTTTATTTCAAAAGTTGCCTATGACCCACTTTTAATACACACCGAGGAATGCCAGGCAGTCCCAGACTTGGGCAAAAGGGCAGCAAGTCCGAGTGTGTTTAGCCAACATTGTTTCTGGAGGCCTACCAGGTGTTTTTCTCAATTCCACAGCTACAACAACTGCAACTGATCACCTCTACCTCAGGAGCAGGGCCAAGCCTTCAGCAAAACTTTCCTCATACTGATGTGTGTGCGTGCATCCCTATGTGTGTGTGCACGCGTGCGTATGTGTCTATAAACTCCAGTGAGTTTAGACAGAAAATATTCATGTGTTGTTTTCCTCTCTCCTTGAAATGCCATCCTCATTTTTAATTTGTGTGTCTTCACTTATATTTGTTCTCCAAAATTAGTTGTAATTTTACAATCAGCTGACCGTGGTACCCCGCCTTCCTGGCCCAGGGGCAGTCAGTACCCGAGCTCACTGGTGCTTCCTTCTGCTATGGAAACACTGCCAACTCCACTGCAGCCTCCCTACCAGGCCTGCTTCCTCTAGGCTAAGAATCCTGGAAGCGCTAGCTTAAGCCTGTGATCAATCACACTAGGAAGTCCAGCCATTTAAGGGTAAGGAAACTGAATCACAGGAGACAAGCACCTTGATGCACTGCACACAGCGAAGCCAACATCGCATGAGGGTGGGGACCCAAGTCTGCTCTAGAGCGGACCCTTCCCCTGTGTCTAAGCTCAGGCCAACGCCAGCACAAGATTGCTAAACTGACATGGCTTAGGATTTAACCCATCTTACTCAAAAGTCTAATATATTACTGATCATCACGAGTAAGCAGAGATATAATGATGCAAGTGGTTGGTTTCTCATTGCCACCTATACTTACAAGCCTCGATGTGTGCGTTTGTTGTGCTACGTGCTTACACTGCTAAGTACTGCACCATGTAACTCATCGAAACTGTATGGTAACCTATACTTCAAGAACATCGAAATCTATGAATTCACAAAACAGGAGCTTTGCTCTGAGTAGTCTCTGATGAGGATGCATTTGAATGATCTATCACCTCAATTGCCTTTTGTCGCTAGGCCCAACTCTGACTCTTGGCACTCACTGGTCATCAAGACCAAACGACCAGACTGGAGCCCAGAAAGGACTGTGTGATGCTTAGCAAAGGGACATCCCAAAGCCCCTCCCCTGGGCCCTGTGACAGTGGCCATAGCTAATGACTTCGAGGTGAGAACGACAGAGTGACATGATAGTTCCCGTTCACACTCTGCAGTGGTTTGATCCTTACTTGGTGACAATGAGGCCCACAGCAGGGGCTAACACATAGCCTCACATCTGGGATTCTGGCAAGCAAGAGAATGTTGCCCTGCCTTAATGTGGGGGCTGTCACCAACTGAGTCGCACAGTGTGGTTAGGCTGTGGCAGGGTTGGGGTGCAGGCGTTCAGTTTTCATTTGATGTCTGTCGTCACTGGCATGGATTCCTTTTTGGTTTTTTGCTCATTTTCAAGAAACATGGTTGTAATCACATTCATGCACCAGGACCAGGGAGCAGTTGTTCATTCATCCACAAGTCTGGTCTCTTCTGCATGCTGTGTCTGGCTGCCTCCCTAAGTGCATCGACTGTGCTGGAAGTGTCCTATCTACAGAGGGTGGTGTCCCGATTTTAGGAAGAGGACTCGCAGGGTGCAGACACATTTCCCGAGCATCCCAGGTGTTGGGATGCTGTGAGCATGGTGTGGTCCTGTGCCTTCACTCCTCCTGGGGGTGGGCGCCCACTGGCATCAGGGGAGGAACACCAGGCCAAGGTGGGCTCAAGACTGAGTAGGTCCATGGCTCCATTAACAGTCCGCCCCACCTAACCTTGCATCGGCTTTATCTTGTGGAAGGAAATTTGACGTTGTCTCCATTTTTGAAAATTTAATCTCTTTGTCTTTTGGTGGGGTGGGTGTGAACACCTCCCACGTCACAACCAATCCTCAAGGACATTCACCAGCTACCGAGTTTTCTAAAGCTCAGACTTGATTTTTATTCTACATCAGAACAAGGTAATTTCTTCTCAAACCCTACCATACTTTTAGGAAATGTAATTTTAAGTTGACATTTTTAAAAAATCTATGATTATGATGGAAAGTGTCAGTATTTAATGAAGTCATTTCTTTTGTTGAACAGTAACTTCCACCTTACGCCTAGGGTTGCTATCGTTCTGCAACCTGTGTGAGGAAGAGTACAGGGAGTCACATCAAGTTCAAGACTGGATGTGCCCATGCGTCTGGGACGTCCACGGGGACCAGCCCTGTCTGCTGGCACCTGTGTCCCCTCTGTCTTCATGTAGAAGTCACTAAGAGAACAGGTGATAAAGGAAAGTGCGAGTTTGGACCCTCTGCAGAAGCCCAGTAAGGAGAGAAAAGGCAAATGCTGATTTTCTAAAAAATAATTTTTTATTTAAAATGTGCCTGTTACTTGTCAATAAAAAGATGCTGAAAGTCATCCATAAGAACAGAAAAAGGCAAAGTTTCAGAAACCCTCTGTCACCATTGCAAGCCTTAAATCCCCAAAGGAGCTCAGACTCTGACACACACAGAAACTCTCTTCTGTGTTGCCTTTAACCGTGGGTCCAGAGTTTTCAAACACATTTTTTCTACCTCCGACCTAGAATTAAGATTTCCCCAAGAATCTTAGTTTCCTTAAAGAGAAGAATTAACAGTAACCAGAAACTGGGTTCTAGGAGGGACAACTTTAGGGCGCCATTTTATTTTGGGTTACTTTCCGTGACGGTGGTAAAATACAAATATGGAAACATATGCTACATGTGACGAGTTGGTAGCAATGCCTCCAGGGGACTCCAGCACTGTACTGTTTCCTTACCTGGCTCAACTGAGATGTGCGTCTCTTCTTCCACTCTGACAGCCTGGCCCTTAACATCACCAGTGTATTTGCTCCATTCCCCGACACACATTAATCATGACTTCTTTAGTTACTAGGTCAATATAAAAACAGGCTAGGTTCAAAGCATGTTTCAGATTTTTTTTGTTATTAGAAATTTTCCATAAGGATGCAGCGTAGTGCCCTTGAATCAGTTTTTCTTTGTGTGTTGTTATCAGTGTTGCATAGGTTTAGGTTAATTTGAGGATTTGACTTTTTTCTGCATCTTATTTAATTCCTTAATATATATATGAATAAAATTCAAAACAATATACAAAATAAATGCATTTTTCTAAAAACTTAACTGCAT
>NW_004624751.1:5041629-5103246 GCF_000247695.1 Heterocephalus glaber | reverse complement strand
ATATGAAAAAATGTTCAACATCACTGGTCATTCAAGAGACGCAGATGAAAACAATACTGAGATTCCACCTCACCACAGAAGAATGGCTGCTATCAAGAAAGCAACCAATAACAAATGTTGGCAGGGGTATGGGGAGAGAGGTACCCTTCTCCATTGTTGGTGGGAGTGTAGACTGCTGCAACCACTGTGGAAATCAGTATGGAGATAGCTCAAAAAACTAGGTCTAGCAGTCCCATTTGACCCAGGTATTTCTCTGCTGGGCATCTTCCCAAAAGAATTAAAAGAATCATAACCACAGCGATATATGCCCACCCATGTTTATAGCGGCACAGTTTGCAATAGCTAAAGCTTTGAAACAACCCAAGTGTCCATCAACTGGAAACTAGATAAAGAAGATGTGCTGTTTTTTTTATAAAATGGAGTACTACTCGGCCATAAAGAATGAGAAACTAGAGACATTTATAGCTAAACGGATGCATATTGAAGCCATAATCTTAAGTGATATAAATAGGACACACATGTGTAAATACTGAATAGTTTCTCTGGTGTGAGAAACTGAAAGTGTAAACAAGGATTAAAATGATTAAAACAAATAACTGATAACCTGAAATAGGAAGAAAAAGTCTAAAGGAGTAGGGGAAGTGGGAGGGGAAGGGGAAAGGAAAGAAGGGAAAGGAAAGAAGGGAAAGGAAAACTTATGAGAAAAGTAAAAAATGGAAACAAAATCTTTGTAAATAGGGAAGGGTGGAGGGGGTGAAGGGAGGACAGGGAATGGTGAAAAATAAGAACAAAGATGTATCATGTACAGGTACAAGCACCCAATGATAAATGTAAATGTATAGTATACCTAAAATGTACCAATAAAAGAATTTAAGGAAAAAAAAATAAAAAGAAAATATGTCCCTAAAGTCCCAAGTGTTCAGAGGTGGGGCTTTTGCAAGCTGCCTGGATGGTGAGCAGGTTACACTCATCCAGGGGTTACTCTGCTGATGAGTTCACAGTGGAAAGTGCTGTTTGGAGGTTGGCCTTGTTGGAGGAAGAGGTCGCAGAAGGTGTTCCTTGGGTGTCTCTCCCCACCTTTCTGGCCCTTCCTGCTCTCTCTGCTTCCTGGATGTCACAAGTTCAGCAAGTTTCTTCCACCAGGCCCTTTGACCATGATGCTTCTGCCTCGGAGGCATTTGACCATGGACTGAACTCTCTGTAATGGTGAGCCAAAATAAACCTTTTCTCTTTTAAGTTGTGCATGTCAGGTACTTTATCCAGGTAATTTAAACATGACTAATCGTGTTACTTTTCTTTCCTTGCTGGGACAAAACACCCAAAGTTAAAGGGGGAAAGGTTTATTTGGCTTACAGTTTGTAGAGGTTTCAGTCCACAATCAGCTGGCTCCAAGGCAGGGTGGCAGAGGGGCAACAGTTCATGGTGGTGGAAGCAGAAAAATCAATAAGAGACTTTACTAGTGTCTTTCTGCTCCTTTTATCTTCTTCAGACTACCAGGATTAGAGTGGTGCCAAACCAATCACTCACATGGAGTGGTTTAGTAATCACTTGCCCTTAATCCTAGCATCAGGCACTCTAGATTCACTCGCATAGGGCTTCGGGTGGACATCTAGATGCAAACCGTAACACTAATACAGGATCATACTACCTTGTTTATTCTGGTGTTCCAATTCTTCCATCTCTGATTTTCCCTAGGGAAATGGTTGGTTTTAGAACTGGAGCAGGAAGAAAACAAGGTAAGACTTGGGCCTATTCCACTGTAAGCAAGTACATTAAAAACAAAATAAAACAAAATCCCACAACAACAGGCATGTCGGGGCACAGAGAGCTCCCCATTTGTTAGCCTTTCTCTCTTCAACTGAATTTCTTTTAAGCAGCACACAGTTGGGCCTTGTGAGCTGAAGCGAAGATTTCTCTTCCTTTATGAATGAGTTAAGTCCAGTTACATTTACTGATATGACAAAAGGTCACAACTTGGTTAAGCTGGTTACATTATACCATTTCCATTACCTTATTTTTACTACTTTTTTCCTCTATGTATAGGGTTTGTTTTTATTTTTAAAAAGGGTTTGCATTTTTGTTTTAGTGGTAAAATTACATTAATATCTGTATCTAAATATGTATAGCTTTGTTATTTTTTCCAAATTATTGCATACTATTTGCTTTGTCACTTTTGAATTATATCCTCTGATTCCTACTTATTACCTAGGTACAAATGAGGTAGTTATTTTATTTTTCCTCCTCTCTCCTGCATGTCCACTTGTGATCCATGTATTTCTAGCATCCATACAAAAATGGGAAATATCTATGTACATGTCCTAAGGGACTCCAGAAAGTGAACAATGTTGCATAACCAGAATCCAGAACAAGAAACAAAATATTTCAAAACCTGCCCTTGTAGCCCAGCCCCTACATCAACAATTCTGCAAAAGTCTTCACCATGTGATGTCAAATGTCATGGACTAATTTCAGAGGTTTTCAGATTTTATCTGAATGAAATCATGCCACATAAATGGTTTATTTGAATTTTTTATTTTCCCCATGACCTATGCAGACTACATCCACATCAGTAAATGTAATCCTTGTGCTTCCTGCTGGCTCTGTCTAGCTTCCCATTAACTGTATCACCATTTACCAATCTTTTTTCTATCAGTGAATGTGCAGGTAGTTTCCAGATTTAAACAACAATCACAAATGCTGCTGTGGACATTCTTGCATATATCTTTTGATGAATAAGTCTGTACACTTATAATGGCTATAAACCAAAGAAAAAATTGCTATGTAGTAAGTCATGCATGTGTTGAACTATATTAGATTTTTTTTTTTTTTTTTGCGGTTCCAGGGATCGAACTTAGGACCTTGCACTTGCAAGGCAGGCACACTGCCACTGAGCTAAATCCCTGGCCCATACTATAGTAGATATTAAATCAAAGTTTTCCAAGTAATTGAACTAGTTTATATTATCAAAAGTACAAAAGTTTTATTTGCTTCAGATCCTTATCAATGATCCTCTTTTTTTTTTTTTTTGGTACCGGGGATCAAACTCAGGTCCTCACGCTTGCACAGCAGGCAGTGAAACCACTGAGCTAAATCCCCGGCCCAATGATCCTCTTATTTTTACATTTTGTTAAGTAGTATTTTTTCAGAAAATATTACAATTATACATATTGTTCTCCCATATTGGTCTTTATTTTCATTTTAGTCTTATATCTACAGTGCATCCGTGAAATCTGGAAACAGATAATTATGTCTTTATCATTATTATTTTACAAAATGAACATGACCCAAAAAACATTGTGACTATTCTCTATGCTTCTGTTCTTTACAGGTACCTTGCAGAATTCAATATATTCATGTCAAATCATCAGTCCCTTTGTCTACATTTCCCAGTCATCTGTTCTTACATAAATCCCTTAGTATGGTGCTACCCCAAGTGTGGTCCACAGAATAGAAACTAGTGAAAAAATTAAGAAGTTTGTGGGCTGGAGATTTAGCTCAGTGGTGCTGCCACCTGCCTCACAAGCACAAGGACCTGAGTTCGATCCCCAGTAGAAAAAAAAATTAAGAAGTTTGTGACAGAATTAAATCAATTATTCAACGAGCCCCAGTTAACTCAGGTTTTTGTTACTTTTCTTTTTTCTTTTCCTTCCATTTCCTTCCTTCACTTCCTTTCCCTTGCTTTCCTTTCCTTTCTCTTCCCTTCCATTCCCTGCCTTTCATTTCCCTTCCTCTTCCTTTCCTCTGGAAGCAAAGATTTTATTTACCAAAGCAAGTTATACAATGAGTTACTTTCAGGAGCAAGGTCCTTCTCTCCTCAAAGCCCTCTGATATTAACACCCCGACTGGACTCCCCTGGAAGCATCAATGAGTACAATATGACTCGAGTGATTATCATTCTTTAAAGATAGTTTGGCTGGATATAAAATTATAAGCTCACATAAAATCTATCCTTCAGTTTCTTAAAATATTATTACATTCTATCTATTTTATTGTGTGACCAGAAAGAATATGGTGTCAGTCCAATGTTATTTCCTGTGTAATTAATGTACCTTTTTGTATGAACACTGAAGTTTTGCTCTTATCTTTAAAGTACAAGTAGAGTTATCGGAAGTGTTTTGGCACTATTGTAGGTCAATTTTCTCAAATACTTTGTTGGGCCTTACAAGTATAGATTCAGGTTTTGATTAATTTTCCCAAGATTCCTGTGTTGCAGTATTAAAATATTAGAGCTGATTGTTATCTTTGACAAAGGGGCCAAATTCATTTGCTAGAGAAAAGATAGCCTCTTTAACAAATAGTGCTGGGGAAACCAGTTATTTGCATCCCAAAGGATGAACCTAGACCCATATCTTTCACCATGCAGTAAACTGAAGTCAAAATGGATCAAAGATCTAAATATTAGAATAGAAACACTTAATATGCTCAAAGACAAAATAAGTAAAACTCTCAAAGATGTAAGTGTAGGCAAAGACTTTCTGAACAAAGCACCAGTTGCACAAGAAACAATACCAAGAATCAACAAATGGGATCACATCAAATTAAAATCTTCTGCACAGCAAAGGAAACAACCAACAGAGTGAAGAGACAGCCTACAGAATGGGAAAAAATTTTGCCAGCTATTCCTCTGACAAAAGACTAATATCTTGACTATGTAAAGAACTCTAAAAGAATTGACTCCAAAAATATAAAAATCCAATTAAAAATGGGCATCTGAAATGAAAAGCCTCTTCTTCTCAGATGAAAATACAGTCATAAATACATTAAAAAAATGTTCACCATCACTAGCCATTAGAGAAATACAAATTAAAACAACCCTGAGATTCTATCTCACTCTGAAAATAATGGCTATTATTAAGAAATCAACCAATAACAAATGCTGGCCAGGCCATAGAGGAGGAAGGAAGCCTTCTTTGTTGCTGATAGGACTGCAAACTGGTACAACTACTATAGAAATCAGTATGGAGATTCCTCAAATGCTAAAACAGAAATTCCATTAGACTCAGATATTCCCCCTCTAGGTATCTTCCCAAAAGAGTTAATGACATAATACTACAGTAATATATTCATATCCATGTTGATAGCAATGCAATTCATAATAGCTCTTCTGCATTTATAGCAATGCAATTCATAATAGCTAAATCTTGGAAACAGCCTATACGTCCATCAACAGATGAATGCAAAAATAAAAGAGAGGGAGGAAAGGGGAAAAAGAATTGAAATGTGTTATGTACATGTACCAATTCCCTACAGTGAATGTAATCATTATGCTCCACAAAAATGAAGTAATGAGTCAACAAAATAAAAAATAAAATATTAGTGCTGCTTTATTATACTGCTTTGGTTTTCAAGGACTCCAGTTATATAAATGTTCACTTTTTCTCAACTTTAATTTTATCCTTTCTCTCTTGTCCATTTTCTGTCTATTTTATCTCGATTCTCTTGGCTATTTTGTAGTCTTCTATATGCTTTATTATATTTTCATGAAATCTATTCTGCACTAGGCACTTTTGTATTCTTCTTTAGTCTTCTTTGATATTAATCAATTCTCATTTCATATCTCCTTGTTCTTTTTATACATTTTTCTCAGGTTTTGGATTTTTAATTTAAATTGTTTACAATGAAGCCTTTGTAAGATATATGCACTATTTTGTAGTTTGCTACAGTTTTGAAAAATTCCGTTTTGTTTTGTAGGGTTTTCTATTTGCATTTTCTGATTGCTTTTTAGAGAAGCTCTGTACAGACGTTGTCCTCCAGGTTCGGTTCATTTTCTTGCAGAAACAACACTATGAATATGTAGGCAGGAAAGAAGAGAACCTTCTTATTTGGATATAATTTTGCATACGCTTTCCTTAAGCAATGAGTTCTTGGGAGGAAAAGAGCGGTCCTGGTTTTTCACTTGTTTCAGTACAACTTTAATTCTACTTTTATTCTTGTTTCCTCCCATTATTATGCATTTAATAAACACTCTCTTCTTGACCCCTTGCCCCCCCAAAAAAATTCCCTCCAAGACTGCCACCCCTACTCCTAAAAACTTTTGAATAATTTTCTGTAAATTCTCCATGAGTCAGTTTTCTGATTCATCAAGTTTCACTGTTATTTTGCTCCAGCAGGTTTTATCTCTCTGGAGATGTTTTATCATTTTTAGTTTCCCACCCCAAGGTTGCCCCTGTGGTTTCCTCTGTGGTCCACTCCAACACAGTCTTCAAACGTGGCTCTGCTGGTAGCGAGTCCTGCACATGACAGTTTGTTCTCCATCACTGCATAGGAGTTTATTTATCTCTCTTTTTGTTATGCTTTTTGGGATGGTTATAGATTGTTTCATTTTTCTCTCACTGATATGATTTCTTTTCAAGGGATCAGGAAGAAACTTAAATTACGGGGCCACCTAAATGGGCAGAGTGACATCAGAAACTGTACTGTCCTGCTTTTATCCCCCAAGGGTCAGACTTTTTGAAGACACACATTAATTTCCCATTGATTTGAAATTATTCCTGTTCTAGCTATCTGTCCATTTTTATTCTGTTAGCCTAACCTTATAATTACTACATCTTCCTCACATTGTAATATCACAAAAATTCAAGCAAATACCTACAGATCTTCTTTATATAACTTCTCTGGTGATTCTTGACTGGCATCTTCTGTATTGATCTTAGTCACATGGGATTTACCTTCCCATACTGTGTGAGCATTTTGGTTCAGACTTCACGCAATGTTAAAGATTAAAGACTAGAGAAATATGAAACCTTTTAAAGAGCACTGAACCTTCATATATAGGAATATGTTCTATCTCTTGATCCATTAATACTTACTTCTTTAGACTTGTATAGTTTTCTTTTGAAGGATTTTGAATATTTTGTCTTGGGTTCATTCTGGACATATGATTATTAATAGAATAATATATTCCCAGATATATCATTGTTACTGTAAGTAGTGCTACTAGCCCATTATATTTGCTAACTTTTTGTTACTAGAAAGCACTGTAGCTCAACAACTGACTCAGGGAAACTCTCCATTAACGCTAACTGCTTTAAAGTAAACCATTTTGGCTCCTCAGGAGGTAATAATAAAGAAAATGAAATCTAAGAATGCATTGCCCATTACTGTAAAAGAGGCATCTCATATGCAGTATCTAATTTTAACAAATCTGTGAAGTAAATGGTATTAACAGCCTCAGTTGAAAAATTAAGTATTAATATTTAGAAATGTTAAAGAACCTTGCCAAGCTCACTCAGCTGTTACAGTTCTAGGTCAATGTAGAAAGCAGCCACAATTGAGGATAATTCTGCCTTACTCGTTCTTGTAAGACTTTAACTCTCCCCTAGCTTACAGTCTGGATAGGCACAGCATCCTCCAACAGGCTGACAGCATTTCCTTCTTCAGCCTTCACCTTCATCAATGTTCTAACTTGGAGAGAGCCATCTCTAGAAAAATGTTAGCTCTTCCGCCAAACATTTTATATACTGTCAAGGGATTTTTCATTTACTAAGAGTTTCCTCTCCATGAACTGGAATTGAATTTTCCGAACTCCTTTTGAGCATATATCAAAATGGCCTTCTAATTTTATACTTTGGTAGATTACGATATTAAACACACTAAACAATACTATTAAATTTTCTAATGTTGAACTTTCTTGACAGTCCACCCCCCAAAAAAATCCTATGTAGTTGTACATGGTACTGTAACCTTGAGAAAATTGTTTAATCCCTATAGGAGTGTTACATGCTTTTATATAAAATAAGAACACTACCAATCTCACTATGCTCCTGGAAACCTTATCTATTCACCTGCTCCACAACTTAATTGCTTTATTCCTATGTTGTAGGTCCTCTTCTAGGCACTGTTATTATATCAGTGGGCAACAGAGAAAAAGATTCTATTCACTCATATTTAGTTAATCAGATAACGTAAGAACTCTGCCTCAGCGCTTCAGCTAGAACATAGGGGCATCTACATAGGTCTTAGCATCATTAATATTCCACTTTCAATACACTAGAGAAATTTGCCATTTTCTTTCATAAAATTTTGCATCTATATCCACAAGATTCATTAAGATTATTTTTGATGTGTTCTCTTTATCAGGTAAGATTAGGATAATGCCAGAGACATAATATCATTTACAGAGCTTTTCTTTCCTTATTTTATATTAAACACTGCATAAAACCTCCAGACCAAAAATGAAAATTTCTGATATGAAAGCCTTAAGATAAGTTTTCTTCCTAAATTTTTCAAATAGTTATTTCACTATTATTGTTTCCCTAACTATTTGTAGGTAATATACATTTTATTAAAAACACACCCATTTCATTTAAATTTTCATATTTACTAGCATCGATTTTTATGCAATAATGCCTTGCAATTTGCTAACATTAGCCTATTACTGTGATGGTGAAGGAAGACTACATTTCCAAGGGCAACACAGAGGGCAAGAAAGGAAAATGAACTATTTATATCCTCTTCTGCAGCATTTCTGAAGGAAGTATCAACACCAAGAAATTATACATAAATTGTTAAGACTCGCCGTCTGAAAGAGACCACTCCTAAGTTCCAGTCCATCCTACCCTGAAACACAGCTACCAAGAAAAGCCCATAACGTAAAAAGGAGTGACCGTATGGAATGGTAGTCTCTCCTTGGTCCCGATTTATGATCTAATGTCCAGGGCAGGAATTACAGGTGTGCACCACCTGGTGGCTGTCAGCATCCACTGAGCTTAAACTCCTCTGTGTACCCATCACCAACCATGTCCTGATCACTGATTTATCACCTATCTGTCAATCTGTCTCATCAATTTCATCTATCTATATATTGAGTTTTCAGTACCTTGATGTGTAACTGCACTGAAAATCCAGGTTAAATCACTGCCATGCATTGGACACTGTTAGAACGTGCACCCCAGTGGCCTTGTGTTGGGAGTCTGGTCCTCAGAGTGGTGATACAGAGAAATGCTGGCACCTCAGGAGAGCTGGCAAGGTTACGGGGTTGCTGACTACAGAAGAGGGTAAGCTGGAGCCCATGGGTCCCCCTTAGTTCTACAGAAGCCTGACTGGCCCTCCCAGGCTCATGTGGCTGATCTCGCCACACAATCACTCCCTCTCACAAGTGCTCTGCTATGGGTCATCACCAGAGGCAACCTGATGCTATCCACATGTCCTGCACTTCCAAACCTGTGAACTACGTAAATACCTTTTCTGTACGAACTACCTAGCCTCGGGTAGTTTATGATAAAGACAAAAAAACTGCCTAACACAGTGGCTGTCATGAGATTTTATTTGTTCTCCTTATTGCCCTTAAAATCATATATTTATTTTTTTTAAAAGCACAGACATAAAGTCTAGCAGTTCAGTAATGATATTTCTGATCTTTTGATTTTTAACTATGTCATCCACATTTTAAACTTTGCCCATGTCTCTGGCAACAAATCCTCAGCATTTTTTCAGGTCATGCTCTGTTAACCATGGGTCACCATATAGAAAATTTTAAAAACACACCTTTGTAGGCATGAAAAAATTATTTTTATAAATTCAGTCATTTTTTTCATGATTACTTTTTTTCTGAAATGAGTAAAAACTTCACTGACTGGCTGAATAATTCATTGAAACTGCCTTCGAATTCATTCCTAAATTGAAGAAATGAAAAACTTATTTCATGAACTATTTTTATATAAAGATGTCAAAATCTTCAGATTTAGCCAAGAAATTTAAAGTGTACAGTATGATTTTTTCAGGCTTATGTATAAAGTGAGACAGAATGCAATGAAAATAAAAAACTATTTTAAAAGAACCTTTTATTATCAGAAGATATAAATAACTTTTCTTGAGATTTTAAAAACATCAGTTTAAGTCATTTCAGTTAAAAGCAGCTATCTTCACTTACAAATGTATTTAGTTTCATTTCCTGGGAACAAATCAAACTTTCAGGTACGAAGAGCTATTATTCTTATGCAATGACATTTTCTTTAAGCTTACAGTATCCAGTTCCACAAATGGATGAATGGGTACCATTTTCAGAGCTCACGAGGTTACCCTGAGTCTTAGAAACAAACAAACTGGAAGATGTGACAGGAACAAGGATTCCCAGACAAAGGGACAGGAGTTTCCTGTTACGGGATGAAACAAAGGGTACAAGTTTCCACAGCGCAGATTTGACTTCTTTTCCTGGGAGCCATGACGTCAGGGTGGAGTGTTAACCTGCCGGGCTTTGGGATCTGCCCAGTGGGCTGGTGGAGCACACTTCTGGGAGGGCCTGACCTCGGCACGGTACACTATCCCTGGCCCATGCCCCTGCTCACCTCCCCAGCCTGATGGACTCAGTCCCTTTTCTCCATCACCCCCTTCCACTACGATGCTTCTGTCTTGGAGCCAGCTGACCATGGACTGAATTCCTTGAAATGTAAATCCAATTAAACCTCTCCTTTCGTGTAGGTGTGGGCTACTGTCTCCAGCAATGGGACAGCTGACGCAAACACAGCACATTCACGATACGGAGCACATTCCGGAGAGAAGTCAGATGCAGTACACCACACAGGGGCTGTTGAATATGTGTCCATGTGTGCCTGCCTCCATGTGGCTTACAGAGTGGGCCAAACTAAAGAGAGACACCAGGAAATTAAACGTGGGCATGTTTGAGTTTATCCTGAGGACAAGGAAGGTTTAAGAAAGAAACAGTAAAAACGAAGTGATACCAGAGGTGAGGAACAGCTGGATAATTCCCCCAAAGGGAGTGTGCTGAGCTTCCGGTGGAACAACCCCAAGACTGTGAGCCCAGAAAGCTGATGCAGAACAATCAGCTCACCATTTCCATCCACACCCCTCCTGCTGCCTAAAGTTGAGACAAATCGACAGGAACAACTAATGCAAATGGAACTTGCTTCTTTGTTTTCTTGTTCCTAATACTCTGTTGGATTGTGTTACTGGGCACGTTGGTAGTTCTCCAAGCAATTCACACCTGGCTGGCAACCCAGAAGAGTGATTACCGAGTCCTCACTGTGACTTCGAAATAGGGCTTCAGAGCCTCGCTCACCAGGTAATTATTGACACTAATAGGGCTGAGGGCCCTCTTTGCTTCCTGAGCCCCCACCCTCTGCCTCGTCTGGAGGAGTCTGGAAATAGGATCCAGGCCATGTCTACAAGGGTGGGTTAAGGGTGACAAAATCTGAACACAAGAGGGGCCAGTCTCACTTTTCCATCACAGGAAAACACTACAAGAAACACGAAGCCACACGCGAAGGCCTTAATAGTAGCGCAGTGCATATGGAAGGCTGGAAAATGGAGGCTCGAGGGCAGAGAGACAGGAGAGGCCAAAGTACTTTTGAGTCTCAGGCTCTGGCGACAGAAGGCCGGGGTGATCAGAGGCACAGGGACCGCAGAAGGTGCCCAGCAGACGGGAGAGCATTCCCATCGATCACCCTCCCTGCTCGAAACTACCGCTGCAGCTGAGCGAAGGACAGCAATGCCTGTCCTCCACCACACTTGAGCGCTGCCCTGGGGCCCTGGGTTGCAGGGGCCTGAACTGGAGGCGGGAGACAGGGAAGGCCTTCCTTGAGAGAAGCCTTGAGAGAAGATGTCACAGTCCTTGAGGACTGACAGCCAAGTGCCCCTGGCACCCTCTGTCAGCCCCTGGCCCGGCAGCCCTGTGTGTGCAGCATGCGGCTGAGGTGTGGCCGTGCCCCGTCTCTGAACAGATGGCCCCCTGTGTGATTTGGCTTCTCAACCTCCTGCCTGCAAGGGAGAGGCGGTGCTAGGACACCAGCAGGCAGCTGGGTTTAGGACTTGGGCGAGGAAGAGATCCGCACTTCCTTCCTGCTGTCCCGTTCCTGCCTCTCCTCAGGGCAGGGAATCCCCGAGATTGAAGACGCTGTGGTATTGCCTGGTGGGTCAGCAACATTCTGTCGCAGGACAGCTGCGTCCCCTGATCTAACAACCTGAACCTCACCACCCGCCGTTCCTTTCCACTTAGGACCCTGAGAAAACAGAAGAGGTTGTGACACCCCACTACCTGAAGGTGCAACCCACCGCCTCCTCATCTCCACGTGGGGCTGCACTCTGGACACAACTGCTTCCAGCCCCAGAGAACGCGCTCGTTCCATCTGCTTCTCATCCTTCATCCACCCAGGGCACATGGAGCTGTCCGTTTTCAGATCCTCCACGTAGCTCACAAACAGGCCCATGTTTTCTCCTGGTCAAATAAAAGCACTTGGTGGCCTCCCACTCTCAACTCTTTCCTTCTCTCTTCCTCCATCTCCTTGAAGGGCTAATGCATCTCACCTCCTCTTACAATCTCCGAGAGAGCTCCCTGAAGCCTTCCCAAAGGTCACTGTGTCCTTGCCAACTGCTCACGGACCTGCCAGGCCTACCCTTGAATCCCATTCTTCCTTGAGCACCAGGTCAGGGCTAACTCCTGGGTTTCCTGCTCCATCCACCACTTCACCTTGCTCCTGTTCCTCAGTTTTTCTCCTTCACTACTGCTTACACCAAAGATTTGCTATGGCTTTAGCAGCGCTCCGTCCTCTGAGAAGCTGAGGGCAGCGCCATCACTTTCCTCACAGCCTTTGCTCTTCACAGCCCCAGCCGGGAACTCTGAGGAGGCTCTAGGATGTTCAACGGAGCGACAGATGCTGCCTTGGGCCTCTCAGCTCCTTGTCTTGCTGCCTAGAACCCTTAGTGGCTATGTCATAATTACCTACACAGCATCTGTATTACCTATACAGAGATAATAAAGTCTAAAGAGAATTCCATTACCTGTGGATATTCCAAAGCCTCTCCTGCTTCATTGTTCCTATTGTCCAGTGGTAAATTCACCTAATCAGGGCTACTTTACCTGTGATCTGCGGGCATTGCCCTGTGGAGTCCTGCTTCCTGTGCACCCTATAGCTGCAGTGTGGGAGGGACAGACAGGAGTGAGCCTGCAGCAAACTGTGAATAGTTAAATATTCTCCTCTGAACATAGGTCCACTCAATATCAGAATATCTGAAACGTATGAATAATGGCATGAGCAGAACAAAAGGACAGCTCGTACAGAAGTCATTCATATTATTCAACTCCTACCAGTTGTATGGAGGAGAAAGATGAATGTCAATTGTATATATATTATTTTAGTCTATGAAAATTCCTGCTTCTCCTGGCAGCGGTACTGAGTGTCCAATCACACAGGAAATTGCCTTCTCTCAGAAGTAACATCCCTGCCCACTCAAAGTGACCAATTTTACCACTCAGTCCTCCATTAAATGGAATGTTAAACCTGTCTTCAGGTTCAACCAAAATGCACAGAACACAGGCCTAGCAGAAGGGCAGTCCAGCATGCCCGCTACCCATGGCTTGGCTTCCAGGACAGGCACCTGCTGTCCTGGCCACCACATCCTGCTCCTGGGGGTCTCGAAGTGTCATCCTTCCCACACACTCACTAGGAGAGAAAGAGCAAAGGTAACTCCAGGGTGTGTGACTGATCCTCAGGCTAATCTGTTTGCTGCACTGGGGGAGTCCTGGGTATTTAAGGCACAAGTATCTCTCCCACTGCTGGGGCGGTGAACCCAGAGCCAGGTGTGGGGGTGGCGTGGAATCCTGACTCAGTGGCAGCACAGGGACCCAAGGAGCGGCTGAGGGATACGGGACAGGCCAATGCTGATGTTAAGAGGTGACAGAAGTCCCAACTGAGGAAATAGCCCCAGGAAGAGCTGAGTAGAGGGGTGAACCAGGTGTGCACAATCCTAGAAGAATGGCAGCATCCACCAGGTAAGCTGAGGCAGGAACGAGTGGGCAGAAGAGCATGGAGCCACGCTGGGCAGCGAGTGCCTCTCCAGGAAGGAGTCTGACAGGCTTTGTGTCCAGGTCCTCACATGTCACGTGTGCCGTGTGCAAACTGCCACCTCAGGAACACAGGGGTGTAGTTCCGGGAAGTTTGCCCCAGGAGAATGAGCTTGGCTAACTGATCCAGCTCGAGTGAAGGCCATTTCAAAATATCTGCTGGCAGTCAGACATGTGATTTCAGCACTCTGGGAGGCTCAGGTAAGAAGAGGGTTGCAAGTTCAAGCCCAGCTTGGGCAACTCAGTGACTCAAGACCATGTCTCAAAATAAAAATAAGGCTGGGCTTGCAGTTCAGTGTGAAGGCTATGGGTTCAATCCCCAGGGCTACAAACAAATACAAATCTCCACTGGTAACCAGAGACAGAAGGCTCATGCTTTATGGGGAGCTCATCATAGGCCCCTTCTGGGTTTCCCAGGCAGGAGTGGTCCCTGGATGATTTTAGCAGAGATTAGGAGTTTGAACTGCCCCCAAAAACCCTGGCATTGTGCCCAGAACCCTCAAGAGGGGCTTTGGGAGCCCAGGAAAACACAGGAGATGGGGTCCAGGGAAAAAGTGGCTCAAGATTTCCCCTTTCTGAGGAAAGGGCTTTGGTGAAACCCTCTCAGTGGGACGCTTGGGGCATTCCAGGAGCCGGACTGCCAACTCGCCTGGCCTCACTGGTGTCTGTATCATGTTCTCCCTACAACTCCCCACCTCAGTGAGTGGGAAGAAAAACTGCTCAATGCAGGCTGGAGTAGGGTTAAAAATTTAGAGCAGAACTCACAAGAGAGAGCTAAGTGGGAGAATGTACCCTCAGGACGTGACCAGGTAGAGGCACAATGCACTCCCATCAGGGGACTGAGTGACCCTCACACTCCTATACCTTTTGGAATCCCAGCAAGACCATCTGGGTTACCTCAAGGAATTACAGACTCATTCACGATGAGTGATTTTTTTTTTCTTCCCCTTCAGTAGGCCCCACACACTAAAAAGCTTTTTTAATGATGTGTTTTGCATACACAAGTTTTCACCCACACCACTCAAGAGTTTTCCAATATAAGTACATCTAAATAAACAGACTAAATTTGTTGCAAAAGGCAGCCTATTGCACTCCTGAAATAAAAGACGGAAATCAATTAAGAGGATGACTAAAAAAATTACCATTTTGGAAATGGTTTCATGCTGGGTGGGCTATTTCCATGAGAAGTGGGACAATCCTAGTCCTCTCCCTGCACTGTGACCTCAGGCAAGATGTTCGAAATGTCTCACTGCAAACCAGGGAATGAAATACTGACTTCCGGGGAACCGACTGCTCTGACATCGGACAGAACCAATGTGGTCTTCGAAGCATGTGGACTTGGGAAGGTCCTACGTGTCTCATCTTCGGTCCTCGGCACAGCTCCCTGAGGGTCAGACTCCTTCAGAATCTGGGCGGGAAATGGTTGCTTCTATTGGAAAGGAGAGGCTTTTTTTAAACAAGTGACTGGCAGGGACTCGGGCGACATGTCGACGATGAGGCAGTGGGAGGAAAATAGCGCAAGAAGGGCTCAAAGAGCACCCCCGTGGGTGTGGTCCTGCAGGCGTGCCTGTGGTGGTGAGGACTCTGTGGGGTCACTGCATACAAGGCTGCTCTGCGGATGTGGTGGGAATGGCTCACTGGACGAGAAGCACAGCTCAGATGCCTTTGTGCCGAGGAGAAGCCAGGACACAGGACTTGGATATGGGCAGGCACTGGGCCGAGAGGGCCTGCAAGACAAGGGGCGAGTCTGGAGCCCAGAGGCTGAGCACAGGGGACAGCTGTCTGATTCCAGATGTAGCAGATTTCAGGCCACGATGCCTTCTCAAGGCCACGCTGTCACCCACAAGCTGCTTAGAAGTCACACTGAAGGACAGACCTTCCCTGTGCTGTCACAGACTAGAATTAAAGCTGCAAAACCATTTCAGAGAGGCTGAGACCATGGTCACTGTCTTGACGTCCTGGTGTCTGTCTCCAGACGCACGCAGCATGCACGGCAAGGGCAGTCAGGCCACTCCCTCCCAGGAACTGGCCCTAGCAGGGGCCCTGAGCTCCAGACCCTGCTGCTTCGCTTTGACGCACCAGCCTTGGACCAACATGGGTCACTCCAAGGGCCCATTTCTTACCCTCAGATCACACCTACGGTCTCTGTTGCAGAGGTAGTATGCACTTCTGTCAAATTTCTGTAAAATGTCAGAATGCATGAATGCAAGGGATGGATGTTCTGCTGAGGTGGGTAAAGTTAGGCATGATTACGTAGGCGCGTCACCCCGTTTTCACACAGCAAGGTCTGTTTCCACAGTAACAATCTGCCTGGAGGTGTCAGAGACTTTCGCAGTTGCTCACATGGGCTGAGCTGCTGCAAGGAGCGGGCACTGCCCTTCCAAAAATATGGGCTGAAACCGTGAAGATTTTTTAACTTCCCTTGGAATTCATTTTTAAAATAACTTTGGAAGACTCACACAGAAAGCTCATAAACCGAGTATCAGCAAAGTGTCACAGGACTTATGGATGGGTATAGTCGTGTGTGGCTTAATGGCGGGGTATATTCTGAGAAACATGTCATTGTGTGAACAACACAGAGTGTTGTTTGTAGATACAAACCAAGGCAGTAACAGTCCAACGGTAGAAGCTGGCCTCTTGGTGCAGCCAAAGGACTACAAAGATGATGGCTGTTGTAGGAACATACGACACACTGCCTAACTACGCCTAATATTGAGAAAGCATAGTCCAATCAACACAGAGCCCAGGGCCAGGGATTTAGCTCAGTAGCTGCCTTGCCAGCTCAAGGTGCAGAGTTCAATCCCCAGTACCAAAAAAAAAAAAACACAAAGCCCAGAAACAGGCATTTATGATCATTATCAAGATGCTGTACTGTGCTTAATTGATGTTTTAGACATTTATATGACCAGCCGCATAGTAGGCCCACTAACGCCAGCATCACCATAAACTTTTGAATACTGCAAGTGTAGGTAGTGCCTTACAGCAGCTTTGATTCATGAGGCACCAGGAACTGTCCACTCCATTGTCACCTCATGGGACCACTGTCATATACCTGGTCTGTCATCAACAAAAAGTTGTTATGCCGTGTATAGCAGTACATATGCACCTGTGTGTGCGTGTGTGCGCACGCATGTCTGTGCCCACATTATGCCCTACAATACAAACATTTAAATATATATATACTTTTCTTTGTTTTCATATATATATGTATATGTATGTACATTTAAGGTTTTTTTCTGCTACAAGTTTTATTATATTTTCTCTTCACAAAGAGCAAGCCATTTGATGTCAGGTGACTCAACTATGTTGATATATATTCCTAATATAGAGATATGTTTCTGATATATATTTTTTTATTAAATTTATTGGTACATTTTAGGTATACAATATAATGACATTCATCATTGGGAATTTGCATCTTTACATAATCTCTCTTGGTTCTTATTTTTTCCCCATCCCCCTGCCCTCCCTTCAACCCCTCCATCCCTCCCTATTTACAAAGACTTTGTTTCCATTTTTTCATTTTCTCATATTAATTCCACTCCCTTCTTTCCTTTCCCCTACCCCTCCCACTTCCCCCTCCCCTCTGCCCCTTTTCTTCCTATTTCACTTTATCTATTATACCTTTTAGTCCTTATTTACACTTTCAGTTTCTCACACTAGAGAAACTATTAGGTACTTACACATGTGTGTCCTATTTATTTCATTTAAGAATATTGCCTCAATATTCATCCATTTACCTACAAATGTCTCTAATTTCTCATTTTTTATGACTGAGTAGTACTCCATTTTATATTAAAAAATCACATTTTCTTTATCCACTCTCCAGTTGATGGGCAGCTGGGCTGCTTCCAAGTTTTAGCTATAGTTGCTGTAATGAAATCAACCAATAACAAATACTGGCAGGGCTATGAGGAAAGAGAAACCCTGCTCCACTGATGATGGGAGTGTAGACTGGTGCAACCACTGTAAAAATCAGTATGGAGATACCTCAAAGAACTAGAACTGGAAGTCCCATTTGACCCAGCTATTCCCATGCTGGGTTTCTTCCCCAAAGAATTAAAGGAATCATGCCACAGTGATATATGTGCACCCATGTTCACAGCTGTCCATTTAAATTATATAATACTTTGTTAAAATCTTAAGAATTTACAAGAGCAGGATTATAAGAGACAGAGAAAATCTGATCATGCTCATTTAGAATTCCCTGTCTCTGGAGACAATGCTTCTCCAAAATCCCATTAGACTTCCCAATTTTATGTGTCCTTGATGAATAAAATCATATATTTTCATTTTGGATTTATACCTAGCATTGTAAGTAAGTTTCGTAACAGATAAGAATGGTGTATTTTTCTATTCTATTATTTTACCTTCACTGTAGTAGATATTCACGAAAACACAAGATGACTGAAATGAAGAAGAAAAGTTAATGTAAATATCTAAAATCCATACCAACATGTCTTATCATCTGGACATTTATTCTTCAGTATTTTTTTCTAAAATGAAAAATAGGTATTATACTACACATTCTAAAATGATGTATTATAAGTAGGATGTTAATAAATCTTCAGACTATAATGATTACTAATGTTCCATAGTTTTTTTTAAAAAAAATCTAGCATTTCTCTACTGTGAAATGCTTCTAAGAAGATTGAGTTATATATTTTGCATATTTATGTAATTATGTTTTTAGGATCATTCACCAGATGTGGAACTGCTGTGTCAAAGGAAATGCACATTTTAGAACTTAAGGAGAAATTTGCCAAAATCCCCTTCATCAATGTGCAGCAATCTCTACTCCATTAGCAATGCATGTTCCTGGCTTTTCTGTCTTACATTCTAATTGTTTTGACAATGTCATATTCCTGTAGTCTGAATCTATCATCACCAGACTGAATTTAGTATTTTTCATGTATTATTTGTTCTATGAATACTACATTTGTGTTTTGTCTGTGTCTATTCCTCTGTTTGAGTTCTGAAATTATTACTTAAATGAAATACTCTCTATGTGATAAAATCATTAATCTTCTGACATTCAGTTAAGTTTCGAGCACTTTTCCCAATGGGCAGCTGTTTTATTTTTACTTTCATTTTTGGTGCTGAAGGTTGGACCCAAGCTGAGCTACACCCTCAGCCCTTTTTCTGTTTTATTTTGAGACAGCTGCTCCTGGGTATCTGGGATTATAGACACGTGCCTCCATCTTTATTTTTAAATATTCTTCTTTTTAAAAATGTAGGTACTGGGGACTGAACCTAGGGCTTTCTATTGAGCTACACCCCTAGACCTGATATTATTAACTCCGAGACACAAGCAGCCCATAGGGTGGGCTCAAATGTGTGGTCCTCCTGCCTCAGTGTTTCAGAGCACTAGGATTACAGATGTGCACCACTGCATTTAGTTTTAAATTTCCTTGATTTTAAAATTATTTTTTGCACGGGTCTGCATCTTTTAGACTTATGGAGGTTTTGAAAGGGTGTGTAGTCCCACCTATGCAAGTTTCAGGGTATGAGAGAGATCCTAGTACAAAGAAATAAGAGGAAAGCTGAGATGGCCACTGGATTTAGCAACATGGAAGTCACCGGTGACCTTGACAAGTGACCTTGATGAGAGCAGTTTCAGGGGAATGAGGGACCCTGGACCCCTGCCCTCCTCTGGGACTATCACTGTCATTGGGTTCTCATCCACTCTGGACCTTCTGATGTCCAGGCAAACTTCAGATCAGGAAGCACAGATAACAGCGTCAAGGAATCCTGTTATAAACACAAAGAGACAGGTGGGATGGTCTTGTACAGAAACTGAGGCCAGAGCGAGGATGACCGAGGTCAGTAGCAGCTCTGGGAGGCCCTGTGCTGGGAGTGATGACAGAGAGGAGGGAGCCACCAGTGCACTTTGACATCAGCCCCTTTGAGTGCAGGGCGGGGCAGTGGGAGCCCTGGTCCTCCACAGCAGGACACACTGCACGCACTCTGTCCACTCAAGGCTTCTTCCAGGCCATCACTGAAGTGAAGCAAGCACATTCTTCTTTGTAAAGGTGATGTGCATTTGTTAGAAAGTCTACCCTTAAAAAGTTCTGCAGTTTTGTACAATCTGTACATTAAATTTCCCCTAATTTTTAACTTGGGTATTATTTGATAAATAAATCCTGAGTGCTGCACGTTCAGTTTTTTAAACTAATATTTTAGCACATGTCTGCAGTACACAATGATCCCATTCCTCACGGGCAGTTGGTACCTGTACATGATACATCTTCACTCTTTTTATCTCCCCTTTCCCCCTTCTCCCTCCCTTCTGCTCTGTCTCTTGTTTCTCTTCCCATCTGCAACACATCTATCTTCCCGTTTCCTATTATGTGTCATTTATTTTGTTCTCTAATTTATTTATACTTTGGGTTTCTCGTGTTCAGTTTTAACTAGCTACTTGGAAGATTTCTTGAAGCATTAACAGTCGTATTTTCAAGGTAGTAGATATAAGTGAAATAAGTTTGATCCATTATAATTGACTTAAAGTTATATTTTGTTGAGAGGAAAACTACTTATCCATTAGCAGATGGACAGAGAGTAAATGTGACTATCCTATGGGAGCACAAGTCAACTTCCTGGAACCAGAGTTTCCCCAATTATCAAAAAATAAAATCTGCACTCTCAATATTTTAGTGAAGTCAGTATCGAGTCCTGTGTGAACTATTTGTAAATTTTCAGCAGAATGCAAGCAGTAGCTATTACTAGTGAGGTGCACATCAGTGAGACACATGAGTCACACCTGGTTAGTGGCCAGGATTCGGAGTGCAGATGACAAGCAGGAGGCCGCGCCTGGGAGGAGGGGCAGGGCCAGCCTGGAGGTCCCGTGCTCCCCTGCAGTGGGAACTGAGCGAGGACAGCAAGCCAGCACCCTGTGAATGCACCTTCCGCAGCCCTCCTGTCCCCGTCCTGGGCTCGGGTGCAGCCACGTCCTGATGCTGAGTCAGGAGCTGGGCAGAAGCCTTGTGGTGAAGGAGCTTTCAAATTGTGCTACATTAGACAGCTAACAAAAGGAAAATTTTCACTATTCTGGTTAAGGGTGACTTCAAATGAAATGCAACTGGTCTTCTTAAATGAAATGAAATTGTTCTTTAGAGTCTGCAAGATCTGAAAATTCAGAGCATTCTTTGAGAGATTACCCAAATTATCTATTAGCATTTTCTAAAATCCAATTTGCTTTGTGGCACTGGGGATTGAACCCATGGCCTTTGTACTGAGTGACATCCTAGCATTGTTTTATTTACAGTATTTTTTATTTTCAGACAGGGGAGCACTAAGTTGCTCGGGTTGGGCTAGAACTTGTGACTCTCCTGCCTCCTCCTTTCTAAGATCTGGAATGACAGATGTTTGCCACCATGAGCAGAGGAAATTCAAGTTCAAATTTGTGAATCACAAAGAAAAATACACATATTGATTGACTTAGAAACATAATAATTCACTTTAAATCATAGCCCTAAGACCCACATTGAAAGCTAACTTCCTACAATGATTGCATCATACTAGAAACAAACAAAGTACATGACATTGATGGAACAGGTTCACTAAGCTGTGAGACTGTAGCCAAAATTAGATAACTCTTGAAGTAATAGCTGGTTTTTATTTTTACACATGAGTCAATAACTATGATCCCAGCAACAGAATGATAAGGAACATTCTAATCCAGTATATCTGCAACGTCATGGTTTATTTATAACCTTATCATATCCTTCAAATGTTTCCTTTATAAAATAAAGCCATACTTTAGTTCTGTATGTGCTCACACGGCATTTAAACCCCTAAGAGCAGGAACACATGAAATATACTGATGACTAAAGCATTTAATAACATACTTTAGATCCCAATATTAATACATGTCCTACAGTACATACCAAGATTAATATTGGTTTCTGCTAAGTTTTAATCATCCAAGACCTGACAACTATATAAAATAAAAATAATGCATTTATACAATAAAACACAAACATTAAATTTCATAAGGTCTCATTAATTGTCAATAGAGAGAGGCACCTTTTTATTAGTATAGGAGATGTGATGGACAAATATGGTGAATAAATTTTTTTAATGTAGTACAGTAAAAAAACATATTGCCTTTAATCCCCTTTAAAAGCCTGTCCGTTGCCTTGAATACATCTATCTCATCATTCTTGCCACTTTGTGAGGCAGTTCTGGAGTCCTCTTTTCTGAATGTTTTTAGTTGAGCTGTCATGGCTGCCTTGATGTCCTGAATGGATCCAACATGTTTACCTTTCAGTCATTTTGACTTTGAGAACAGGCCAGAAGTTTCATAGCGCCAGACCCAGTGAATAAGGTGGATGGAGACACAGCATCATGCTTTTACAAGCCCACTTTCATGTTGGATGGCGCTCAGCAGCAGCCTGCACATTTGGATCCCATCTCAGAAAGAGAACTTCCAGAACTGCGCCCAGAATGATGGGATAACTATATTTGGAGCAAGGGAAATATTTTGAGGAGGATTAATGATACTGTATCTTTTACTGTAATAATCCTTTTCCAATTTTTTCCAAACACTCGCTTGTATAGCTTCATCATGTCTTGTAAATAACACCTTAAAACACCAAATTAGGAACACCCACATCTTGGGCTAGGCTGCTGTGGAAGTTCCTGGCATTTCCAGAGCAGCTATGGCCCCACAGAGACATCAGTGTCTCACTGTAGCCCTGGAGCTTACTATAAAACCTATCATTCTTCTGTATTACTCGAAGATGTCATCAGTGCAGAAATAAGCAGTTTTGGTACCAAATTTATCTGAGGCCAGAGATTCTCTCTGTGAGAAAACACCATGCGTGTGGGCTGCGTTTAACAGTCCTGCGCAAGCAGAGGGGGCTCTGTGTGCGTTCCAAGATTTGCCTTCCCACAGACCATTAGCTGACAAAATAATACGTTATCAAACACTTCCATTCTCATTACAACAGTTCGTTAAACATTTATGGAGCAACAAAGACATTTCATCATGCAACAAATGTTTGCATTCCTGGTAGGCTCAAATGTAATTCTATAATTAAGATCACATACATATACTCATTTATGCATGCATAAACATATGAAGTTTGATAAAAAGTATGGTAAATGTTTAAACTTTTCAAGAGTTGATTATAGTAAAAGACATATTGCATTAACCCCCTCCCCCTTGCTTGAAACACACTCATCCCCTCCATCCTTGGTTCTTGCCCCTTTCTGGAGCAGCTCTGGAAGGCCGCTAGCCTAGAGACCACCTGCCCTGAGACAGCGACCCACTGAGATGCAGAGACTTGGGTGGACCTGCTTCGGCATCCAAGGAGGAGCAAGGAGGCCCTGGGTCTGCCATAGTGAAGAATGGGACACACAAAGCAACAGAAGTACTGCACCGCTGTCACCTGTACTCTGGTCAAGAAGTTCCTTCTGGTTATTTTAATCTCCCGGGCACTTGGGAGGGTGAAAGATGGAATCCAGGAAACTAATGGCCCTTCGACTCACAGCTCTGTCCTCTCTCGAGTAATTGCTGCCTGTGGGGTTTGTGCACATAACCGATGTAAGGAAATATTTGTGCGGCTTAAGAGTCGAGGAAAGGATGACAAGGACGGCGGGCTCAGTCCCCAGATGGGTCAGTGAACTCCACACACCGGCTCCTGTTCCGAAGCCGCTTTACATAGAAGTATTTTGTTTAAAAACACACGCAAGCTGAAGAGCAGATGCAGGCAAACCTTGAAAAGCTGTCTACAGTGCTGCCTGTTGCACATGGTTAGGGCGCTGGCACGGGCTTTCGAGGTGAGGCTTCTGCTGCTGGCTACAGAACCCCCTGGCTCTGGTTCCTGGTCAACAGCTGGCCAGACAGGGCCTCAGCCCAGAAACCTGCTTCCCGATTATCCTCAACTCAAGGCTGGAAACATGAACAGATACATCATCTCGAGTACTGGTTTTTTAAATGGACAATTCCAGAATCATGGTGACCATCCATGGAAGCAGACAGAGAAAGCATATGTGAAGTCAGGCTGGGATTAAGGCTATCAAATATCTTTTCCATTTTCTAGAAAATAATTCAATGTTCTCTGCCTCCTGATGTGGCCTGGCTCTTTTCACACACCTCTCTTTGGAGAAACCATCAAGTCTTCACTGTGAAAAGACCCTATCACGTTTATAACCCATTATCTTTGCAGAGGAAGTGGAGCTAAAGAGAAGAACAAGCGAGAGGTAATGTCAAGCATGGAAGAAGCTTTAGCAGACTCCTATAAGCCGGAGAAAGATTTGCAGAGCTGAAATTTCGTGGGTTTCAAGCAGCACTTTTACATTTGTGGACTCCTAATGACACCAGCAGTGCCAGAGACAGGGAACATGTGCTATTTCTTTCTCCTCTGCTCCACAGTCTGCCTACCCTTCTCGGAGGTCACGGTACAAAGTAAAATTAGTGAACGTAAATAGTTTTCTGTATTAGACATTAGTCTCTTTAGACATTATAAGCCTCCTTAAGAGAACATATAGATCAGAAGGATGACTTCTTAGTTTGGTACAGAGTCACACGTTTCCAATGCCAGCATTCTGGGAGACTGGGCTGGGGGGATCACAAGTTAAAGTCTAGCCTGGACAACTCAGTGACTCACTGAAGCCTGGTCTCAAAATAAAAATATAAAAAGGACCAAGGATGTAGTTCAGTTGAAGGCCCTGGGTTCAATCCCCAGTAACACACACACACACCTTCCTGTTCAGCATCTCTACTTGGCTCTCTCCAAGTTGCCTCAGACTTAGGAGCTCAGGAAATCATGACTCTGACCCCTGCTGGGTCACCACAGGCTACCTTTCCCCACCACAGCCAGGGCTTCAGAGAGACCCGGAGCCCCAACCGAAGACCACTTCCTCATCCTAGGTCAGGCCATGGGAGTCACACACCATCCAAGGCATTTCCTCTTACTTTGCCGCGTGTGCCTTACAAACATGGCTGCTATCAACATTTCCTGACCACGCCACCTGAGCGTGCTACTTCCTCCTAGGACCGGAGTTGGCGCATATCCTTTTCAATTCCCTTGCTCCCAAGACCCCGGATTCTTTCTCTCTTGTCCCCCACAATCTACAAGACCAAGACCTGGCCTCTGCCTTCCCTCACCTCCATGGGTGTCCTCTCCAGGTTCCCTTGATTCCTTCTCTGCCTCAAAATTTTTCTTCCAATAAAACTTATAAAGAAATCTAGAGGAAACCATTTTTCAAGTGATCCAAGAATAATAAACTATCATTAAGCGCATCTACTATAAATAGATCATTAATAGTACATTGTAAATAAATTTATTTTATGTCATTTTTACAAATATATAAAAATAAGTGCATACACACGTGGTATAGAGCAGACACTACCAGTTTTTAAAATTCAAAATTGAACAGTATCTATGAATGGGTGGTTGGTGAATTGTTCATTTTATCCCCTTTTCATTTTTTTTTATTATTTTTTAAATCTCCTCTTTGTGCTGGTTCTATGTGCTTTTGTGCAAAAGCATACATTACTTTTATAACTAGGAAATAAATAAATGTTGCTTGTTAAAATCCTCCCCGAATGCAAATTCAGTCATGAAAGTAGCTGCTCACTTTGGACCAAATTACTACAATAGAGGAATAAAGAGAAGATGGGCTGCCCTATTCTGCTTTCAGCTCCAGGGAGCGGCCAGGGCTATTAGAAACTGTGGGCTAACAATACTCGGACATATATTTACACAGCTGTTCACAACTTACCTAACAAAAAGAAATACCTAAATAATTTTTGAAAGTGGTGTTCATTTAAACTGTAGCACCTGCTTCCAATGCCTCTTGTGTCTAAATGCCTGGGTAAGGCCACACAATAGCAGAGTCTACAAAACGGAGTCTGAATTCATGGTTTCCGAGTCCTTGTATTTTATTCCAACTTCTAATTCAATAGTTAAACAAGAAGGTTTTTAGGTAAGAAACAAGATCCAAATTCAAAGCAATAATTCTCCACGTACAGTACTATCCCATAAACGTTTTCTTTTTTCAATTAAAACATTTTTATTGGTGACACAATACTCTTTTTCAAAAGAAGCAAGTTTTTACAGCCAAAAAATAAAAATAATACTGCATAAAATTTATAAAGCAATCAGAAAAACCATACTTTCAACGTTGATGCAAATGAATATTTGATCTATCATTCAGCTATCAAACTGACATGAAATCTGCCAAAATTATTTAAGAATTCATTTTCCTTTTCTACTGCTATGACATGAACATGGATTGTTCCCCAACTCGTGTAGGGGTTTAATCTCCAGTTTCTTACGTCATCCTGTGGACAGGGCGGAAACTTAATCCCACCGGTCAAAGGCGGGACTCAGAGGTGGGGCCTTTGGAAAATGAGTAGACTGGATGAGGTCACTGAAGTGGAAGCCCACGACTGAGCTCTGGTGGGTGTGGAAAGAGTGGGACAGACGACAGAGACACCCGCCTTCCCACCTTGAGGTGACGCAGCCAGAACGGCACCGCCCTGTTTGGACTTCCAGCCTCTGATCCTGTGTGATAAACGAACCTCATGTCTCTCTAAAGTAGCCTGCCGCAGCAAGAACAAAATTCATTTGTCAGGAAACACTGTCAAGTAACAGAATTTCTCCCAGAGGCAGAAACCTGAGGACTCTTTCAAGGCAGGATAAGGCCAGTCCATTGAAGGCCAGTTGGTATGACTCTCATCTGTCACAGAACGGCCCAATGGAGCACTAGCCGGGACTACAGAGAGATGCTCTCTCATGCAGGGTGCGGGATGTAACAACCACAGCTCCCGGGTGCTCAGCACCTGTTAGGTGCAATGTGTCTGGCAGAGAAAGGGTGAGTGCCTGCTAGTGCTGGAGGAAAGGGGGCTTGGGAAGAAGGAAAGATCGGCCGACAACCCAAGGGCTACCTAGAGCCAGAATCCTGCTTTCCTGAATGTTAGCTGCTTTCTGTTGTTGTTCTCAGCTGACATTACCTGAGATGAAGATGACTGTATGAAGGAAATTTCCTTTGGGAAAGAAGATCACAAATTCAACTTGGGGACATCAGCTGGACATTCAAAGGAAGACTGAAGGTTCTAGATCTTAGTAGTTTTATCAACTCTACATAAAATTCTTATACCCCAAGCCTCCTCCTAATACAACCTCTCCTACTCCTGCCATTTGGAAAGGTTATCTTGACTCGGTTATGTCAGATGTAAAAGCAGCAAACTTTGCCACCTCGTATTAAGCATCGCAGACACCCCTGTACCTCACCCCGGTGCATGACCCCAACAATGGGGTCTGACACCATCATCTACCGCTGCATCACCAACAGTCCAGGACTTACTGTCTTCAACCACAATGGTTCGTTCATCTCACAATATTGTGGGGGAGGAGCTCGGTAGGGATAAGTTAGGAGATCCTTTTGTTCTATGTGGCATGGCTAGAGGTCGGTCAAAGGCACACAGCCAGGCTGGGCTGCTGGTCCACGGCGGCCCCCTCAGAGGGGTGGCACCACACAGTGTCTGGAAAGAGAGACTCTGGAGGAATCCTGGATTTGAGTCCTTACGCATGGCCTTGTAGGCAGGATGCTCCCTGTCTAGTTAGACAGCTCATGTAGCATCTCCTGCCTGTAAGACAGTGCCCAAGAGGACAAGGGCTGCTTTCAGCCTCAGCCTTCAGACTGCTTACATTACAGAGGGAAAGAAAGTCAAAAGCAAAATGTTTGTGCAGGATGTCTCTAGGAAGTAATTCATATAGGTTGAGCATCTGTAATGTGAAAATCCAAAACGCTGTGAAATGTGAAACTTTTTCACAAACCACTGAATTCCACAAATGGAATGTTCCACATCTGATCTCAGGCAAGAGGCTGCAGCCACAGCTCAAGTGCACTAAAACCACTGCCTGATCAGTGTCTATGAAACAATTGAATTAAGGGTTTAGACTTGGGTCCCATAACCAAGACATCTCATTCTGTACATGCAAATACTCCAAAATTTTAAAAAAACTGAACACTTGTGCTCCCAAGCATTTTGGATAAGAGATTATCACACAGAAGAACAGAGCAAAAGTATGAAACCATGTGCAGAATAAATTTCCTTTAAAAACCTGCCCATATGTGTTGATTCTCTATTGAAAATCTCCAACGGCCTCCCTGTGTCTGCCAAATAAGTCTGAACTTATTTTGGTCTCATGTAAAACACATCAGAATACGGCAGCCCAAATGCAGAATTTAGGAGCGCTGCCCGGTGTTCTCCACTATGGTCCGGCACCGTAGCTCTGCAGTGCCCCCTGCCTCCTCGGGGCCCCTCATGTCTCTGCCCCTCCTCGAAGGCCCCATCTCCGTGGACCGTTTTCATTCCTTCTGCCTGAGGCACTCTCTTCTTCCCTTGAACCACCACATATTCTTCCCGCAAATTAATATAAAATATGCTCCTCTCTTTACTATGGTTAGGCATCCTAAGATACAGTGTTTGGGTTCCTGTGTTGCTGCTAATGAAAACATATTAAGCCTCTCTTTACTAGGTGGTAATATTCCTTTACTATGTTGTACTGAAGAAAGTGCCATACACAGACCACTCTTTCCCAGACTCTCCAGTTCCTCGAGTACCTACCCTCCAGACCCCAGCACAGGATCATCTGTGACGGATGAAGGACGATACAACAGAACCAAGTCGGAGCGCCCAAGCCTTGAGATCAGGCTCATCCAGGTTTGGGCCGCAAAACAAAGGACTATGTATTTGTGGAAAGTTACTCCGCCTCTCCAGACGACAGTCCCCTCACATTACAGGAGGGGAGGGGCAATAATTACTTTGGAAGGGCAAAAGAGAAACAAAATCTAAGCATAGAGAATGACTGTTTTCTCCCTAGGGTGCAGCAGACACTGAAGAAACACTTGCTGAATTGAGAGGCAGTATTAGAAGGGATATGACGGCATCATTGAACTTTTAAAAAGTTGTAGCAGTGCATACGATGACGGGAAACCAAACACTGGAAGGCCACAGACATGAGGACTGTATTTGGTTTCAGAAGCCAACTTTTGATAAAAAAAAACACTAGTTTTATTGACTCAAAGGGAAACACTGCCCAACTAAAAAGAAAATGTCCATTTAAATTTCAATTTCAAGGATAGCTCAACTCCATCCAGGCAGCCCAAAGCCCTCCAAGCCACTGCCCTTGGAGCACATCTTTGAGTTATCACCTCCCTTTCCAATGTCACTGCCCACTGCAGGGCAGGTCCTCATCTACTCCCTGTCCCTTCCTCACTGGGACCCCAGGAGCTATCTCTGCTTAGACTTACACCAATGATAAGAGTCCGAGAAAAGCAGCATTCTGAGCATCTATGTTCTAGTCCAACCCACACGCATGCTGAAACAGAGAAACATGCTCCTCAGAGAATTACGGTGAATGAGCAGCTGATGTGAACCCTACAAATACACTGATATAATCTCACCAACTTGGTTCAAAGGCATTTCAGAATTCTGGGCTGTTCTTGGTAATATCTGCCATCAGATACTATCGTGATCTTAAGTTTTCATTAATAAAACGTCAAATAATTTCATTTTTTGGTGGTCATGTTTAACAATCGTTTAACAATAATCAATTTAATTATATCATTCAATTTAACATGATTGATAATAATCATGTTGAATAATTGATTAATAATAAGAAGAACTACTTGCTATAAGAGATGAGAAGTATCAAATGCATTACTAACTTTAGTAAATGTGAATAAAACAGCAATATTGCAAATGTCATTTAATCAAGAAATAAAAGCTTGGCGACTGACCTGTTATTATCAATCAGTAGCTGAAAACACAATTTGGGGACTGACATGTTTGTTACTTTCATCTGCCAATATTTTTTAAACACTTCCATTAATTAGCCTGAGAGATTTATGACTCTCTTTCAAGTGTTATTCAAATGCTACTTGAAACTCATAAGGTTAGACATACTAAGATACAGCACTTGGGTTCTTGTGTCACTGCTAATTAAAACACACCGAGCCTAATCAAACACTCAGAAGGCTTTCTGTAGACAGTTCCATCCTTATTTAAAGGACAATCAGTGAATGGCAATAACCTGCACTCAGAACAGGCAGACGCAATCAACCAAAAGCTGGGAAAAGCACCTTTGCCTTAACTATCTGTCCTGATTTCTCACCAACAGACCAGGTAATAAGACAAAAAAAAAAAAGCAGCTCTGCCAACCACTGAATTCCTTCTCTGAAGGATTCTGACAATTTTTCAAATTTATAAGACTGTCATTTCTTTCCGTTTAATGTGTTTCGTGATCATAGATGCTAAATCATGAGATCTGGAGAGAAATCATTTACCTTATTAGCAAACAGATGAAGTTTTAAATGTGAACTTTTTTAACTTGGTCCGACAGCATAACCAGCATTCATCACTTAATAAACTCAAAACAAAGATCATCTCAAAAATTTAGCTAACAAATTGCCACTCTAAAACTAAGATATTTTTTAAGTCCAAGCTTAACTTTCCCATAAAGAGCCAAACAAAAAAGAATAACACAACTAAATCTCCAGCTCTTTTTTAAAACATGGTTTGATTAGCTTGGAAGCTATATCTAATTCTAAGACATGCCAAAGGCACATATGTGGAAACACAATTATAGCTTCCAAGCAGCTGATAAATAAAAACCACTGAAAGGCAAAATATTACACTCTATTATTAGATTTTTTTCAATTTCACTGAAATGCCAGGATTTGGTACATACCACAATGCATGTCCCAACCATGTATTCAGAACATATGCTGAAGACAAACTGAGCAATGTGCACCAAGGCCACGGCTTCTGGCATCAGCTCCTCGTTCTTGAAAGGAAAAGAAACCCCAAATCTTTGTATTCCCCAGGTCCCTTTCAGACAGATGTTAACCTGAGACTAAATTCCACAAGGTGAGGCAGGCAGCAGTGTGCCCGGATCTCCCCCTGCAAAGCTCTTTGTGAAAGGGACAGCGTGCTCCTCCCAGGCTGGACACCTTGTGGTGGCCTCAGACCCAGCTGCCCCAGAATGTGGAGCAGCAGATGGGAGCAGTGGGCAGCAAAGGGCCAGGTCTCTGCTACCTCAGGAAGCCTCCCTACCAACTGCAAGCTCCTAACTCTAAACTTGGCAGAGATGCAATGAGACAAACCTCCCTTCTATGGGAACCACTGTGGCTGGGCTTTTTTCTTCTCCAAGTACAAGTGACAGTGCAAGACAGAATTTATGATGCCCGTGGCCCTCTAGACCATGCCCTCACCATGACAGACATGTGCATGTTTACATCCCCTGCCCTCAGCTTGTAAAGGACCAGAGGCCAGGAACTGTTATGACAGTATCAAATAAGAAATATGCACTTGGATACTAGACATCCTCCCAACCTCAGCAAACAAAGCTAAAATTCATTTGGTAAGAGTAAAAATTTTGATGCATAGGAAGAAAAAGCACCCAAGTGAGCCTACATTTAGGTTCTTCTTGTATCTTTCACTTTGAAGACTGCTCCTAAGAAATGTGTCAACCATGAATACATAGCTTGTCACCTGCTCCTGGGATACTGTTAAGTGCAAATTTCTAATGGTTATAACTCAAGAGTTCTATATATGGTAATGTTGAACACTTATATTTATAGTTTTGGTTTAAAAAAGATAAAAATATAGTAAAAGCCAAGTAAGACTTTCCGGCATTCTTAGCACTGTGTTTATAGAGTGCCTGCTTATCAAATGTCTAAGTAGAATTCTAGAAGGCACAGAAAACCCAGGAGATGGAATGAAATTATATTTCCACATTACCAAGAAAAACTACACCTTAAACTATTACAGGTAGTATATTCAAATTATTTGACTTACTAATGTTATATATTGTTAATGTTATAGATTCTGCCTAGAGCTTTTCCATATTTTTAATTTATGTTCCCAAGTAAACACAAAAATAACTACAGCTAGTCAAGTAGCAAGACACAAAATTAACATACAAAAATCAATAGCTTTTCTATATACCAATAATGAAACTGCTGCAAAAGAAATCAGCAAAACATGCCCATTCACAAAAGCATCAAAAGAAAGAAAATAACCAAGAATTATTTTAACCAAACAGTTTTAAATTCTTTACAGTTTAAACCATAGAACATGGAAGGAAAAAATTGAGGGTTATATCAGCAAGGAGAAACTCCTCCCATATTCACGGGTCAGCAGGATAATTATCATTACAGTGGCCAAATAAACAAAAGCAATCTACAGATTGAATACAATTGCCAAATTAACAACATTCTCCAGAGAACTAGAAAAAAAAAACCCTAAACTTCATATGGACACAAAAACCACCCAGAATAGCCAAATGAGTCCTGAGCCAAAAGAAGCAATGTTGGGTGCATCACAATATCTGATTTCAAAGCCATAGTAACAAGGCATGATATGGTGTGAAAATGGACATGTGCATCAAGGGAATAGAACAGACATCAGAAAACAAAATTCCATTCAACTACAGCCATTTTTGAGAAAGGGGTCAAAAATATATGCCAACCTCTTTAATGAATGGTGGTGGGAAAAATGGATATCCATCTGTAAAAGATTGATACTAGGTCCCTATCGCTAACGTTGTAAAAAAAGGTCAACTAAAAAGGATAAACAACCTAAGTGTAATTCCTTAAACTTTCAAACTGCTGGGAGAAAACATAGAGGAAACACTAAAGTCATAGGCCCAAGCAACAGTGTCCTGAAAAGAGCTCCAAAGGCAAGATAACAAGAACCAACGGATAGGACTGCATCAAATTAACAAGATTTTGCACAGCAAAGAAAACAAAACAGAGTAAAGAGATAGCATAAAGAACAGGAGAGACTCCTAGCCAGTGAGAATATGTAATGAACTCAAAAAACACCCCCCAAAAAACCCCAATCAATAAATGGGCAAATACCACTCAAAAATGTGCAACATATTTAGCCATCAGGGAAATCCAAAACAAAACTACACTTAGATTCCATTTCACTCCAGTCAAAAACACTATCGTCAAGAATGCAAAAAACAGTAAGAGCTGGAGAGGATGGGGGGGGCGCTTTTCTTCTCTGTTGGTAGGAAAGTAAATTGGTTTTGCAACTATGGAAACCAGTATGGAGGTTCCTCAAAAACCTACGAAAAGAGCCATCATTTGATGTGGGTCAGTCACTCCTTGCTACTTATCCAAAAAATGAAATTCAGCATACTGTAGAGATACCTGTATGTCCATATTTATTGTGGTACATTTAACAACTGTTGAGCTAAAAAAAACCTAGGTACCATATATATCCTAAGTATCCTACATACATGGTGCCTAGGTTGTTTCTATAGCATATATATATATATATATACACACACACACACACACACACATATAGTTTATATATATTTATTTGAGCTATGTATATCATATATATGCCATGAAGAGGAATGAAATCAAGTCTTTTGCAGGAAAATACATAGACGTAACTGGTGCAAAATAACCTAGACTCAGAAATACAGATATCAAACATTTTTCATGTTTTCTCTCATAGGTGGAACCTAAAAAATAAAAAGGGGAGAGCTGACATGAAAGCAAATAGGACACTATTAGAGAAGAAGAAGGGGACCAAGGCAAGAACAAAGGAAGATTAAAGCAGACAAGATAGGATGACAGAAACTGAATAAAATATGTTATATGCATGTGCCAATATGCCAAAATAAAACCCACTACTCCATACAGCTAATATGCACCATCTTAGTCACTTTCTCCTTGCTGGGACAAAGTATCCAACATCCAAAGTTAAAGGAGGGAAAGTTTATTTTTCACCCACTGTTGAAGTTTCAGTCCATCATCTTCTGGCTCCAAGGCAGAGCAGCATGGGAGAGGAGAAACAGTCCATGGCATGGCCAGCAGGAAGCAGCCATCAAAGCAGGAGGAGGGAGATATGGTACACCATTCCAGGACATCTTCACAGTACCCCACCTCCTCCCACCAGGCTTCACCTCCAAGCTCCACACCCAGCTATAAACCCATCAGCAGACTAATCTAGTATCTCATCCATGATTCAGTCACCTCTGAAAAGTCCCACCTGAGGCATGAGGCTTTGTGGGCACACTGGATATAAACCACTCATTTTCAAAAGAAAAAAATTAAGTAACTGCAGCCTATTCTATTTGGGGGTTAATGCAAGAGCCCATACTGATCTCAATTATTCTTCAAATCATCACTAGTAGTCTTAGAAAAAAATTTAGCCACTTCAAAATTGCTACTACTAAATGGACCTCCTGCTTGGAGGCTAATTATGTGAGGAAAAGAACAAGTCTCCCAGGGTTTTCAAAACCATGTGAGGCATGGACTTGGCTGAAAAGTTGGAATGAGAGATGAAACTAAACCTTGTATTAACACATGCCCATCTCTGAAAATGGCCTCAGCTCCAAGACATCCTGGACTCACCCGGCCTTGCTTGATCATCTTTGCTCCACCTCCTTTCCCTTCCCCCTACATAAAAGACATGGCTCTGGTTGGTCAGTGGGTGTGATGGAGCAGTGCTTGCACACTTCACTTGGCCCTTGTGCTGTGCTGTGGTGATCCACAATGAGAAAACACCCCGAATCATCCCCAATCCATGCAGAAGGTAGACTTCAGTAGGGAAGATCAGAACTCACTCACACCCTAGAGGGAGGCTCAGCCCAACCACACCAAATTCCATCCAACTCACAGATTTGAGTGAGAAACACATTCATGAATTAATCCACTGAACTTGGGATGATTTGTTTCACAGCATTATCATTCAATGGCTGACAGATACACTGTTGAAAGTGATTTTGGCCAATTTCTGGGGTAGCCTTTTTTTTTTTTTGGTACCAGGGATCAAATTTGGGACCTTGTGCTTGTGAGGCAGGAGGCAGTACCACTGAGCTAAATCTCTGGCCCTAGAGTAGCCTTCTTGATAAGCCCTCCATCAGCCCTTCTGACACTATGTGTAATTATTTCAATCTCAACACATCTTTTCAGCCTACCTCAAAACCAATTTCAACTAACTCTCCCAAATGACTTATAATAACATTATTTGCACCCCATCAAGTCTTATGTACAGTCTTTGCCATACTGTCTTGGCCTCTGTGATTGCTTTATAATTGACAATGGAGTTACCTATCTTGCATCATATTGTGCTCCCAGAGGGAACAAACACTGTCTTATAATTCTTTTAGAGAGAAAGAATTCAGACTAGAAAGTTGTTTAAAATATGCTGACTGGAGTTAACTTAAATTTGTGAACTAAAGAGCTTTACTTCAGTGCAGACTGAGCATACCAGGGAATATATCTTATTTTTCCTAACCGTACATAAGAGGCAAAAATAAAAGGCTGTCTTTAAAAAATATAAACTATAAGTGAGTTGAATATATCTGATCATGGTTTACAAATCATGGGTTTAATTTCATATTAGCAAATTATCTGAAATGCAAATAAATATTGCTCCCTCATTATACAGTATTACTCTACAAAACTGTTCATTACTGGCATTACAAATTTAAAATGTAACATGAATTATTCAAACTGCTACACTCATAAATAAGATAAAAGATCATCCTTTTTTTTTTTGGTTCAAAGCTCATTAATCAAGAACATTATTTTTCTACTTTTCACTTACCATGAGCACTCATTATAATGTAAACAGTTGCAGAATCACATCAGAGACATGTTGTCAAAGCCCATACATAATAATTATGACCATCTTCCTAGCATCTCTGAAAACATTACCAGCGGTACAACACCAAGGGGCCTCTACATACAGCATGTATGCCACAACTTAGAATAGCTTGTTGTGAACACAGAAGGTTAACTATCACATGGTGTCTCTTATATGGAAAACCCAAAGCCGAAGTAATTTAAAGAGGCAAAATGAAAGACAGAAGATAGGAACAGGGATGTGGACTTTGTGGAGATGTGAGGAGGGTCTGGGGATGGGGCAAACAGCAAGGTGGTACACAAGGAAGTACACAAGACCAGGGTGTGGTATATATATATATATGTGCCACTGCCCCATGATGAATTTACTAGGTGTTGCAAGCATGTACTAAATAATAAAAATAAAGCATCCAATAAAAAATAAAGCAATAGAAAAAATGGTGACACAAAAAGAAAAAGAATATACTGTAGAAATTGCACAGGAAATCCAGAGCCCAAAGTGGAGAAATGCTTGAAATAAAAGGTATATTTTACTTGTCTGCTTATCTTATTCTATAAGCTCATATTCAAGAAAGGCTGATTTTGACTTTTGCAAATGCAGCATTCTCGCTGATTGCAGGGAGACTTGATGAGTGTGGACAGAGTGCATTCTCTTTTACTCACTGCATCTTACTTTCCAGCACTGGAGAAATCACAAAGCCTTTTGTCTCTGCTTTTAACCGACGGACTATGTGATGAAGGTCCAGAATTTCTTAGCCAACAAGCCATCGGTCTTGACCCTGATGCCCAGGTACAGTAGACTGTTTGCAGAACTGTTATGCCCTCCCTGCACCTTCTTCCTTTCAGGATGTGACTGCCACTCCTCTCACGTGGAAGCAGAGTCCTCCTCTCAATGCCCTGCAGTTTACTGCAATTCAGCACCTTGGGGTGGTAAAGAGAACATGGTGCACAGGACACAGGCCCACTTCTGAGGCCTGGACTTGCCTGCCATTCAAGCAGGCACCCTGGGACAGAGCCTGGAGTACCTTGGAGAGGGAGGAAGCCTAAGCTGAAGACAGACCAGGCTCTGACAAAAGCCCAGCCAAGACCAGGAGAACAGCCCAGAAGGGCTCACATGTTTGTTTCCAACCAGTAAATTCAGAGTGGTTGGTAAGACTGGCAAAGCTAACTGATATGCCAGGTCTTCATCCACAGGCTCAGACACAGTCTCTTTCCTACCAGCAGGGGTCATCACCAGAGATGAGGAAGGAGATTTCCGTGTAGGGACAGTCTGGAGAAATTCAACATGCACAGTTCTTAAACTGTATGAAGTGCATGATAATCACCAGGATGGCTTAACACAGGATGGCTGCTGGGCCAGCCCTGAAGCATCTGATTCATTTGTCCTACAGTGCGGCCTGAGAACCTGCATTTCCAAGTTTTTCTAAGGTTATCAGTGTGAGTCACACACACTGAGAATCATTATCTATATCCCACACAGAATCCTAATCCTATTCAATCAGCAGAATAAACACATCTCTTTCAAAAATCCAGGGGCTGGGGATTTAGCTCAGTGGTTCTGCCACCTGCCTTGCAAGTGCAAGGTCCTGAGTTTGATCCCTGGTACCAATAAAAAAAAAAAATCCAATTCAACCAGAGAGTACTACCAGATTTCATCATAAAAAAGGAACTAAATCTATTCTGCAGACATGCTGGGCAAAATTAATATTCAAACGGAAAACAATATAGGCCATAAACACTTCATGAATTACCTTCCCTGAAACAATTTTTGGTTGTATTTAAAACTAGGGCCTTTTTCTTGAACACTGTAACATATGCAAGGCACATAAATAGTACACCAGGAATAAACAGTGTTTTCATATACTATCAATATTTAAATTCTGAAGTCACAGTAAGCAGAGCACTTATTTCCTTGAAACTGATCACTGTAATATTTCGAATATTATTCATGCCATGAGCCCACCCATGGTTTATGGAGTGTGCACATATTCATTTCCAGTGTCTTGCTGCAGTAATATGAGGGTCTACAATCTCTGAACCTGTGACTGTGCTGGCAGTAATCCCTACCTTGTTTGAGGAATATGACGCTGTCCGTTACCCTCCTTCTGTCTATGCATCTCACGGGTTGTTAATGGGCCCTGCTCCCCTCAAGACAGCTAGGCATGGGGGATTGATATTTGATCAAAGCAATACTAAAATTCATAATTCCCCAAACTGACTTTTATTTCCAAAAGGAACACAACCGTGTTGTTTTCATTTCAAATTAATGATTAAAACTCCAATTTAGCATGATATTAAATATCATTATTTTCTAAACTATAAATATACCTAGTGAACAACTGCAAAGCAAATACTATGTTCACATACCACAACTCTTTTCTTCCCCAGTAAAACTGTGAAATATTTTATTTCAGGCCCTTATTTGTTAAAGGTGGGAGAAGCAGATAAAATTTTTATTTATTTTAAATTTTATTCCTACTAAAAGTTTTCTAATTAGTTATGCAACATTTTGTGATAGAGAGCTATGCTGTTAACATATGACAGAATAGTATATAATTATGATCCATTATTATAAATAATATAATTATATATGTCATACAGTACATAATTTATGTATATACATTTTATATACATAATGTATATGCAAATGTATATACATTTTATAAGTTAGGATATATAATTATGTATAAGTTATATATTGTATAAGGTTCACAGAATTATACATCAAACAAGTTATGGCTTTGTTCCTTAACTGAATAGGCAATTGTATAATTTTAATCCCACATAAATGCTAAGTCATTCACTGGGTACCATTTGCTCAAATGTCAATAGTTTTAGGACATTTTCATCAGATGCATTAGAAATTTTAGTGGAAAGGTATGTGGCTGCTGATCTTGCATCTCAGACCGCCCGTTAGATCTAAATATAGCTGTGTTTACACACAGAGTGTGTCTCGCCTTCCTTCACCAGCACGGTGTCACCAGGGACAGTAATGTAAGCATAGCTGTAACAGCTCAGCTAATTTTATTCTTCTGTTATTACCCTTACACAAACACTCAGGAAATTATATACCATACAAAAAGAACCTAGGAAAGATGGCAGAATGGTTAAAGTTTGTGTTATTAAATGAAAAAAAAACAGGAATGGACTCTTAATTCACAGGGTGGCTGCAAAATGTTGAAACTTCTTTTCAAAACATACTCAAAAACCTTGTAAATCCTCACCTAAACCAGGAATTTTACTTTTTGTAATCAATATTAAGAAATGACTGGGGCCGGAGATTTAGCTCAGGGGTTTCACCGCCTGCTGCACAAGTGCAAGGGCCTGAGTTTGATCCCCGGTACCAAAAAAAAAAAAAAAGAAAAAAGAAATGACTATAAAAAGCACACAAAGTGCTCTATACATACTGGGAATATATCTCACCGTGATTATAATACTAATAATATGTGGAATCACCTAATTATCTAACAGTTTGAAAGAGGCAAATTTAGCAGGAAATTCAATTAATGATTATGAGGAACTTTAAATACACGGAAAAGGCTAGCTGTTAACTGAAGACAGACCTTGGGCTCAAATACACATAAATGCAGATAAAATATCTCAGAGAAACTTCCAAAACAAGCATCCTATCACTCCCCACTCTGGAATCACTTGTGAATTTTGTTTTTTGTATATTATAGATTAACATATTTTATTATACTATCATCTTAGAGGAAAACATTATTTAAAACGTGGTATGAATGAATACCTCTACTTCCTTTGCTAGATTATGCAAGAACAGAAATGTTCACCAGTATTTGGAAGCAGTGGATAGAAACCTACAGGGGCAAGACAGCAAAGCAGAATGAAGGAGAAATTTACACCTCAAATCTTGAAATACTTAAAAACTGTTTTCCCCATTGGAAGCTGAGAACTACCTACTTCACATCAAGTTGGCTGTTTTCAAATGGAATTTCAATTACTCCTTCCTCTCAGCTCCTGAAGTCAGCTATCACATATCTTAACAGAGGAGGGAAGATTTTCCATTTTGTTATTTATTTTCTGCGTTCACGTTCAGTAGCACAGCCTGAGCATGGAGCCAGCACTGCTGCTGTTCATCTGTTTTAGACCCCGCTGCCATGGCCCTGCACAGGAAAAGGGGAGACGCCAGTATACCGTGGGCTGCCCCAGCACCAAAGATGGGACCAAATACACTGAAACGCATTTGGAGTACACAACTGACTTCAAGAAGAATGACGGCTTTATTCTCTGGCAGATTTGGAGATCAATGTTGTAAAAATAAGGATTTGGTTTTTTGTAATAGAATGAATTGATGGATTTGCTCCATTTTTTTGAGAAGATAGCAATCAATAATGAATAAATCTCTTCCACACCAAGACCTACGACTGTTAAAAAAGTCAGACAAAAACGGCAGAAAACCTAACAGTGTCTAACAAATGGAGCTAGAAAATTGGATATCCACGTGTAGAAGATTAAACCTCAAACCTTCTCTCTCCTTGTACAAAAATCAACAACATGGATCAACAGTCTAAATGCAGGAGTCGAAACTTTGCAAATGCTAGATGCAAACACAGGAGAAACACTGCTATAGGCACAGACAACAACTTCCTGGAAAGGACTTCAGTGGTTCAGGAAACAGCAGCAAGAACTAACCAATGGGGCTGCACCGAATGAAAAGGCTTCTGCAACATAACAGTGGGAATGGGAAGTAACTCCTGACAGCTATTTTTCTGACAGAGGATTAATATCCAGAATATATAAAGAATGCAAAAAATGTAACAATGAAAAGAATAAGTAATCTAAACAAATGGACAAACAAATTGAACAGACATTTCTAAAAGCAACTACAAATGGTTAATCGTCATAGGAGTGGAAAAACACTGAACTCCTTTAGCTCTTAGGAAAATGCACATCAGAACTACATGGAGATTCTGTCTCATTGCAGTCAAAATGGCTCTCTGTCATCAAGGATGCAAAAACAATAAATGCTGCCGAGGATGCAGCCCACACGGACACCTTGTGAGTGCAAACCATGAACATAGGCATGTGTCGGTTGGTCTGTGAACCTCTACAGGGAACAGCTGAAATCAAGGACACCAAATTTATCAATAAATACAAGCAGCTCCAGCTCATCTATCAAAAACTAAGTTTTCAGGCCATAAAATAATAACTCTGCTCTATGTATAGGAGGAACCTAAAACCCTCCAGAAAAATTACAAATGAAAGGATATAACAGGAAAAAGCAATAAGATTTAATTTGAGGTTGTAATTTTGATATAAACCATGGTAGAACTCAGGAAAACAGTGCTCAAGATAAACAAAGAGAGTTATTTTGTAATTCTAGAGATTAAAATAAACAATTGAAATCTTTAAATAAAACTGATGATAACACATATGGAATTCATTTCCAAAAATGTCATACAGGTATTTAGCAAAATTCCACAAGGATCCTTCATTTAAGAAGACAGTAAAAGAGGAAGAGCTAGGTGCTTACTTAACATCGCATGTAATCAGATAGATATAAATTCTTGGTCCAAATGCCAGGATTTTATCAGTAAGGGAACACGAGGGACATTTCTAGCAGAGTGAGGAAAGCCATCACAACAGTCAGCAGGGATACATCAGAGAACGCAGGAAGCAGCAACTGAGGCATGAGAATCAAAGAAAGAGACATAAAACTATCTTCACATTCAGATACATCTGTCTGAAAATTCAAGTGTGCCATAAAAGGCTTTAATACACACCATGAAAATGTAGTCAAATAGGATTGAAGTTAAAAAATCAATAAATTTCATATATAACAAAAAATTAAGAGAATACAGTGGAGGAAAATACCCCACTTACAACAAAATAATTGAATAAATGAATGAAGGCATAAAAATGCAATATCAAGGCACATAAATGATGTATATGGCAAACTTGATGTGAGAAATTTAAAACATTCCTGAAAGAAAGAAAAAATATATAGACATGAATATGAGAAAAATGTACAATGTTCTTGGATAAGATCAGTCATCAGTGCCCCCAGGTTCAGTTAAAATTCCAACACAATCCCTATAAAACATCAGGTTTTTGTTTTTCCCTGCAGCTAGAAAAGAATTATAAAATGTGTACTATAAAAGATCTAACCAATATTAAAATAGACTACAAAATCACCCAAATGAAAACAAAGTGGATCTACCACAGAATCTAATGGAGTAGAATAAAATTGAAAAATAAATAAGTACAAGTTGGAAATTCAGCAAGGGAGACAGCAGCAACCTTTCAGTGAGCACCTCTAGGCCAGCTGGAAGCTACTTAGACGAAGATAAAGGAAGCCCAGAACACAGGAGTGGATACCATGAGCAAAGCTCACCACCTGCAGCTGAAATGAATTGAGGGCAAGAAGTGACCACTGAAATTAAAAGGTGGCAGACACATCCAAGAAATACTGAAGGGCTCTGGCTCCTTTATGAATCTGATGATAGATGAATGTGTGCAATGGGAAACTGAGCAATAGTGGAACGGTGGTAATGCTGGAAGCCTTGGACAAGTTTAAATAATGACTGTTCAGGAGAGAAATCTATGATGGCTCTCCACAGAGCCAGTTGTACTGGTACTGAAAACTGGGTCATATACATTTCCATCTTAAATTTTTTGTTAAATAAACTTTTGCAAAAGTAAAAAAAAAAACCTTGACATGCACACTGTCCTTCCCATGGAATAAATGCTGCATGAACTGGTTAATCTGGTGTTCATGGAAATGTACTTCTTCATAACCCAGAAAGGAGTGAAGAGGGCTAAATATGTCTCCAAAAAGATAAAAGATTGCTTAATTTGACAACATAAAAATTTAAAACAGAAACTTTACAATGCAAACCATCATAAGGAAATTCAAAAGACAAAAGACAAATGGGAGTAATATTTGCAACTTTTATCAAAGGCAAGCAAGGAATATCCTAAATGAGTGAAGAACTCCTAGAAATGGAAAAGAGCCTAACACAAAACTGTGAACAACTAAGAAGTAACTAAGGAAAGAAGAAATTAAAATGTCATTTGAACATAAAAGTCTGTCCAAGTTCACTCAGAACAAAAGGGACACAGATTGAAGTTGACTTTTATACCACTTCTCCAAGCATACGACAACATCTACTAGTGATGAGCAGGTGGAAAAATGGGCATTTTCCTGCATGACTGTGGAAACCAACAGCCAGAGCTCAGGACAAGGAAATCTGACAGCATCTATGAAACTGAGCTTGTCCTTCACCTCAAAAATCTTATTCCTAAAAGACTATCCTACAGATACCCCAGCAAAAAAGGAGGAAGTCATGTCTTATGGCATTAATTCCGGTATAAAAGTCAGAAAATAACTCCAATGAAAATCAGTATTGGCATGGCTAATAAATGAAGGTAAATGTGAAACAGAATATGCAGCCAAAGAAAAAGTGCATAAGCTGACAGAATATTAACTACAGAATGTAACTTATGGGAGGAAAAAAAGAGTAACTGAAAATATTGAAGAAAAAAAAAACAACAGCTGGGAGAAATGATTACCAAAAGGGCTAGAAGGGAACAGGGGAAAAACAACGGGCATGAGGACGATACATCTGAAACTGTTCTGAGATTGTACATGTGTATTAGCTTATATATGGCTACAACTTTGGGGTTATGCATTTTATATATTCAAAAAAGTCAAATTGAACTTTACGAAATGGAAAACCTCTGAAAATCGAAAAGAAATTAACCCAACTATATGTCAGAGACAGTCACAAACACACTGAAAATATTCCAAGGGAACTTAAAACACAGTATTTTGGCTCTATGTACTTAGTGGAATATATTCTTAGACTGCAGAGAACTACAAAGAAAACTTAAAACTGATGCAACAGTCTTGGTATTTTCAAAATGTATTCACAGAGTCTATGTTTTGTGTACTTACATATACTCTATAAAAACAAATTCATAATTATTTAAGGTTGTTAAGAGCAAAATTTGTAAGTGTAAGGATGCATACAGGCATAAAACCAAAATCAACTTTGTCTTTTCAAGCCAAATAAATATTACCAGGTGATCACGATTTCTCCTTCAAATTACGTCACTGCAAGTTCTGACCACTGGAAACACCTGAACACATGACAAGGCGCCATGAGCACCCTGAGCACTGCTCCCCACTCGTGCTGGGGGAGGAAATGTGCACCTGTGGCTGAGACATGTGTTATGCAAAAAGCAAAGAAACCATTACAGATGCCAGGGCTTCTGTCCAAAACACAGAAGTGACCGTTACGGGGTTCCAACTAGCCAAGGAAGGGGTAAGTCAAGCACTAGAAATAATGACTGCATCTGAGAGTGGTGGTAACATCCCTGTAAGCCCAGCACTCCAGGAGGCAGAGGCAGGAGGATCACCAATGCAAGCCCAGCCTGGGCGACTTAACTTAGTGAGACCCGGTCTCAAAATAACATTTTTAAAAGCGTAAGTCTATGACTCAAAACCCCTACCTGGGTACAACCCTAAGAAAGTTAAAATTAGGGAAACCAAAAAATAGTGAATCCAAGCAGGGCGAGTCTGAGGTGAGGCCAAGATGAAGGGGATGAGGAAGGAGGAGCGGGGGCCAGCTGGGCACCACAGACAGGGAGAGAAAGGTGGGCCACACACAGCACTTCCACCCGCCCCAACTCAAACACGGAGGCTGAGTCTGAGTCCAGCACCACCTTGACAGGTCGCCTTCCACTAGGCAACAGCAGGCCACCCACGCACAGACGCTGAGCAGGCCACAGAGGCAGCTCACAGGTTAATCCCAAAGCGAAGGGTCCTGCAGGCCACAGGACCAAGCCATGGGAAAAGAGAAGACAAGACGTCAGAAACAAGAGGGGTGCAAGTCTCGCTGAACAGACACCGGAGAGGCCCAGCTACTAAGCGCAATTCCCCCATCTGATGTGGGCTCAACCTCACCGAACCAAGAACCAAGGAAGACAGTGTTCATCCTGCTGAGTGCGATCCTGGAGTTCCATCCGGATTTTACCACAGGAAGAACCATAGGGCGTGCACACGAGAGAGACTGTAAGGAGGTGACTTATGCAGAGACAGATGCCTTAGCCTCTACACTCTGCCCATCTCTTCTGAAGACCACTGCTGACATTCAGTGAAAAGGAAAGCCAGATCCCAGGGGTGTGAAAGCCTCCTGCTAAGTGCTGGGAATTCTGAGACCAATAAGTGTACCTTGGAAAACTGGCAGCCCCATAGAGGGGGCCTTTTCTGATAGGTGGCTTTACCAGCAAATTATTGTTCTAGTCATCTTTAGCAACTCAAGAAAGTGTAGGATGTGTCCGTTTACAAGCAGACTGTCTTTCAACATTCCGTTCAGTATCACTCAAGCAAACATCCTCCCTCTAAGACACTCATGGATGCCTGTCAGACTCCCTGGCTCAGGGTTTCTGCCCTGCTCTGTAATTCCATCTCCCTGCATCCCAAGCACGAGGCACCTCAATTTGTTCACAGAGACCAACTGACCAGACATTGCTGGAGGCCTCAATTCAAACCCTTGGAAGCTGTGATTGTTGACTGACTGTGTCAACTTCAGTAAGAGAAGCTCAACTGAACTGGCTCAGCAATTCCACACCCTAGGGTATGGAAGACCCTCCCCCAGAGTCACTCGTCACCGGGGCGGTGTAAAGGGGAAATGAAGAAGGAGGGATCTGCTTCTGTTTCTTCAAAGGAGCTCTAGTCTTCACCTTCACCTTGGGCGTCATCTCCTGGCTTCCGGTGCAGACCCTTCAGCCTCCCGGTGTAGACTCTTCCGTCTCCATCACAGATCCATCGGCCTCCTGATACGGACTCACACAGGACACTCCAGTGAGCTCCAGACCTTCGATGGGATCCTTCGCTCTCCAGTGTGCAGATGGACTCTCTGCACTCTTCCACATTGACTCTGGGCAGCCACTGTAAGCCGATCTCGTAAATTCTTATATACTTGTATATCTTGGGTTGTATCTGTTTCGTTAATAAACACTGACTGATACAGAAGCCAAGAAGTCTGTGTCCCTTATTCACTTGACTTTTTAAAAGATATTAAAAATCCACTTCTATAAGAGTATGTCTCTAAAATCGTCCTGCTCTCTACTTCTTGATCTTAAATTTGCCTATTTCACATACTTCAGAGATCTCTATATTGGCTACTGGTGGCCCCATTCCTCCCAATCAGGTGACCCGGGCTGAGTTCCTGTGACTCGGTTTCCCTTCCTGTGATGTGAAGACAACAGTGTCCTCTGCCTCAAAGCCCTGCGATAGTTCCAATCAGCTCCATGGCCCAACTTCCCTAAGCTTGAATACACCTGCCTCAGGCTCTTGGGTCAAAATGGTTCTTTGTTTGGATTTATCCAACAGATTCAAGTTACTGTTGATCGATTTAATTTTATAGCTTACTTCCTGTCTTTGACATTTTGAAAAATATCTCTAGCTTTGTGATGGTTTTCCTGTGTCTAACACAACTGTCACAATGAATGGTTATTGGAATATTTGACCCTCATTGATACAGCTGTCACCATAATTCTTTTTTGAACCAACAGGCAGTATTTGGAGCACCCAGGACTGCTGAACAAGACAGAATAAAACACTGACAAAGCTGTTCCCATATGGTGCATTGTGGAAGAGCTAGGTCCAAACTCTACCTGTTAAAACAGGCTCATATAACAATCCTTCCCTAAGATGCATGATCGACCACCTATGGTGGTGCATGCCTATAATCCCAGCCTGGGTTATATAACAAGTCCAAGACCTTGTCTCAAAAAAAGAGAAAAAAATGTATGCTTCAATGTGCAAGAGATAAGTGAAAAGACATTTTATAAAGAGCAACTTAGGAAAACAATGCTTGAAAAGCTCCTGTAATTAAACATTTTAGGGGCACAGTCATAAAAGCTGTGTCCACAAAGTGGATTTCTTCAGTGAATCATCTATCAGGAAGAAAATCAAGGACACCCTTTGTTTAATGACTTTACTGCCCTCTCTAAGTCAACAGAAAAGTGACCAGTAATGAAGACCCCTCTTGCCAGGGTGGCTGTTCTGTCCACCTCATTTGCAATTTAACAGCTCGACCTCCATGGCTTTTCCTCAGCTCTGCACTCGGTGACATCTGGGTGACATCTGTCCTTATCTCTCCATTTTCATTCCCTCTGCTTTCAAGATGGTGGTCGAGGCACTTGGCTGGGGCTTCTCTTGCTTCTCTGACGTTCTCAATCCTGATGTTCCCCTGGTCCTCCTGCCCTCTCTCCCTTCTTAGGAAGCATCTCCTAGCACCTACAGCTCTATCTTCTATTTTGTTGTGGTGCTAGGGTTGGAACCCAAGGTCTTGCCCATCCTAGCCAAGTGCTCTGTGACTGAGCCCCACCATGGTCCCACAGGTCGAGTGTTGAAAGATCCTTTCTCTTAAGCCCTCAACTCTCCCCTGACGCCCAGGCTTTGCCACCTGGACAGCAGGACATCCCTTCCTGCCTCCAGTTTCTCCACAGCACCACATGCAGAGAGTCCCAATCCTCCCCCTCCTCCTCCTTCTCCTCTTCCTCTTCCTCCTCCCCTTCCTTCCTCCTCCTCCTCTTCCTCCTCTTCCTCTTCCTCTTCCTCCTCACCTGCTTCCATGAGCTGAAGTCCCGTGGATTCCTCCTCAGCAACATCTCTTACAAACACATGGCTCTTTGTGTACAGTGTGGGCCCTCGTACCCCCTTCCCTGTTGCACACATTCCCATGAGTAACACAGACAGAACTTTTAGTCTGGGTTTTCTATCCTAATAAGGAGATAGTAGTCTTTAGTAAAAGACTATTCCTGAGGTTTCAATATGTGGAACATATTGATATGCGTGTGGTGTGTGTAAGCAGCTTAACCAACTCTTTCATAGTTTTTATAAAATATTGAAACAAAAAAAGCCATTGCGTACAGGAAACTCTACCACTTGGCTGGGGTGTCTTCATAATCCTGCTTTCCCTCTGAGGTCAGGACAGGAAAGAGAAGAACACTCACAGCGTCCCAGCAGTGGTAAATTTGGAGCACTGGACGGAGAGTAAAAAGGGGGAATGGGGTCCTGGTCCCGCCATGGCATCCAGATGACCTGGCCCGAGGGACTGCTAGCCGTGCTGTGTCACACGTCCCTCTGTCCCCGGAGGACTCATGGTGCCCCCGCACCTCCCAGCCTCACAGGCTCCACGGGTGGAGCAGACACGTCAGATACCACCTGCTGCTCCTGTCGGACCCTCCTATGTCCACAGGGTGTGTGCTGGGGCAGGGCAGGGACCACTGAAGACTTGCTACTGGTTAACCCTGGAAGCTGCCCATCTCCCACACAAAGAAACTGCAGCTCACAGAAATGAAGTCACTCACAGCCGGTGAGCCACCTGGCCACACTGAGCAGTCAGGGTGGTGGCCGCTGACAGTCCTGACACCTGGCAGGACCTGTGCCCAGGGCTGCACTGAGGATGATCCTCACAGTCCCCCCTACACCCTCTGGGGGCCCGCTGACCTGACACTGGTTTATAGGTGAGGAAACCGAAGACAGGTACTGCCCTTGACTTGAGTCTCTCAACCTGTACACAGCAAGGCTGCACCACAAGCGCCCTGCTCTGAAATCGCAAGCTGCACTGCTCACCACCACACCCCTCCCAGCGGTGCACACTGAAGCCTGAGGTCTACAGAGCCTCAGCTCCCTCTCTAGCAGTGCATCAGCTCACCAATCCTAGGAAAGGCACCGGGACCTGCCCTGGAGCTCTTGCTTAGCTTTGCAGTGGCTTAATGAGGTTGCAACGTGCACGGGGAAGCTGAGAAACCCAAGCCAATCCCTTGGGATAGGCATGGTCGATCTGTCCTGGTATACTGGAATTCTTTGAAACTCCAGTCCTAACATCACAGTAGACTCTCCTGGCCTGAGCTGTTGAAGCCCTCAGCACTCTGCAGGGCAGCCCTGGTCCTACACTGGTCTCTAAAAAGCAGGGCTGAGCCTGATTCTGTGACCTCTTTAGAGTCCCTGTACTGCAAATACCATTGAAGGGAAAGAAATGGCCTCTTGTGAGCAAGCTTATCCGGAGGCTCTGACAAGATTTGCTGCCATTGCTCTGCCTGCACTCCAGCCCAGCCCTACCGCAGAAGGGTCCTTACAGGCTATTCACATCAGGTGCTGCCCTTAAGCTCTCTGCTACACTCGCATCTTTAGGAGCACACAGGGGTGCAGGGCATGGCATGTCACCTGATCTACCACCTATCAACCAGCAGCTGAAGAGTGGAGTTGTCGCCAAAGAGACTGGGGAACACTCATGAAGGGCATGTTGACTAACGAAACATTGTCTTAATTCTGGAATTCCTAGTCCATTCCATGGAACTCTCTGATTCTGTCATGGGTTTCAATGTCATTTCAATGATGGCCTCAACATGTGTGGGGCAAAAGCACAAATGAGAAATCTCAACCAAAGTTCATACTGTTTGAGTTCATCAGATATAAAAATGGAAAAGGTGACAGCAGAAGACAGGAACAAAGCCAGCCATCCCAAAGCTATTTCCCTTGGCTGCTGCGTTGATGCCGTCCTCCCTGCTTCCTCCAAGGACAGGCAAGTCAACTCCTGTTACTGGAACTATGTGGTACTTCTGTCTACAGAGTTTCTGCGAGTGCGAACCTAGACATGCTGAACCACTGAGCACAGGGCAAGGCTCCTGCACAGCCTAGATCAGTGTATTTTCATCCACAGATGCACTTATGTGCACTTCTATCTAAAACTACTTACCTAATACAGTGTATTGTTGCCTCACATGGAACTCACTACACTTGATGCCTGAATGGAACTTATCTGACACACTTTCTCTCTAATGCACATCACAGCCTCTTGAGCTTAGGGACACTAAACGACACTTCAGCGTGATATTTGGGGTAATTTTAAACAGCAAAATCATCAACACAAAGCACAAAAATACAAAAAAAAGCAACACTAAATAGACCACTAAAGAGACACTTTCTGGCATGAGAGTTGAAATGAGAGAGCAGAATGTGTCCTTATTCAACTTCAGCTGGGAACGTGAACTTCAGGCAATTCAACTTTTTTCCACTCTGTATATGTCTATGAAAATAAAAAACTGACTTAGGGCATACAGATAAATTATAGAGAGTAGAGAAATTCACAAACATGGGAGCCACAAACAATGAGGATCAGTCATAGTTCCATTCTGTGCTGAGTCTACATAAAAGCCAACGAGAGGATGCTGAGATTTCTGAGGACTTCGTCATCTCTGGCCATTAGAACTATGTAAATCAAAACAACACTGAGATTCCATCTTATGCCAGGAAGAAGAGCTATTATCAAGGAATTCAAAAAACAGCAAGTGCTGGGAAGGTTGTGGGGGTAAAGGAACTCTTCCATATTGTTGGTGGGAATGTAAACTAGCACAACCACTATGGAAATCAGTGTGGAGATTCCTCAAAAAACTGAACTAAGAAATTCCATTTTACTCAGCCATACTTCTGCCACTTCTGGATGTCTTCCCTAAGAGTTCACGTCATCCTATTACAATGATACATGTGTTCCCGTATCTATAGCAGCACAATTCACAATAACTGATTGTGGAAGCAGCCTGTTTGTCCATCAACAGGTGAATGAATGGATAAAGAAAATGTGGTAGATATACACAGTATATACTATTATGCCATAAAGAAGGATAAATTTGAGTTATCTGTAGGAAAATGGATGAACTTTGAGACCATAATTCAGAGTAAAATAAATCAGACATAGAAGGTCATGGTTTCTCTAATCTGAGAAATCCAAAATAAAAATAATTTAAAGAGCAAAATAAAAACAGATGGTAGGAACCAATGAGGTAGACCCTGTGGAAAGGGAAACAAGAAATGTGAGGGTAGAGAGAAGTAAAAATGATCGAGATGTCATCCATGTATGTACCAATTTCCCAAGATGAATGTAATAATTATGTATCTCAAAAATATACGAAAGAAAAAGATGTTTCTGATTCACTATTATAAAGAATAAAAACTAAAACCTGAATAGTGGCTTCTTTCTGTAGAAGTCCACCATTACTAAGTCAGTTAATTACCTGTTGGGGTGAGAAAGTGCCAGGAATCTGCAAACCTTGCTCACGTCTGATGATTACAGAAAACCCATTGTCTCTGCTGTTAAGTTTTGCCGGACACAAACATCCGGGGATGATGAGTGAACTCTGGGCCATGTCTGGCCATGACCGGCACAGGCAGGCAGTGTCCTACACCTGGAATAGCATTTGGCTCAGAAGGAGAGTGAGACCTCATCCGTGCTCTGCATGATCCACAGGTTCTTCAGTTACTCTTGGTCCCTGACTTTTTAATTGGATCTAATTTGACATCATAGTCAGCTCTTAAGGAAGAATACAATCACGTAGAGAACAGCTTTCGTGCAATGAGAGTTGCTCTCCTGTGAGCTGTCTCTGCTCCACACTGTCTCTGATGGCTCTCCACTCCAGGCCCTGCTACAAGAAATTTGACCCTGTCATATGAGCAGGCCGTTCTCACGCTGGCAGATGTGCTACGTCCCCAGTGCAGGGGCACCCAGAAAAGAGGACAGAGGGTGCCCGCCGAAACCCAGCCCCACTCTCCACAAATGGGGGACGAGAGCTATTACTCTGAAAATATTTATCCTTCTCCCTGGACCACACTTCCTGTAGAAGAGCTTAAAGTGATTCCCTTGAGAGTACAGAGAGGTGTTGGAATGGATCCTGCAGAACCTCCCAGTCTTGTAGCCCAAGACTGTTATCCAACACAACCTGCCCTACACAGCGACCTCACAGCGCAAGGGCGATGCTCCTCACACTCTGCTGCGGCCTGAATCCCCAAGGAGAGTTCACGACCCACTGCATTCTGATCTGGTCCTCAATGCACACCCAGCGGATCAGGTTTCCCAGGCCACCTGCGCGGTCCTTGAAAGAAGGTATTTTGGTCCGCAGGCAAGCAGAAGTGTGCTCTGAACGATGATCAAATCGTCAACTGGGATTCTGGATGAGTGAATTAACTCCCCACACTCAGAGCATCCCCACAATGCTACAGAAGAGATTCTGGTCCCACGCAGACCTCCCACAGCACAGACGCCTGAGGGATCTGGGCTGAGATACTGGCTCTTTATAAGCACATTGTGGGAGATACAACTCTGAAGGATCCCACTTCATCGTGCAGGATGCGGGGTCTCAGTTTCTCTCTGTGATCTCAGACAACCAGGCTCAAGCTTCAGGACGTCATGCCAGGAACCAGCAGACGAGGACAAAGGCATGCTTCCTTCTGTGTTTAGTCTGTGAGGCAACACTCAAGTTTGTGTTCACATCTAAGCGTACACATATGAAGTGTGATTGAAAACACAGTGAATGTTTAATTTTTTTTTTAAAATTGTATTGCTGTGAAAGACATGATGCCATTAATTCCTTCAAAATATTCCCCCTTGCTCTGAACACACTTATTTCATCTGGAAGTCCTCCTTCATGAGTGTCTTCAGTTGCACTGTTGTGGCTGCCTCAATGTCCTGAATCGATTCAAAACGCTTCCCTTTCATGGTCATTTTGACTTTGGGGAGGAGCCAGAAGTCACACAGTGCCAGACGGGTGACTGAACTGGATGAGGTCACACCATCGTGTTTTTATGAGCCTGCACGTCCACTGGCAGGCACTGGACAGCTGCACTCCCCATGTTCTTTACCATGCCTCAGACACAGCTCCTGAAAGAGGATTTCTAGAACTGCTTCAGAATCTGATAACAACAATGGAATAAATGCGTTTGAAGAGAGAAGTATTCTGCAGGAGATTAATGGCAGTATGTCTTTCACTGTAATATTTTTAAAATTTAAATATATACTGTATATTTTGATCCTATGTTGAATCATACATATGTGGGGTGATAAAAGTAATTTTTGCATTTTGGGAACATTAAAGAAAATACAGTTTGCGACCTACACACTGAGTGTGTGTGTGTATGTGTGTGTGTGTGTGTGTGTGTGTGAATACCATGTATAATTTTTGTTATTTTAAAAGGGACTGAATTTTAAATCACTCAGTAATTGATTTATCAGCATTTTTAAATGTTTCTTAATAAGTCTTTGCTCAAAGAGTTATCTTCTCCTTAGACTTCATAAAATGGAAACAGTACAATTAGCAAAGAACATCTCAGTTACTGCAGTCTCCTTCCGGATCCCTAGATTCTTTTAGCCTCCATAAAGGCAGGGAGGAGACAGGATGGAGGATGGATAGATGGACGGAAGGATGGAAGAAAGGAGGATGCGAGGGAGAGAAGAACAAAGTAAGAAAGGAGGCAAAGGATGCAGGCCTCAAGCCCTTGTCCTGCCGTGTGCTTCTGGCAAGACACAAAATCTCTTTTTTTCTTTGTTTCATGTTTGCTAGAATAATATTTCTTTGCCAAGGGTATGAATCCATAAATTAAAATAGAAGACATGAAAATTCTTTGTGTGCTACACAAACCCATACACTGCTCTCCAGCCTTGTTGAGGTGACACCGATGCTGCTGCACACAAACTGCCTGTGCTTCCCGTGCGCCATCTGAGAAGCCCTGAACACAGGTACACACCTGTGACACTATCACCATGGACAATCTCACTCCCACACCACCCTGTGCCCTGGCCTTGTCCTCTCTTATCCATGTCAACATTCTGTACTCTAGTCGTTTTGCCACCAGCACATCTGATGGACATGTAGTGGAATCTCACGGGGCTCCTAATTTGCATTTCCCAAGTGGCTTATAATGCTGAGCATATTTTGTTGAGAATATCTGCCATCCATCTGTCTTCTGCGGTGAAGTATTTTTGAAAGCCATGCTAATTTCTGTTGTGTTGTGTTCTTATTATGAGGTTTCAAACCCTGTTATATCTTCAGCACAAGACCTTTCTGAGGTATATATTTTGTTACAATTTGTCCTTGTCCCTGGCTTACATTGCTCACTTCAAGTCAAAATGATTTTAATAAAGTCAACACAGACTTTTTGTAGTTTACATTTGTCATGTTTTTTAAAAACTAGTCTTGTACTCCCAGGGAACTAAGAGCCTCCCTCATGTTTTCTTCTATATGTTTAGCAGTTTTAGATCTAACACTGAAGCCCATAATCTATTCCGTGTTAAGTTTCATATACTGTGTGAAGTCAGGGTAGAAGTTTATTTTTTGCTTAAGGCTATTCAATTTTTTCAGTGGCTATTTTGGAAAAGCCTATACTTTCCTCATTGAATTGGCTTTGAACATTGTCAAAAATAAATTAATCATATATGTTTGTGATCATTTCTGGGATCTTTTGTACCCACTGGCCTAAATGTCTATTTTTACATCAATCCTATACCATCTTGATTATTGTAGATTTATAATAAACCCTAAAATGTAGTAGTGTAAGATCTCCAAGTTGTGATTTTTCATTTTTTTCTTTCTTGTTTCTTTTCTTTTTCTCTCCCTCCCTCTCTCTATACATTCCCACAGCTGCTTGCTACCCTCTACAAAAACCTTGTGGAGCCTCTGGTGGTGGTTGCCCTGAACCTGTAGGTAATGAATTTGGGAGAATTATATATCTTTAAACCCACAAACAGAATCCTACTCTCCAGCCCTCTGGCCCTTCAATTCTCAACAATGTGTGATTTCTTTTCATGCCAAGGAGTGTATGTATTTATTCCATTGACTTCCAGGTATTTCATATTGTGATGTTATATTAAATGGTATTTTTCCAATTTCTGCCTGGATATTCCAAAATATATAAGAATACAATCTGTGTCTACCTCTCAGCCTCATGAATCATACCATCGCTAACCTACTCAGTAGTTCCATAGCTGTTTTGGGAGTGCCATATAATGTTCAGCATAAACCAAGAGAGTCCAGTACAAATACAGTGCCAGCCACCAGTAAGACCTGAATTTTTCCTGCAGCTGCATTAGAAGTGGACAAAATTAAATCCAATCACTTTATTATGTGACGAGCAAAAAAATTATGATTGAAAGAGCTGACAATCTTTCCTTTTTTCACACTTCATTTTCAAAAGCTGGTGTCTACCCAGGAGCACATTTTCATCCAAAACAGTCACATCGGAAACACTCAGTAGCCACACGGGGCTCGTGGTGACATCAGCAGTGGACAACGTGCAGGCCGGCAAGTGAAGACAGCTTCGTGCTTTATTTTCTTTCTTTCATTCTTTTTCTTTCTCTTCTCTTCTCCTCTTTTTTTCATTTTGTGGTATTAGGTATTGAACCCGGGGAGACCCTACCACTGTGCTTCATTCCCAGCCCTTTCTGTATTTTTTATTTTGAGACAGTCTCATTAAGTTGCAAAGTTGCCCAGGCTAGGCTCGAACTGATCACCATCCTGCCTCAGCTGTCAGTGGCATGGCTTCCTTCTTATTTTCTAACCTGAGTGTCCCTGATTTGCTCTTTGCTCTCATTAACAGGCCAGCGCAGGGCTGAGGGGCACCGAGAAGCACTGCCCTCACACCACTCCCCATCGCAGGGGGCAGCAGGCCCTCCTTCACCCTTCGTCTCACGCTGTATTTTTTGGAGTTGCCTTTATCAGTTTAAGGTACTGTGGCTCCTTGCTGTTCCAGATTGCTACAAGCTGTTATCAAGAACAGATGTGGGGTTTTATCAAATACCCCCACAGCATCTGCTGACAAGATGACCTAGTGCCTCCACTGAAACGATCACTAATGTGGTGAATCATAAAACTTAGCTTTTAATATTAAACTAACTTTGTGCTCAAGAGATAAATTACATTCGTTCATGTATATTTTCTTCTATATATACATTTTCTTTTCTATAAATATATACATACACATACAAATATGTGCTTATACATACATGTGTGTGTGCTGTTGGGTAAAATTTAATTAATAAATCTATATTAAAATTTTGTTTAGAATTTTTGTGTCTATGTTCATGAAAGATACTAGTCTATACAGTTTCCTTTCCTCGGAAGGTCTTCGGGTTTTGTACCAGAGTATCAGAGGAAACAGGGAAATGTTTCCTCTTCTGTTTTGTGGAATTCCTATAGTATTGGAATTATTTACTCTTTAAAGTTTGTTATGACTCAACCGAAAAGTCATACGGGCTTGGAGCTTCTTTGTATGAAAATATTTAGTTATTCAAATTATCCTATAATGATATAAGGCTAGACAAGGTTCATATTTTTCTTTTTCTTTTCTTTTTTTTTTTTTTGGCAGCACAGGGAATTGAACTCAGGACCTTCACATTGAACTACATCTTTAGCCCTTCATTTATTCTTTATTTTGAGACAGAGTCTCTCTAAGTTGATAGATTGCCCAAGCTGGACTGGAATTTGCAGTCCTCCTGCCTCATGGTTCATCCTTACTATTTTTTAAAAGTCTGTAGGATCTGTAATGATAACCCCTTATAAACTCTTGATACTGATATTTTACCTTCTATCTTCATTCCTCATCGGTCCAACTAGAGGTTTATGAATTTTACCAATCTTCTCAAAGAATCAGTTTTAGTTTCACTGTTTATCTCTGTTTTTTTTTCTATTTGCAATTTCTTATTTCCTGACCCTTATAATTTCCTTCCTTCTGATAATTTGCACTTCTTTTTTTCTGGTTTCTTAAAGTGGAAGCTTAAGTTACTGCTTAGAGCTCTTTCTTCTTTTTTAGTACAAATATTTAGTGTTACGAATGTCCCTCTAAGCAGCCCTACTGTAAGTGCATCTCACAAATTGGGATCCATGTTTTTATTTCACGGAGTTCAATATACTTTCTGATTTCCCTTGTAATTTTTTTTAGGACTCATGTGTTATTTAAAGAGGTTTGCTGAGTTTCCAGTTATTTACTAACTTTAAAGATTACTTTATAGCACTGATTTCTAATTTAACTATTTTGGGCAAAAAACCCCACAAAAAACAAAAACATACTTGTCATGGTAACAATCTTTTTAAACTAAGTGAGACTTTCATGGCCCAGAATATGGTCTACTCTTGGTAAATGCTCGATGCATATTTGAAAGAATGCACACTGTGCCTGGTTGGGTAGAATGTTCTATCTGTTAGGGCAGTGTGTTTAGTAGTTCTTTTCAATTCTCTTATTTCCTGACTGACTTTCTTTTTGTCCTATCTGCTGCTGAAGTCAGTGTGCTAAAACCGCAAGGAGAACTAGGTGTTGAAGGCGTGTCTTTGGAGCCTCTCTTGGCAGGCGTATGAACGTGAGTTGATTAGGTGCTTGGGACACACAGGTTTTCCTTCCCTTAGGGAAAATCTCTCCTCCCTAGAACTGTCTCCCAGGCTCTATGAGCGCCAGGAACCATCCTGTCCGGAGGTTCCTGAGCCCCAGTGGGCTCTTCCTGTCCGGCATTGGCCAAGATTGCTGAGGCCTGGGTGGGGGCTGGACACCCACTGCAGCTGTCTCCTCCCTCTGCAGCTCTGTCCTCTCGCCTCCCTGGCTGAAATTCTGTCCTGAGAATCGGGGCACTTTTGCTCCCAGCCCCAAGACCCAGAGCTCTGTTTCCTTAGCACAGAACAACTGCTGGGCTCTGGCTGCTTCCCTCTTCCTGGGCCATGGCCTGCAATGGTCAGGGCAGGAAGCTGAGAGCTCACCTCTTCTCTTTCCTTTCTCCTAGGGCTCAGTGTCCTGCAGCACCCTTTGACCACTGTCTCAAAACCATCGTTTCATATTTTATCCCATTTTTCAGCTGTTTCAAGTGGGAGAATAAGTTGTGTCTGTATTATTTCACCATGTTTGGATGTGATTATCCACAGCAGTATCAACTGACTTTGGAATGGGATTGGCATACCGCTGGTTTTAGAGAAATGCTTATTCATCTCAGCTTTGAATTTATTGGACAATAAAATTGCTAAAACCAACTTGCTGCAAAATTATTAAATTTAACACGATACGCATCCCTGCATAGAGTGGTATATATTAGTGGACCCTCAGGAGTCAAAGCGGCTCTTTAAAAGAAAAGCTGGATATAAGCAAGGGAGCAAAAACAGTCATAGATCATGTGTGGCAGGACTAAAAGATTTGCTTGGCAAACCAACTCCAACCCTGACACAAGACAGTTTTGTTGTGTCCTTGTTTTCTCCCCTTCCACCCCCACTGAGCAGAGATATACAGACACTTTTTAAATCTACGTTATCTAACTCATCTCCCTTTTCCACCAATTTCCTCTGCCCTGAAGCCTTCTCTACACTTCAGGTGGTGAGATGGCCCCTCCTGCCACCATAAACCTCCCTGGACAAGAAAAATAAGCGGTCCTCATGTCTGTAACCACCTGAAGCCAGGAGTTCAAATGTGGCACCTTCCACCTGAGAGCCACCTCCTGATTTCTCAGCCCCAGCCTCTACCTGACAGCCCACAGGCAGGCTGGCTCCCCAGATGGGCCAGTGGCCTCTGTCTCACAGACCCCTGTGTAGCAGGGCCCACCTCACCTTAATGCTCTGCTCTTGCAATTCTGAAATGCTCAGCACTTTTTGAACAAGGAGTCCTTTACCTTGAGCCTCACATCTATGTAGATTCTGAGCACAGATGAGGTCTAGATGTAAGTTTTATGTCTGGTAGGCCTTGAATCCTCCCACATAAGAGAAAAACTAGAAATACGATTTCACGACTCATACTGTATCAGTTGCTTCCTCGGTACAGTACCCGTGACCCGCCGGCAGAACTATGCTCCCTCTGCCTCAGGACGGGCCTGACGTAGAAATGGGGTCATTGTTGAGGTTGTTACTTACCATAAGGTCCTACTGGTGCAGGGTGACTGGTAACCTTTTAAGAGGGACCTGAGAAGACAGAGGGCTCTGACGACAGAGGCAGAGCCCCGGGTGACACAGCAGAAAGCCAGGGTACCTGTAATGCTCAGCAAACTACACAAAGCCAGGCAGAGATGAGGACAGGTTCCCCTACAACACCGAAGGGACTGTGGCCCTGCACCTTGTTCTCAGGCCACAGGTCTCCAGAACAGTGCGGCAATGTCTGCGGCCCCAAGCCACCCACGTCATGGTGCCTAGGACATCGGTGCAGTCCTGACCCACAATATAGCAAAACAGCATGTTAGCTCCAGGTCCGTACCCAGTCGCCTACCCGGTGAAGCTCCTCACTCCTAAGCCTCAGGCCTGGCCATCCTTCCAGTGTCCCTGTGTGTGGTCGGACTTTACAGAAGGGAAGAGGAGGCGGGACTTCAGTGTGCCCTCCATGACAGCCAGCCCAGGACTCATCCCGGCAGGCCCTGAGTGCACAGAGAACACCAGGGTCTCCCCATTCACTTGTGGTGAGGCTAGGATTCCACACGGCTGCAAACTCAATCCCAAAGCTGCTATGATGGGACTGCCCATGCCCCTTCCCGACTTCAAGGTGAAGCTCGGACACAAACAGCATGGAAAGGTGGGGCCTTCAGGAGGTGATGAAGCCTCGCAGACTGGCCTCTCATGAGGGGGACTGATACCCATAAAAGAGTCTTCAGAGGCCTGCCTCATTCTTTCATCTCCTCTGCCCGGTGAGGACACAGCACTCACGCCCTCTGCCCCATCCGCCTTCCAACATGTGAAGACCAGACGGTGGCGCCATCTTGGAAACAGACAGCAGTGTGCACCTTTATCTTGGACTTTCCAGCCTCCAAAACTGTGAGCAACAAATGTCCATTTTTGTAACTTACTTAGGCTGTGGTATTTTTTCAATAGCAGTACAAAGAAAGACAAAGGCCAAACAGGTCTAAAAAGTAAATGACAGGAACCCAATATTCTCCTAAGACCTCAGAGAGTTTTTACTCTGCTGATATGCTTTCCATGGGCTGGGGCTTGGGGACACAAGAGTCATAAGCAAGAAGATGCAAAGTTCCACCCCAAGGGAGCAGATAGTACAGTTGACAAGACAAACACAAGGAGTTATGTAAAACCCACACCTCTGCTAACACCTGAACTGAACCAACAAACCCTGAATTTGCAAACCACAAACTTAAGAGCTTAGTGGAGAAACATTCTTAAGGAAGCACTGAGAAGGCAGAATGGAGAGAAAATATCATGTTGATTATATACCACGCAGTATCCAACTTCCTTCCTGATGTTTATTTACCATGGATCACAAGGTTGCTGTAACAACATCTTTACTGGATTCGAAGTGTTCTCTCCTCCTTCCTATATGAGTTAGGTGAGGATGATATTAGTAGCCGCTGAGAAAAGGAAATTTGAAATACAGAAAACCGGAGTAGCTAAGTGAGGTGTTGCTTAGCAACTCTTAATAGGAAATAATTTAAACTCAAGATTTATTTTTTCCTGAGAACTTGCTGCTCTAGCTCAGGGTCTAACATTCATTTCTCTTCCTTCCAGCAGCTCTTTGCGCACATGCAGGTCTAGGCATAGAGCCCGACCTGCTGCAGACGGAGCGTGCTTGCCACCAGCACCTTCCACCCATCCCCAGGACTGCACCACCGCGGCCCCAACCCAGCAGAGTGGCTGCTGGGATCCTATGATAAACACAGACTCCCTAAAGGCAACTGTAAGCACAGTGCACATGGAATCCACTAGTGACCTGGAAGCCCAGGCCACATTTTTCCTCCCCTGTGAACTTTCAGCTCTTAGGGTAAGTGTTCTGGGGACACTGTGTGGCACCACAAAGACGTGTACATGAGGCGCAGACAACATACAAAGCAGGCACGACACAGGGAGAAGCTGTGATGGATCAGACTGGATCCAAACTGGGCCCGGGTGAGTCTGACAGACGTTTCCTGCAAGAAGAATGGTCCGTGGCAGGTGTGCAGGAGCTTAGACAGGCACAGGTGGAAAACTAGTGTAAAGTGGCAAAATGCTAAGGAATCTTACAACAAAATGAAATTTCTGTTTTAGTACAAAAGTAATAATTGATTCCCAAACATAATGAATGAAATACACACACACACACACACACACACACACACAGGGACTGCTGCTCCTTTGGTCAAATAACTCTTATTTCTCTTATATATTCATCCACAGAGTAAAACTGCTTCCAAATGAGAATACCAGCTGGCAATTCAGACAGTAATATTACTGAGTTTTTTATATCTCTGGAAAAAATCTGAATAACATCTAACCTAAAAGTGGTTTACAGAGAACACTCCAGAATTCCCAGCTTTATCCCTTCCCCATCACACAAGAATCTGTCATCTGCCCAGGCAGGACAGAGGGGAGTCCCCCGAGGTGACAGGTGGTGACAGGCACACGGAGGCCACTGTGATGGTTCAGAATGCCAAGTTCAAATGCTGGTTCTCCTCCTAGCTGTGGAACTTTGCAAAACTTTAACTTCTCTGGGCTTAGGCTTGCTTAGCAGCAAAATTCAAGCAACAGTAGTACTCACTTTATGGGCCCATGGAAGAAAGTAATTGTGTGTGTAAAAGAATTGGACAGTGCCTGGTATAGAGAGGACCTTGGAAGTATTTTCCATCATTCTTACAGTAGGGGAGACAAGTGAATAGATACATTGTTTATACTCTCATTAGGTTGGTTCCACAATTATTTGTAGGACAGCTATTAGTTTTGCATTGGTATTGATGGTTAACTGTGTTGTCAACTTGATGAGTAAGAATCGTCTAGCCAAAAAAAAAAAAAAAAGAATCATCTAGCCAATTACTAAAGCACAGTTCTGGGTGTGTCTGTGGATGACTGACAGGTAGGCCAGCAAATCAAGGAGGAAGGCCCACTTGGATGTGGGTGGCACCAACCAATAGGCTTGTAGCCCGTATGGGATAAAAAGAGGGAGAAGAAATCTGCCCTTTTTCTTCTTCAGAGGAGCTGGGGTCTTCACCATCACCTTCAGATATCCATTTCCAGTTCCCTTAGGCTTGAGCACAGACTCTGGCCTTCCCATACAGACCCTTCGGCTTTCTGACTGGGATTCGCACACTCTCTACAGTGAGTGCCTGGCCTTCGACCTTCCACTGGATCCTCCAGCTCTCCAGCGTGCATTCTTCTGCCCCAGATCCCGCCTAGGTAGTAAATCCTTTATATAATCATGTACACATTTTATAATAGATCTGTTCCTTTACTGAAACCTAAGTGATTCAACTAGAAATGGAGTGAGAAATAAAAACCTCCAAGACCACATGGTTCTTACAATCCCCACGGACATAGTAGTGCAGCTAAAAAAGGAGCAGAGAATGGCAGGGCCTGCTTATGGCCTGATAAGAGTCCGGTTAAGAAGCCAATCTTCAGAACCAGCTCCTTTGTCTTCTGAAGAAAAACATAGACAAGAATGCAGAGGAAGT
>NW_004624751.1:5004170-5041509 GCF_000247695.1 Heterocephalus glaber | reverse complement strand
AACAGCAGGGCAACTCAGAAATGCCGCCTCTGTTCTAAACAGCCAGAAATGTGTGGGATCCCAAAATAACTGCCCAGCAGGCTGGTTCCAGCACACTGAACTGCCTTAAAATTCGCACATCTCATCAGTACATGCTTTACTACTTAAAAAAAAAAATCTTCATATTTGTTAACTACTTTTTAATTTTTCTCAGATGTGTGCTTATTCATGTTAAGTCCAGAACGGCCCCCTGAGAAGCAGCCACGGTGTGTGGCAGCCCAGACCCGGCCTTCTTGGGCACCCAGAAAGGAGCACCACGGGTAGCATTTTTCTTCTTTCATTGCTGTGCTACGGCACTCTTCCTTCTATAACATCCTAAATCACCGCCCTGAAGGGAAAGCAAAGCAAACGACTACAATTTCAAAGGCTTCGAGAGACCTTTATTTTCTTTCATTCTCACCCATTTTCAATAAAAAAGATGTTTGCACACTGATGTCCTACTTAGGTGAGAAAACACACGCGTGCACACACTGGATGTTTACTTCCTTTGAGGTAACAGGGCAAAGAAAGCCTCTCCATCCTGCAGCAAAACATCAGCCCTCTGAGTTGCTGGTGCTGGACCAGGTTTCTGTGATCATGCAGCACGGTCTCCCGGCCACAACTGGATGGTCTCATCAGAAGGAGAAGTTTTAGTTCCACTCTGTTCAGAGAGCTCTTCGTACAAAGGACATGCAGTTAACTAGTGTCAGATGCAAACAGGACTGGGCTCCTGTATCTGCAGGGACAGTTTCTGGCCGAGCTCTCTGTCAAGCTAAGATAACCTGCAGCCTCGGGGCAGGCAGTGAGCCTGAGCCGAATGCCCCTCCTCAGCTTCTCCCTTAGGGACACTGTCCCAGCTCAGAAAACCCTCATGCGCAGCAGCTTGCTGAGTCAGCAGTCACCAAGAAGATGAAATGAATTCGCTTTCGCCAGAAATTCATTAAATGAGATGTCACTCTAAAAACCCAGGCTTTACAAAGTGAACTGAAGATATTTAAAAGTGTGTCCGGCCAGGACACACCCCGGGTCATTCGTGCAGGGATCAAGAATGACCTCCATTGCCGGGCTGGCAGGCAGGGGTCAGTGGACGTCTTGCAATGTGCAGACCCCAGCTGAGAAGGCCCGCATACCTCCATGGCAATGTGGGCAGGCAGGAGGACTATTCCTGTGAGTGTGGACTCATTTCAGAGTGACACTGACACACGAGAATGTCGTAACTCCGGGGAGACTCTGGTTTGAAAGGACCTCAATACCTCCCTAGCACACATTTTCTTCCTAGGTGGCTTTGGAATCTGTAAGACGGTCTACATCAAGGGTGTGATCAGATCTTGGAAGGGACCGTGAGTAGTGCCCGCCACCCCCTTGGGGGACAGTGCATCCTTGGCACAGGGAAACCTGGCAGGGGTTGAACTGTGTCGCCAGACAATATGTTCAAGTCCTAAGCCACTGTGCAAGTGACTACAGCTCTATTTAGAACCATCTGGAAAGAGGATCCTTGCAGATATAATCAAGCAAAGAGGAGGAAATTAGAATGGCGCTAATCTAACTGGTGTTCCTATAAGAAGTGAGAAGAGACATGTAGGGAGGATGCCAGGAAGGCTGAGACCAGAGTGAGGCACTGCAAGCCCAGCCAGGGAGGGCAGCTGCCACCAGACAGTGTGGCCCTGTCCTCCGTGGGATTTCGGACTTGTGCTGCTTCCAGAGCCAGGTGGTGGCACATTCCTGCCGTCTAACCACGGAGCAGAGTTTGGGCAGTTCTGAGTAACAGCAGCCCAAGGAAAGGGAATCAGCCCTGCCCAGGGGGCACAGGGCTCTGTGAAACTTCCAGGACCCCAGAGCACTCTCCCTGGGCCTCTGGGCCACTGCTTGGGGCCTCCACAGCTCCCCACACAGGCTTGCTTCTCAGCGCCATTTGTCAACCTTGAAGAAACCTCCTTCAGTGGGACTGACTCTCAGGGCTCTGCAGCTGCCTCTTCACTCCACCTCCAGGCCTGTTTCAGGGGCTCTGGTCAGGGTCAGGGGTCACAGTCGCGCTGCATAGTAGACGAGGTGGAGGAAGCAGAGACACATCCCTGCCACCTTGTTACTGAGGTCTTAAAAATGCAAATTATTCCATTTATATTAAGACAGGGAAATCACCTTGCATACTCCTCTGCTAACTTAAAATTTACAATGATTCAAGTATTTTTAAACCAAAGAGGAAAGGCAACTACAGCAGCGCAGTCTGGGGCTCCCGTGTGCTTTCCTGCGAGGCACAAGGAACACAGCACACAGGGCCAGAGGCGAGTAGGAAAGACATCTGCGTGAGATGCAAAACCCTGCCACCCAGCAGCTGGGGGCCAAGCAGTCTGCAACTTCCTGCCCAGACTTCACTCGGAGTTGTTGGAACCATCAAGGAGACTCCAAAATACTCTGTATTCAGGAAGCAGAGTGGGGAACCAAGACCGCTGGGTTAGAATCCCATAAGTACAGAGTGAAGGGACCTTCCAGATGGGGTTGGCATGTGCTGAATTGAAAGCAGGGTCAGGAAGTCCCTACGTGTAGACAGGGGTGGTGGCAGCGGGTATTTTTTCCCTCCACCTTATTTCCCCACTTACTCATTCATGCCACGTTGCTGACCAACTCAAGCCTGCCACCCCTGGCCCTGCCCCTGCCCCTGCTAACACTTTCCAGGTTCACCCCATGCAGAATCTCCTTTTTAAGCAAGATCCAAGCTATGGGCAGCACTCTCAGGTCATGTCCCGGCCACTCCCTAAGATTCTCCTTAGTGAGGGTAGTTTAAAAGGATACAGTGAAGGACAGTATTAAACAATGCAGTGCTTCTCGGACTGGGTGCTCCTGATAGCTTGGGATGAGGGCAGTCTTTGCAGTGGGGGCTTTCCTGTGCATCCTTGGCTTCTGCTCTCCTGGGAACATTCATTCCAGTTCTGGTCTCCCGTCTGACAGCAGCTCTCTGGAGTCAGACCCTTTGGTTTCGATCTCTTCATTTCACCAGACACTTGGCCATAGGTAAGTGTGCTACCACCCTGTGGCCTGGTCTCTGCCCTTGTAAAGCAGAGGAGGATGGTGCCCAGCTCCAGGAGCTATGTGGGAACAGATGAGGCTATTTAATAAAAACACTCAGTGCAGGGTCTGGCACGCATGCATACCATGAAGGTGCTGGCTGTCCATAGTCCAGGTTCTGCACTGGAGATGTGGATGACTGTATGGATCAGTTTTCCCATGATTGGGACAAATTACTTGACACCTATGACTCAAGGAGGAGAAGCTTGTTTTGGCTCACTGTTTCAGAGGGCTTAGTCCAGGATTGGCTGGCTGTGAGACAGAAACGGCATGGGAGAGGACAGCTGCTCACCCCGGGGAAGCAGGGAAGCACTGAGAAAGGAGGAGCAAGGGAGGGAGCTATACCCTGAAAAGGCTCACCTTAGTGCCACACCAGGCCCTACCTCCTAACAGAGCATGGAGCCATGAGCTCATCAACAGATCAACCCACTGATGAGCACAGTGATCCCACGACCCAATCACTTTCCAAAGGCCTCAACTCTGAACGCAGGAGACTCTGAGGGACATTCTAGATCTGAACCCTAACATGGACTACAGAGCTTCACTCAGGCCTCATGCACTGTGGTTGTCACCTCACCCACAGAAGCGTCTGGTCTGGCCCTCGGCTGCTGGGGGTGACTCAGGCCCCTACAACGTGCTGCCGCACACAAATGTCTCTGTTTGCCTGTGCTTTGGGCACTGACAGTGAAAATGTGATTTGTGATGAGGCCTGAGGGCCAGGAGGTATCAGTGCTAACCCCAGAGGGATGGAGGCTAAAACTGCAGCCTCATCTCCGGAAGGCAGGAGAACCTGGCTCAGCCATGCAAGCGTGTGCAAGGACGGGAGCTCCTGCAAAAGCTATGGACACTGAAGGCTCAGCTGTACCTCTGTAGTAGACAGATGCTCATGACTCCTGTCACTTGTCATGGCCAGGAGAACAGCACTGTTCATGATAGGGAGGGAGGACACAGAAGCTCCACAGTGGTATTTACCTAGAATCTCCCCTTGGCCACACCTTTCTTATATAAAAAAAAAAAAACTTCAGCAAGGTGAAAGCAGCTTTCATAATTCTGTGAGTCCTTCTAGCAAATTATCCCCTCAGGGTGGGCCCGAGAACTGCACACAGGTACAACTGGAGCAGCAGTTGTGTGCGCGATTCTCTCCAACTGAGCAGCAGTCTTCCTCTGTCATTACTGCACAAGAGTATGGCTGATTGCACACTTCAAGCAGGAGCCATGCTGTTCGAAAGGACAGTAACCGTTGTTACCCACTTCTTAAGGATGGTGGACCTCCTGCAACTCTCCTGCATAGCCAGTAGTCACTGAAGGGCCACATCTCTGGCATTTACACCGTGGCTGGCCACACAGTAGACTTTGGGTGATGTGACACAACAATTTCATTCCCACTAGGCAAAAGGAGCCCAGAGTGTTTGTTGGGCAGGATTTCAACCTCCAGCAGAGGCACAAGGCTCAAGGTGTTCCTGTTCTGGCATCGAGAGTAAACAGGCCCACAGCATGGGGCATACACCCTGCCAAGCTCCTTGTTAGGAAGGGTGGCCCCAAAATAGCCACAACCACTGAGCTGGGCCGTGGCATTTCCTGAACATCATGCCAGTGGGAAGAGGAATGAGCCGACACAGCTGTGGCCCTGACACATGCCCAGTGCACAGGCAGGCTGGCCACCTGACTTGAAAGGTCAATACAGGAAAAAATGGGCAGAGTCTGTACATATGAGCTGGCTTTTCCTGAGTTCAGCAGCTAGAGAAAGACAACCATAAAGAGGTCAGAGTTCTGGGCGGGGACAGAAATTTTTTTAAAAAGCCAATTTAAAGTCAGCTTGGAAAAAAACTGTCAAATGCCATGGGACAGTGAATACCAAGAAATCTGGCCAATAAATTCAACACCTGGGAGAAATCGGTCTTGAGAAATTGGATGTAAAATGAGTATGAAATAAACAAGTTTAAGATTCTTGAACAGTTTTTTTATGTGTGTACCATTAAAAAATACATGTTTTAAAGTCAAAAGATAGGCAAAAACAGAATAAGTGGACACAATAATAACAAAAACAACAAACTAGAACATGAAAATAGAGCCATCCTCTAAGGCTTCCATCAAGCAAGCAGTGGCTGGCTTGTCCACTGTGGGTCAGCACTGTCCTGGAGGGGATGATACGACGCTGGGAAGCAGTAATACCACTGCCCACAGGAGGTCATGGTCCAGCAGGGAGGCGCAAGGTAACCAGAGAGGGATGTGCTGAGTGATTCAAGTCTACACACCACCATGTGTGCTCCAGAAATAGTAACTGAAGGTGAGGGATTTGACCTAATGGGTGGCAGAAGGAGGTCAGGGAAGGATGTTATAAGGAGAACGCAAACCTGTATAAAAGCGTTCCAAACAGATGGGAAGGCTTTTTTCCTAATTAATCAACTCTACTTCTATTATTAACAACGATAAAGCAAACCTTTATATTTTGGATGAAATTCTGGATGTTCCGCTGAGGTGGAAACAGGCCTGATACCACTTATACTCTTATTCACTCCCGCACAGGCAGCCCCAGCTAATAAATTACACAACACGCTACGTAAGAATAGAGTGAGTGGAGGATTTGGTGGGGAGAAAGACAGTTCTAACAAGCTGCAGATGACAACGCTATCTAGGTAAATTAACTGAGACTCTCAAATGAATAGAACTATTGAGATTCTGCCAACATCACTAGATACAGATCAACATAAGAAACAACAGTATTCACATGACTCAGCATTAACCTCCTAGAAATGGTAATTTTTAAAATGTCTGTTTATAAAACAACAAAAAACTTCAGGCATCTAAGAACAAATCTAAGAGACATATATACTAATTTTGTAAAAAAGAAAACATCTTTAAAAGACACAGAAGATAACCAAATTTCTTGGAGAGAGATGCCATTTGGTAGAACAATTCAACAGAGAATATAACATATCTCTGCATTTTTTTATAGTACCCTTTTTTTAGTTCACAGTTTTAAATATCTTTCAAAGCAAAATTTCAGAAATTCAATATAATGCAAATCCACATCCAACTGGACTTTTTATTGAACATGACACACTTATTCTATAACTCAACTCATATGGAAAGTAAACTAGGAAATTCTGAACGAGGAAGGGAACTGCGCCTCCCAGAAAGAGAGGCATCTGGGGCAGCTGACTCATCCCTGACAAAGCCCGCTCAGTACCTCAAGGCTGCACTGGTGACAGGGAACACTCTAGGTTAACACCACGAGCAGCAAGCCAGTGCTCCAAACCTTCTTCCACCATTGTGGGTAGCCAGGAAAGTCAATCGCTCAGGGGCTGAGGAGCAGAGACACGAGTTGAGGCCAGGGAAGTTGCTGGTGGGAACCCAGGGGCTTCTTTATCCATTTCTGGATCTTGTTCCTTTCTCAACCACTGATTCTTGATGTTCTCAGCAACCCTGGCCCTATGGGCTGCTCAATTCTCTGTTTCCCAGGATGGCTACAAAATTCCATGGCTTCAATTACAAGCTTTCGGCTAACTGCTCAACCACCCGTATCTCTGGCCAAGAGCTGTGCCCTGGAAAACACATCACTTAAACAAGCCATCAGATGGACCCCTGGGAGAAATAAGCCATATGGCAGCAGCACTAGGGAAAGCCCATTGGTTAGACCACACTCTCTTAAACAGGATACCACCCAGAGGTGAGTACTTTCTTAGCCAGGAGCCCCACTGGGAGCAAATCAGATTCTAGGTCCCAATAAGGATGCCCAGGAATCCTCTTCGCAGGATGTGATCATGGTGACATATTTGTTACCAAAATCTATCTATACGTAGGAAGACTTTAGCTATTGAGGAGGAATTTTTTTATTAGTGCTGATTCCTTTTACGAAATACTTGGTTTCAAAGTGTATACTACATTGTGAATTCAATGGCAGCATCCAGTCTCAGAGGGATGGAAGCACCTGGTGAGGATGCGAGGTAGGTGTACAACCTGGAGAAACTGGACAGCCACTCAGGAAGCACAACTGAGTTACAAAAATCGTGATGGAGACACGGAGCAAGGCTGTGGACTGAGCAGCAGCAGTGTAGCTGGGCCAGGCAGGGGCCACTGCAGCCAACCCAGATCCCTGTATCAGCAGGGCTCGGTGCTTACAAAAGGCTTCCACTCACTGTGGCCACAAGACACTGTGACAGCAATTTCAGAAGACTTTCTTCTCTTTGCCTGGCTTCTTTGACTTTCAGTTGGACAAGAGGAGTAAGATTCAATGATCTAGCCCACAGCATGCTGAAAGCAGTTAATAATTTTAAAATAGTATTTGACAAGGGTGCTAAAAGACTAGCACACCAAAAAAAGATAAGGAGATGAACTATGTATTATGTTAATTACACCAATTTAATCTTTCTACAAGGTGTACCTATATCAAAACTCTCTATTTATAATTAAAATAGAAGAACATATAGTTTGGAAAACAACTTTGTTCTCAGTCATAGGAGGAGTGTTCATAAAATTTGGTGAATTTTTAAAAAATGTGTTACATGCAAGACACATTGCCACTAATGCCCTCAAAACAGTCCCCCTGATCCAAACACACTTGACTCACTGTTCTTGCTACTTTCATTTTTATATTATGAAAAACTATATAAGCATATATATTGAAGTATTTTCAGAACAGTGGAATTTGTAACTTGGGGAAGTATTTGAAATTCTCTCTACTTCCTGTTTATCTCTGAGATAATTCATGTGAGATGTGAGATAATAAGAGATGAATTTCCCATATAAGGGAAACCATGCAATGTTTGAGCTTATGTGTCTGGCTTACTTCACTTGACATTATCCTCTCAAGCTGCATCCATTTTTCCTACAAATGTCCCAAGTTTATCCTTCTTTATGGCACAGCAGTACTCCATTGTGCATGAATACCACATTTTCCTTATCCATTCACCTGCTGATAGACATATAGGCCACTTTCAAGATTCAACTATTACAAATTGTGCCGCCATAAACATGGATATGCATGTATCCTTGTAATGTGATGATTTTACTCTTTTGGAAAGATACCTTGAAGGTGGATACCTGGGTCAAGTGGAACTTCTAGTTTTAGTTTCTTTAGGAATCTCCACACTGATTTCAATAGTGGTTGTACGAGTTTACATTCTAAGCAACAATGAAGAAGAGTTTCTTTCCTCCGCCCCATCTTCACCAGCATTTGTTACTATTAGACTTTTTGATGACAGCCATTCTTTCTGGGGTAAATTGGTATCTCAGTGTCATTTTATTTGCATTTCTCTGATGGCCAATGATGATAGTATCATTTTTTCATGTATTTATCAGATAATAATACTTCTGAGAAGTGTCTATTCACTTCAGTTGCCCTTTTCTGATTGTGTCTTTTATTTTAGTGATGGTCTGATTTTTCTGAATTCTTCATATTTTCCTGATGTTAGCTCTCTGTGGAGTAGAGGACAAAAATTTTTCCCATCCTATAGACTGGCTCTTCTTTCTGTTGATTACTTCTTTTGCAGTATGAAGCTTTTCAATTTGATGTGATCCCATTTGTTGATTATCTGTATCATTTCTTGTGCCCCTGGGATTCTGTTCAGAAAGCTCTTGCTTATGCCTGTGGCTTCAACAGCTGTATCTATTTTATCTTCCAGGAGACTGCTTCTGTTTTGACATTTAGATCATTGATCCATTTTTATTTTGGTGAGATATATGGGTCTAGACCAAATCTTCTATATGTGGATATCCAATTTTACCAGCAGTATTTATTGAAGAGGCTCCCTTTCCTCCAGTGTATGTTTTGGATCCTTTGTCAAAAATCAAATAGCTGTGTGTGCCTATGCTTGTTTCCGCCACTTCTATTCTGTTCCATTCCATTGATCCACATGCCTGATTTTGTCCAAGCTTTATGCTGTATTTTTTATTTTAATTATATTCATTGGTACAATTTAGATATACATAATGATCACATTCATCACATGGAATTTGTAACTGTAGATGTTATATTTTAATTCTTATTTTTCCCATTCCCATCCCCTCCCTTCAACCCTTTTCCCTCCTCATTTACAAAAGCTTTGTTTCTTATTTTATCTTTCTTTTCTCACTCTTTCCCTTTTCTCTTTCTTCCTTTCCCTCTTCTCCCTCCCTATTGCCCCTTTCCATTTGAACTTTTTCTTCCTATGTCACATTATCTATCATACCATGCTGTATTAATCACTGTAGCTTTAGAGTGTAACTTTAAGTCTAGGATTGTGACTCACTAGCTTTGCTTTTGTTACCCAGGATTGCTTTTGTTCTTCTGCGTCTCTTTTGATTCTATATAAATTTAGGATTGTTTTCTCTAACTCTGTGACAAATGATGTTAGTATTTTGAGTGGGATTGCATTAAATCTGTGTATCCATTTTGAAAGTACAGCCATTTTGATTATGCCTAGGGATATTATTCCCTTTTCTGATGTTTTCCTCAATTTGTTTTTTCAACCTGATATAATTTTCACTGTAGACATTTTTCATTTGCCACTTCCATAGTTAGGTTAATACCTAAGTATTTAATTTTTTTGATGTTATTGTGATGGTACTGTTTTCCTAATTTCTCTTACAGTGGGTTCATTATTAATGTATAGGAATGATATTGATTTTTCTGTGTTTATTTTGTATCCTGCTCAATTTGGTTATCAATTTTAGGAGTCTTTTGGTGGAGTTTTTCAGGTCTTGTAAGTAATTCTGCAAATAATGGTATTTTGACTTCATCCTTTCCTACACATATCTCTTTTATTTCTTTTTTCTGCTTGATTGTTCTGCCTAATGTTTTGAGGACTGTGTTGAACAGGAGTGATGGTAATGGACATTCTTATCTTGTTGCTAATTTTAGAGGGAAGGCTTTCAGCTTTAATATGATGTTGTCCGTAGGCTTGTCATAAATGGCTTTTATCATGTTGAGATAAAGACCTTCTATACCTATTTTCTTCATGGTTTTTTATCATGAATGAATGTTAGTTTTGTCAAAGGTTTTTTCTGCATCTTTTAAGATGATCATGTGATTTTTGTCCTTGCTTTTCTTTATGTGATGAATTGCATTTATGGATTTGCATATGTTGAACCATCCTTGCTTTCCTGGGATGAAGCCTACTTCCTCATGCTATATGGTCTTCTTTATGATTTGTCACATTTTGTTTGCCAATATCTTGTTAAAGATTTTTGTATCTATGTTCATTAGAGAAATTAATGTATAGCTCTCTTTTTTTGGCTGGATACTTGTCTGCTTTGAAGATGAGGATAATGTTAGCCTCTGAGAATGATTTTGGAAGTACTCGCTCCCTTTCCATTTCATTAAAATGTTTGAAGAGTGCTCATGTTAGATATTCCCTGAAGTTCTTATAGAATTTGGTTATGAATCCAAATCAGGTCCCAAGTTTTTCTTAGTTGATCGGGGGTTTTTTTGTTATTATTACTACTGCTCCAATTTTATTGCCTGTTACTGAATTATTCAAGATTTTTAAGACTTCTTGGTTCAGTTTTGGCAGTTTGTATGTATCTAGGGGTCTCTCCATGACTTCTGAGTTCTTTAATTGATTGGCATATATGTTTGTGAAGTAGTTGCTAATAATTTTCTGGATTTAGCCACTGTCCACTGGGATTTCACCTTTGTCATTTTTAATTGGATTAATTTGTATCTTTCCTATTTTGGTAAGACTGGCTAAGGGTTTGTCGATTTTATTTATTCTTTGAAAAAAACCAGCTCTTCAATTCATTGATTCTTTGTACTGTATTTTAGTGTTCATTTCATTAACTTCTGCTCTGATCTTTATAATTTCTTTTCTTATACAAGCTCTAAGTTTGGATTCCTCTTCCTTTTCTAAGACCTTGAGATACATCATTAGGTTATTTATTTGGGCTCATTCTATTTTTCTGCTATGAGCATTCACTGCTATAAATTTCCCTCACAGGACTGCTTTCATTGTGTCCCATAAGTTCTGATATGCTGGGCAGGCATTATCATTTAATTCTATGAACTGTTCTATTTTTTCTTAATTTCCTTTGTGGCCCAATTGATTATTCAAGAGTGTGTTAAGTTTTATATGTTTGCATAGTTTCTGTGGTTTCTTTCTTATTGACTTCTAGTTTTATTGCACTGTGATCTGATAATATACATGGTGAAATTTCAACTCTTGTCCATTTACTTAGGCATACTCCTTTAACTACTATGTGGTCTACTTTGGAGAAAGTACTATGTGTGGCCAAAAAGAATCTGTATTCTGCTGCTGAGTGGATCTCTTTGTCTCTTTGTCTGTCTGTCTGTCTCTCTCTCTCTCTCTCTCTCTCATTTATTTGAAGTTTGGGTTCAATTCTGATATTTCTTTGTTGAGTTTTTGTTGGGTTGCTCTATTTGTGATAGTAGGGTATTAGGTCGTCACTACTGACATCTGTCTGATCTTTTATGTCTATTACAGTTTGTTTTATGAAGTTGGATGCACCATAGTTTGGTGCATATATGTTTGCAATTGTTATCTCTTCCTGTTAGTTCCTCTCTGAATAGTTCCATTAACCAATATGCAATGTCTATCTTTGCCACTTTTGATCATCTCTGACTTAAAATCCACTTTGTTGGAACTAGCTACTCCTGCTTGTTTTCAGGTTCCCACTGCAAGGAATATTGTTTTCCATCCATTAATTTTTACTCTATGAATTTCTTTTTGTGTTAAATGTGTTTCTTGTATACAGCATACTCTTGGATTTTCTTTCTTGATCTGTTATGCTAATCTGTGTCTTTTGATTAGAAAGTTAAGTCCATTTACATTGATACTTATTCACCAATTCCTGTCATTGTATTGATTTCTTTTAGCTGTTTTGCTTTCTTTCCCTTTAACTACTATCCCTACCTGATGTATTCACTTTATTGGACCTTTTGGCATTGTTATCTTCATTGTCTCCTTCTAGGATATCCTTGAAAATTTTTTGGAGTGTTGGTTTGGTGGTCATTGATTTCTTTAGGCTTTCTTTATTGTGGAAGTATCTTATTTCTCCATAAGTTTTTAAAGATAATTTTGCAGAACAGAACAGTCTGGCTTGGAAGTTGTTACTTTAAGAGTTTGAAATACTTCATTCTATGCTCTCCTTGACTTAAGTTTTGTGTTGTGAAATCTGTTATAATTCTGGTATGTCTTCCTTTATCGTTGAGTTGTTGCTTTTCTCTAGGAGCCTTTAAGATTCTGTTATTTTGTTGTATTTCTGGTACTTTAAATATTTTGTAACATGGAGCGGTTTTTTGTCTGCTCAAGGCTAGTTGGGGTTCTATATGCTTCACTTATCTGTATGTTAAATTATTTTTCTATGTCTGGAAAGTTTTCTGCTATTACTTGTGTAAACAGGTTTATTATGTCCTTTGTGCTGTCTTCTGATTCTTTGCAAATTCCAACTACTCTTATATTAGACCTCTTTGAGTCATCTAGGAGCTGTGAGATCCATATTTCATGTTTCCTTGTTGTTTTTAAGATAGCTCTCACTAATTCATTACTGTCAACGGCCCTGTCCTCTAGATATGATACTCTGTCTTCATATTACTCCATTAGGCTACTCATATATTCAAGCGTGTTTTTAATCTCCTAGATTCCTATTTGGAACTTTCTTATGGACTCACATTCTTTTCTATGCTGGAGATCCATGTTTTGCAGCGTCTCTTTCTTAAGCTCTATTAGCCATTTGTAAGTGTCTTCTCTAGACTAGACTAGCCTATCACTTGATTCATTATGGTCATTATGTGATTAGTTACATCTTCTTTTTTTTTTTTTTTTTGGTACTGGGGATCGAACTCGGGTCCTTGTGCTTGCAAGGTAGACGGTGAAACCACTGAGCTAAATCCCTAGCCCAGTTACATCTTCTTTAAATTTGCCAAGCATCTTAAAGAAGTTTTACCTCCACTGGTACCCTCTCAAATCTATTTGCCATGTATTTCATTATTTCCTCCCCCCTTTTCCCCCATACTGATTTTTGGGGAGTTGCGAGATTTTGGAAGCATTTTTTGCCTTGTCTTTTTATGTTTCTGTTTTTTGCCTGTTTTTTGTGCTGGGGTTTACAAATTCTTTGGCCCAGTGGCCCCATTCTTCAGGATAAAGTCATAGTACTGTTTATGCCCCCTCAGGCAATCCAGGTATCGGCACAGGAGAAAACCACTTGCTGGCCACTTCTATGTTACCTTGTCAATGGTAGTAAATTCAGTGACAAAAAATGACAACAGGATAGTGATAAATATGAGGAATCTGTCATGAACATCCCTTCACTGAACCAAAGAGGACTGATTTTAGTGAAGACTATTTGGTTCCCCTTTATTGACCTATAGTAATTTTAGAGCACTGATTTCTGTTGGATGTTGGCAGCAGTGCTAGGACTCAAACATACCACTAGATTAAATGCCTTCTTCTTCAGGACTGCCCCCTGTGACAATTATTGCCACCAAACCTGGCCTCCCCCAACAGCAGACAGGCCCCATGACCTCCATAGTCTGAGCCCAGGCACCCCAAGGGATCCCAGGAGATTCCTATGTAGCCCTCACCCTCTCCACATCTACCTCCCAAGGCTGTCTGTCTCTCTGAGTCTGTGAAGGGTAACACTTCAGTCCTGAAGCTGGACTCTCCTCCTGGATGTTCTTCAATCAGGTCAGTCTGTTATCCTGTGATGTGGAGAACCCAGGGCTGGAGGTGGGTGCACGCTTCGTGGGTCTTCAAGGCTCCAGCAGGTATCCTCGCCTCTTGCCACTTTCTCAATCTGTTCTGGAAGTTCTTTTTTGTGAGCATCTTTAGTTGGGCTGTCATAGGTGCTCAATGTCCTGAATTGATTTAAAGTGTTTTCCTTTCACAGTCATTTTGACTTTGGGGAAGAGCCAGGAGTCACACTGTGCCAGGCAGGGTGAAAGAGGCAGAAGAGGACACACTGTCACGTTTTTATGAGCCTGCTCTTCCATTGGATAGCACTTGGCAGCAGCATTCACTGTATTTTTTATCACTTCTTGTAAAGATATGAAAAAGGGCTTCTAGAACTGCTTCATAAAGTGGCAAGAACAATGGGATAAGTGTGTTCAAAGCAAGGGGGATTATTTAGATGGATTCATGGCAATATGTCTTTTGCTGTAACAATTTTTAAACATTCACCATATATTCTGACTGTACTCACCCATCTCCTTTTTAGTCTTGGGCCAAGTTGGCAGAACTAAGTATGTCACAAATCAAGGCACACAGAAGAAATATCAAAAAAGATTTTAGCACCCTACCTGGTCCCAGGGAGAGACGGTGCCTCCAAAGCACATGAACAAGTATCCCATGGCAACGAGACATATCCATATCACCAAGGAGAACACTCGGAGCAGCTTCTTAAACACAGACTCAATGCAGACTAGGATGAATATCGCAAAGAAAATCGCCAGAGCAGTTGGCACGGTTATTAAAAATGCCACATGGTCTTCAACTTCCTGAAGAGAGGAAAAAAATAGATTGAGAAGTTACAATTGAGAGACTCTGTGATATCAGTGATTTATGTTGTTACAATGTTACAAACATTAATCAACATCAAAGTATACAGAGTTTAAGCGAATATTTCAAAAGTAGAACAGTGGGAACTTTTAAAAACAAAAGTTTCATATTAAAAACTGTGTTTTCTTAAGTAGATCATTCAATGCTGGTTATTCAAACTAGGCAAAAGAGCTAGGCCCTCATATTTACATGTTCCCTGAGAAATGGGGTGAGGAGAGGATCCTGTATAGAAGCAAATGCCAGGGAACAAATGAACACAAGGAAACATTCAAGCTAGGAGAAAATAAAACCAACAGTGTCACTGCCTGAATCGGGGAACCATAAATACTCCAGCTTTAGGAAAGTATGTCTTCCAAATAGATTTGAAATCTTTTATTTAAAAAAAATTTCAGTATCTCAGGTTCTAAAATGATGAGCCTTTATTTTAATGCATGGTAATTAGTGTTTTAATGGGATCTGAGGTTAATAGAAAAAGGTCAAAAGTGCTAAATATAAAAAGAGAAAGAGTGGGAAATGCTCAGGGGAATGGGTCATATTTGTTTTGCTTCCTGCCCCTCTGCTGGCACCAACAACGAAAGGAAAATGGGCATTTATTATTAGCCTCTTAATGGTGCATTTTTCTAGATTCATATCAGCACACTAATACTCATTTTGTATTTATCTGTCCAGCCATACACACACGCACACAATTTCAGTTCTACACAGTATCAGCCCCAGGCCATAGAAGTCATTTCCTTTGATCACACAGGCATGGTTCGAGGATGTCTTCTGCAATGCATTAAGCCGAGGCTTGCAACGGATATGTTCAGCAGGGAATGGAACACTGTTCAGCTTCTTCAATCCTTACCCAAATGCACACATTTACTAAAACACAGATAGCAATGTCAATCTCAAAACATACATAATAAGAACCACAAAAACTTCTGTTGGGGTTTTAGAATGTTAACAATAAGGGTAAAAACCAAGACAATGAAGCAGCTGTCTTTCATATTAGAGCCAGGTGACTACCAAGCTTTACTGATGAGGACAGGAGCCCCATCCCATTAGCAGCTCTAAGTTCACACCAAAGACTGAGATTCAGTTCAGGGTCCTCTCTCTGGAACCAGGAAGTGAACAGCCAGGAATGGGTGCCCACAGGAGCTGAGTCTGAGGGCATCAGGATGGAGGGCAACATGATCCATGGGCTCTGCAACCCCCTTCCTGGCACAGGTTTTAGGGCTCCATTGCACCCTGCCCTCAGAAGTGTACAAGGACATGCACAGTGCCAGCCTCTGTCCCACTTCCAAAGCACGGGGCCTAAATCTCCAGAGAGAACATCTGTCTGGCACAATCCACATCCTGCAGGAGGGAGCTCATTCCAGCACACACTGCAGCTAAGAGGACTTTCTAAAAGCTTCAACCAGAAATCACAACTGCTAGTCGCCTGGCAGGAGCCAGAACTGAAGAGTCAGAGGTGAAAACCCCTGTCCATTGCTCTGTGTGTGCAGCAAACACCCAAGACCTGGGTTGTGATCAGTATGGGCCTTGCTCCCTCAGCTGAGCACTTAGGGAAGAAATTTTACCTTTCTTCTGGTATTTTATTTGTGTTTAGTTTTTTAAAACTTTTTCTCATTTAACCTATTTTTTTCCAATTTTTCCTTTTCTTTCCTTTTCCTTCCTTTCATTTTTTTCCCCATTACTAGGTATTGAACCCAGTGCCTTCACACTGAGCCACATCCCCAGCCCACTTGTTTTTAGTTTTACTTTGAGACAGAGTCTCACTGAGTCGCTGAGTTGCCCAGGCTGGACTTGAACTTGGTACCCTTCTGCCTCAGCCTCCCAGAGGGCTGGGATCACAGGTGCGCTCCTCCATGCCTGGCTTCCGTTTTTTTCTTTTGGTTTCTTTTTTCCTTAGCAATTTTAATCTTTTAATTTTATTTCCCCCCCTTCTTTTCTGTTATTGTTGACTTTATTTTACCATTTGTTTTATTGTTACTCTGCAGTGCTGGCAACAGAGAAAGGGCTGCACACGTGCTGGGTGAGTGTTCTGCCACTGAGCTACACTCCCACCCAGCTGACAGGAAATAAACTCGGCGTCAACCACAACCTCATCCCACCTGAAACGTGGAAGATACTTCAACTTAAAGAATTGGGAGAGGTCATGAGCTCCTATCCTCCAACCCACCCCCAGATGGGCACAGTGGGGGGTTCTGAGGCCCTAACCTGGACAGCACTCCCCATACCAGACAGGGATGGACACTGTCCTCTGCGCAGGTCACACTCCCCCGTAAGGCTGCACACTGGTGAGACTGGATGTGCGTCCATAGACATCAAACTGTGATCTGGACCCCACCAGCCGTGAAATCGAGGGTCTCCATCAGGGTCTAAACTGAGGACGGGAGCTGCAGAGCACTGACAGTGTCAGATGTCTTTCCAGTAATGGACCCAGTGTGAGCGGTGCCACTGGAAATCACTGTCACCTGAGAGGGTTCCACTGCCACCGTGGAGTGACCACAGATAGTACACCCATGCCGCCTGTGTCCACTCAGCTGTCTACACCACATTGGTCCATATGATGAGAAAGTCCCCATTCTGGAAAGGTTCACGGAGACAGAGGCCCCCCCCAGACTCAGAAATGGTACACACTATGTCAAAACCCACTAATCACTGCTGAAAAACTCACAAGGAGGTCACATTACATCTCAAAGCCCAGCTGGAAATAACTCAACCATACACAACAGACTGATATCCCAAGACTTGCTGCCAAGATAAACCACCTTACAGAGAAGTCCATCACGTGAGTGTGAGACATCCATCCCCACAGATGTGCACACCTCCTCATGAGAGAATCTAAGAACACAAGGCACAAGAAATATAACAAAACAAGGTAATACAAAACCCCTGAAAATTCATAACTCTCTCCTAACAGTGTCCAAGGATACTGAAGCCAATGAAATGCCAAAGAAAGAATTCCAAGGAATGATTCTACAAAGCTCAGTGAAATTCAAAAAAAAACAAATAGTTGAATTAATTAAGAAAGATAATGTAGAATGTGAATGAGAATATTTGAAAAAAAGAAGCAAGCAGAAATCTTAGATATGAAAAGCTCAATAAGCCAGATAAAGAACTGAAAAGCAGACTAGACAAAGCAAAAGAAAGAATATTAGAACTTGAAGACAAGACTTTTCAAATATTGCATTCAGGCAGAAAGAAAAAATTAGAATGAAGAGAATGTGAAATCTCTGGCTGTCATTGACAGATCAAACATCCAGCTCACTGGCATATCCATGGGAAAAGCTAGAAAAGCTGGGGGCATAAAAACCTGTGCAATTCAGTAATAGCAGAAAATTTCCCAAATCTTCAGGAAAGCATGGTTATCTAGGTACAGGAGGCAGCTAGACCTGACCAGAAAGGAAACTTTCTACAATATATTATAATTAAATTGTCAAAAGTACAAGAACAAAGGAAGAATTCTGAAATCTGCAAAAGAAAGAGCCAAGTAGCATTTAAAGGAAAATCCACTAGACTAACAGATTTCATAGTAGAAACCCTAAAGGCTAGGAAAACATGGGATAATATATTTCAAGTACTTAGAAAAAAATTCCTAATAACCAAGATTGCTATTAAATCCAAAAGTTAACAGGAAGAGCTATACACATATCCAATAAATAGATAAAATATACTTACTTTCCAATGCTAGTGACCAATGGACCCAGAGCTACTGAGCCATACCCCCAGTCTCTCAAAATATACTTTAAGACAAAATCAGTTAGAAGAGACAAAGCAAGCCACTACATCAAGGGAGCAATTCATCAAGAAGACATAACCAGTATAAATGTATGTGCACCAAACAGCAGAGCACACAATTTTATAAAACAAACACAGCTAAACATAGCAGAAGAGACAGACCCTAATACACAATACTGGATGGCTTCAATATCCTACTCTCACCAATAGCTAGATGATTCAGGCAAAAATATATCAACAAGGAAGCATCAAATAGATCAAATGGACTTAGCAGACATTTATGGAATATTTCATTGAATAGATGCACATGATTTTTCTTTCTAAAATAGACCACCCATGAGGCCACAAGGTAAGACTTAACAAATTCAAAGAAACTGAAACTATTTCTCATCTTCTCTAGTCATAATAAAATAAGACTAGAAATCAACAGCAAGAAAAACTGCAAAAATTATACAAACATGTGAAGATTTAAGTGCAGTTCTGAATAAACAGGTGACTGAAGAAGTCAGAGGAGAAATTCAAAAATTCCTTAAATCTAATGAAAATGGAAACACATCATACCAAAACCTGTGCAATACAGCTCAAGTAGTTCTAAGGAAATTTATAGCAATGAGTGCCTACATAAAAAATTAGAGATCTCGGGCCGGGGATTGAGCTCAGTGGTTCTGTCACCTGCCTTGCAAGCGCAAGGTCCTCAGTTCGATCCCTGGTACAAAAAAAAAAAGAGAGAGATCTTAAACAAATAACCTAATGGCACATCTCAAAGTTTTATGAAGTCATAAGAAAAAAATGAAATGGAAATCATTAGAAGGAAAGAAAGATCAAAGCAGAAATAAATGAAATAGCAATTAAATACCAATGCAAAGGATTAATACCACAAAGAGTTGGTTCCTTGAAAGATACACAAAACTGACAAACCTTTAAACTAACCAAAAGATAGAAAAATTACCAGTAAATAAATTAGGGCTGAAAATGAGATATTACAACTGACATCACAGAAATTCAAACAATTATTAGGGAATATTTTGAACATCAGAAGATCTGCAAGAAAAGGTCAAGTTGCTGGACACATACAACCTGAAAAACCAAATTTGAACCAGAAGAATATAAAAGTGATAAGTAGATCAATAAAAAGTAATGAGATTAGATCACTATTAAGTCTCCCAACAAACAAAAGCACAGGACCAGATGGCTTCAGTGCTGAATATTCCCAAAGAAGAATGCCAGTGCTCCTCAAACTATTACATAAGAAGGAAAGGGAAGGAACCATGCCAAATTCATTCTACAAAGTCAGTATTACATTGCTACCAAAATCTGACAAGAAAACAACAAAATGAAGGCTACAGACCAATAATTTTTATGAACATACATGCAAAAGGCCTCAACAATGTGCATGCAAATCAAATTCAACATTACATTAGAAAGATGATACACATTGCTTCTCAGCCTTTTGGCTAAAATCAAGTGTAGAAAGATGACACACCATAATCAAATTGCTTTCATTCCACAGACTGAAAAATGGTTTGATATATACATTTTAATCAACATAAGATAGCACATAAATAGAATCATGGATAAAAATCACATAATTACCACAATAGAAACAGAAAAAGCTTTTGATAAAATTCACTATTGCTTCATGATGAAATCTCTGAATAGATTAGGTATAGCAGGATCACATCTCAAATAATAAAAGCAATGTATGACAAATCTGTAGCCAACATCAGTCTGAATGATAGAAAACTGAAAGTATTACCATTAATATGATAGGATGTCCACTCTCACCACTCCCATTCAATACAGTACTGTAAGGTTTAGCCAGGACAATCAAGAAATAGAAAGAAGTAAAAGTTACACCAACAGAAGAAAAAGAAATCAAATTTTCCTGTTGTAAAAGATATGATTCTGAACATAGAGAATCCTAAAGAATCACCAAGATACTATTAGAACTAAAAAAAAATCAGTAAAGTTAAGGGATATAAAATCAGCACACTAAAATCAGTAGCTTTTCTATAAACCAATAATGAGTTCACAGTGAGAGACATCAGGAAAGTAATCCATTTTCAATAGCCAGAAAAAAAAAATACCCAGGAATAAACCTAAGGAAGTGAAAGAACTCTGTGATGCAAATTACAAAATACCAAGTAAAGAAATTGAAAAAGACACTAAAAGGTGGAAAGACTTCATGTATTGGAAGAATTAACATTATTAAAATGGCCATGCTAGCCAAGGTGGTCTACATATTCATTGTAATCCCTATCAAAACCAATGATATTCTTCATACAAGAGAGGGAAAAAATCCTAAACTTCACACAGAAGCACAAAAGACCCTGAATAGCCAAAGCAATCCTAAGCAAGTAGGAGCAATATGGGAGGTATAAGAATACTTGATTTTAAAACATATTACAGAGCCATAGTAACAAAAACAGGTCAGTATTAACATAAAAACAGACACATACACCATTGAAACCCAGGGTGAGTGCAGAAATAAACCCACACATCTTCAGCTAATCGAGTCCTGACAGAGGTACCAAAAATATACACTGGATAAAGGACAGCCTCCTCAACAAATGGTGCTGAGAAAGCTGTACATTCACATGTAGAAGACAGAAAGTCCACTGCTGTCTTTCACTTGTACAGAAACCTATTCAAAATGGATCAAAGACCTTAATTTAAGACCTCAAATTCTGAAAGCGTAACATAAAGGAAACACTTCAAGATATCAGCACAGGCAGTGATTTAATGGGTAAGACACAGAAAACAAAAGCAAAATTCAACAAATGAGATTACAACCTACAGAATGAGAAAAAAATCTTTGCCCATTATTTATCAAAAAGATGATTAATGGCCGGGGATTTAGCTCAGTGGCACTGTGCCTGCCTCGCAAGCACAAGATCCTGAGTTTGATCCCTGGTACCAAAAAAAAAAAGGTGATTAATATCCAGAATACATAAGGAACACAAAAAATCTTGGTGAAAAATAAGTATTGCAATTTAAGAGGCAAATGATATGAATAAACACTTTTCAAGACAAGAAATACAAATAACCAACAAATGCATGAAAAAAATGCTCAGTATCTTTATCCATCAGAGAAACATGAATCAAAACTACAATAAGAGTCCACCTCTTCCCAATGAGAACAGTTATTATTGAGAAACAAACAAAAATAACAAATGCTACCCAGTGTGGCGGGGGAAAGGCAGTGCTTCTAGGCTACTGGTGAAAAGCGAAGGAGTAGAGCCATCGTACGGAGGCTCCTCAAACAGTTAAACTAGACATAGGTACGATCCAGTAACCTGCTTCTGGGTTCAGAACCAAAGGACGTCACCACACGGAGACACCGCATGCCCTGGTTTATTGTGGTTCTTTTCAACATAGCCAAGACCATCAACCAATGAATGGATAAGGGTATGACAGTGCACGTACACAGCAGAAGGAGAGAATGTGACCAGGTCATTTGCAAGGAATCAAGCAGAGGTGGAGGTCATCATGTGAAGTGAGACAAACTGGACACAGGAAGACACGTAGTGCATGTTCTCTCTCAGATCCAGAAACTACAAAGCAAAATGAATGGATGGCCTCAAAGTAGAAGAGGGGCCGACAGGCTAAGGATGAGGCATGAGGGAGGAGAGAGAGAGTGGAAGACAGCAGAGGGCAGAGGAAGGCAGGTGGATATGATCTAACTGTACAAACAGCACAGAGACCCCGTTTATTTGTGCAATTAACAAGTATAAATAGTTACAATAAAATAAACAAATATCAGGGACTCTATCCTCCCTTTTCTACAGTTTTAACATCAGCTCACAGAACTAACTTCTCTGGGCCACAGGCTGGCTTTTCCGTACTCACACTGGCACCCTGCCTGGCTCCCATAATCCTTCAGTGGCCCTCAAAATATATTACTTTCCTTTAAAATGAAGAAACACGGGCTTTCAGGATCAATGATGACATATGTCTTTATGGTAACGCAGTTGCATGCTACCATTTTTAATATGCTTCCAGGGAGGGGGGCCCCTAAGCCGTGACCGGATGGTCAGCGCCTGGGCACACTGTCATTCCCAGGCGCATACCGTCACCAGGTGCACTCTGCTGCACCTGGAAGTGGGGCACCAGCTCCCAGCAGCAATGGATAAGCCAGAGCCCCACACGGCCAACGACGCAGGGCAGTCAGCTGCTGCTCATGAGGCTGCGACCCCACCCTCTACAAAGCTGAGGCCCACTGAAAACCAGGGACTCCTCAAAGAAGAGAACAGCTGCAGATTTATTCTGCATCTGCCTCTGAGCTCCACCTCGGAACAAGGTTTAATATAGACTTCTCCACAAAATAGAACCTTTTATATGGATGTCAAAGGGCAAACAGAGGAGTATTCATGAAAGAATGTATAAGCATACAAACTAGATTCTCCCACAGCCTTGGCACTTGCATCACGCATTTTTCTTAAGGCTAAGTAAACGAAAGAAAGGCATGGCCCCAGACCGGAGTTCCACGGTTCTCTCCCTCCACACAGTCCCCAGTGGATGGGAAGACAAACAAAGCCACAGAGCACATTCCGTGGCTGTGTGTTTCTGAGCCAGCTGAGTCTTTAAACTTCAGTGGAAAAGCAAGCAAAGTCTCTTATAATAAGCAAACTAAGACATCAAGAACATCATCAATCTAAACTCAGTATTTTATGTTTTCCAAGCCCTCCTCTCTTTCTTGAAAAAGTGCAAACTAAATGAAACGTACTAAAAGCCTTAAGTAGTACTGAAATGACTAAAATGCCTTTAAAAATGCCTTGAAGAGGGAAAAAAAATTTTACCATATAATGCATAGAAGATGAAATGCACTAAAAATGCCTTTTACAGGGGAGATTTTTCAGCCCAGTATCATCAACTGTAATGATACTGGATTCCTATTGCTCTCCTTGCACATTTTATCCTTTCATTTTCAAAGCATTTTCTGGTAATTTCATACAGCTTCTAATTGCTAGGCCTATTAAATCCCCACGGCTTTTATTTATTATGTGACAACTTCTTTGTCTCTTAGAGGCTTTTCCACAGAACAACAGTTTCTCTGGGTTTTCACTCTTTCCCATGTGCACTTTTCATTTGGTTTTTGTTAGAAGAACTATGTTTCATTTAGATGAGAAAGGACTAATGTAAAATAATGCTTCCAGATTAAATATATATATACATATATATATTTTTTTCTTGCGGAGTATTTTGAGTCAGGTTGTAGGTAGAGCCCGAATTCCATCACCTCCTGCTGTGTAACTGAGGGAACTTCCACTTAGTGGCATCTTCTGTGTACCCTGATGAAGACTGTATGGCTGCGGAGTGTCTCGCATGTCACAGGTGCACCCCAGATGGCAGTGACCCCCAGGAAAAGAGAAACCTACAGTGAGCTATGATACACAGGTGGAACAGGTTCAGACATAGAGATCCACATCTTCAGATGCACGTAATACTAAACATGTTTTCCTTCTTCTCCCAGTGTATCATCCTACCCTGCTTTACCAAAGAGTACAAAGTTAATGCATAGCAAAGATAGTAAACACTTCTAAACGCAATAAAATAGGTTCAAAGTGCATAAAACAAATAATTGTACAAGCAGAAGGAAATGTTAACTAGTTTACCAAGAGGGGAAGATTTCAGCACCTTTGTATAGCTATTGATAGGCCAACCAAGCAGGACAAAAATGGAAATAAACAGAAGGATGGAGAAACAAAGTGACTGTCATAATTAGCAAGCTCAGCTTGATTGAAAAACACAGAATCCCACATCCAAACATCAGAGGTGACAATATTCTTTTGAAGCACACACGGAACATTTATAAAAACCACCTCTTAGTTAAGTCACAAAAAGTTTCCAAGAACAGGTGTCATAGAGCCCCAAGTTCTTTTATCACAGAACTTAAATGAGTTTATAATAAAAGTAAATTAACACACATCACATATTCATAAGACAAAAAGCACAATCATCAAGAGCGTGGACCACAAGAGAAACCACGTCATGGATTTCTGAGAAGGATGAAAGCCAGGTGCACCAGCCCTCCTGGGTGCATCGCAGCAGTGCCTGTGGGGAAACTGAGGACCCCGAAAGCTGAGCCCTGTGGGGTGTCCCCTGGCTGCTGCCTGGAACTAGGTCTCCCTTGACCACTTCCTGTAGGGGCCCTGCTGAGGGCGGGACAAAAGGAGTTCACCCCAGAGGTGAGCACAAAACTGAAGCGCGTCCTCCCCGCAGTCTCCAGCGGCCCGGGACCTTCCACTGCCCGCACCCTCCCCTTCGCCAGGGTCCCCTCTTCTCCACAGCATCCCTCTCTGGTGGCAGAGTTGCAGCAGATGCTCGGCTGCAGAAGCACAGTGGCAGGGGCTCCCGGGAAGCAAAGGATTTCCACAGATTTCCACGGCCTGTCCTCCAAGCATCCCTACCCCAGCGCCCCGGAGACAGCCATCTTTGCCTGCTCAGATCTCCCTGGAAGCCCACCTTGTCTGCCCTCCAGGGCTCTGTGGAGCCTTAGTGACCCTGCAGACAACCAATCTCCTCCCGAGAAACAGCAGCTGGACTGGTGGCAAGCTTAGGACAGAAGTCTGGCTCCACGGGCCTGTTGTGTGACCCGCGCAAGCTGACAGAGATCACGTGCGTAAGAGCGCCTCAGAGTGAAAGGTGCACTAAGACTGTGGTACAGACAAATCCTTTCAGCCGACCAAAATGGCTCAGGGAAAAGAAAATTTGAAAAGTGTATTTCTCATACAGGCTCAAAGCACACACAGCTGAAAGGGAAAACGAAAGATTGAGAACGAGAGGACAGGAGGAAAGAAGGCAGAGAAACACAGCAAATCAAAGGGATGTGCCAGGAAAATACCCGCAGCTGTCACCACTGACCCAGTGAGATCACTGGAACCCAACAGATGATAAGTTCAGGGCCGGGCACATGCCTGTAACCCAGCACCTGGAGGCTGAGACAGGAGAACTGCAACTTTCAGACCAACCCAGGGCCCTGGGTTCACACACAAAAAAGAGCAAGTTTAAAAGATCTGTGCTTCCAAACAAACACCAACTAAAACTCTGAAAAGTCTAGATTTCGGAGAAGCTTTGTGTTATTCTATGTAGCTATGCCACGGCAGCAAATGGGCTGAGGAAGCTGCTCAGTCCCCAAGAACAGAATGTCCTCCCACAGTCAGAGCAGGTGTGGTAAACAGGGTAATAAACACGAAAGAACTCCCAGGGGGAGGATTCAGAGGCCGAAGAAAGTAAGAGATAAATTCCATGACAAAACCCTAAGTCCAAAGAGAAAGCAACCTCAGCCCCAGACCCAAGGACCCTCCAAGCGGCTGCCCAGGGAGGGCCAGGGTGGCTATGATCCGAGCAGCGTGTGCCACCCTGCCCTTGGTGTGAGGGGAAGGCTCAGCAGGGCCCCCAGTTATGAGGCAGATAGCTGGGGACACATCTTTTCAGTTCATATGTATTTAGATCGAGAGAAGCCACACCCAGGCTCAACGAGGACACAACTGGGCAGCATGCTGTTCCCCTGGAAGAAACAAGCACCACTCAGATCCCTGATTCTGAGCTCGCTGTCTGTGAGTGGGACTTTGGCGATGTCTGTCTTAAGACAGGGGTGTGTGTATTTCCTTAAACACAGAATACTCCAAATATGCGGTGACCAGGCAGGTGGACTATGGTAGCAATTACTGTGTTAAACAGTCTAATTCACCCCTCTGTTGTAGCTCTGTCAGCAACTTTGGCTATGATAATTATTCCCTTCACTCTGTCCATGCTGTTGCATGATTCTCTCCCCCACTGACTCTGACCCCAGCCATGTGACTCTCTTTGGTCAATCTAATGACATCTATGTCACGTAAGCGAACGGTTGACGGTTCTGGGTGAGTGGAGGGTTACAACACAGTTCCTTGCTGCTCTCGGGAACCCTCTGAGTTCCATGCAAAGAAGCACAGGCTAGCGTGTTAAATGAGCATAACCCCATAGCTTGTGACCTGTCACCCCACCCAAGGGTCGTGGCTGACATCTTACCATCTGGCCACACATGTAAATGAGGTCACAGGTGATCCAGCTAGCCCACCAAATGACCACACCGACAAGAGGTAGACTAGCAGAGATCAACTGGACAGCCTCAATCAGAACTAAGAGCTTACCTTCAGAATTGTGGGTTAAATAAAAGAGTAGTTATTTCAGTCTGTTAAATTTGGGACTGATTTGTTACACAGCACAAACTCACTGACACACATCATCCTTCCAGACATTTGCAAGTTTGGCATGACTATATGCTGTACTGTGGCAAACTGCATTTTCCACACATGGACCACACTATATCCTATCCCACATGTGGCCAGCACTCTTGCCTTTAGATACAATCCTGTGATACTCATGAGTAGAGTGTGGGAAAATTGGTTTTCTCTAACTTCAGAGACAGAGTCATTAAGACACTGCCCTCTCACCATGTTATTTTAGGGCAATCATTCTTGGAAGCCATCTAACACTATGAAGCAACCAAGTAATCGTGTGAAAAGACCATAAGAATGTGCTCCAGCCCACAGTCCCACTTGACTCTCCCACAGGTAAAGGCAGGGAACAGGACTTCAATGACGGCAGCCCCCCGCTGTCAAGCTACCGCAGCTGATGCAGGAACTGAGATGAGCTGCCATTGCCAAGCCTGCCCAAACTGCAGATTCAGGAGGAAATAAATGATGCTGTTGTTTAAAGTTTTGCAGTTGTTTTCAGTACAACAAAAGATAACCAGAACACTTGTTGTAGCCAAGGGGGGAAAAAAAAATAAGGTGCAGCTTCCACGTGTAAGACACTGTTTGGAGTAGTAGGACACTGAAGCACCCTTCCTTACCCTGGTGTGTCGACTGAGACCAGGAACGTGCTCCCGGGGTACCTTCCTTCACCCTGAATCCCTGAATGGTGGCCAGGAGGGAGTCCCTCTGCCACCTCACCCTCCTGTGCATTTGAGCAAATTAACATTTGATGTATTAGACCACTAAGATTTTAGAGACTTTTGTCTCCAGGGCATGCTCTAAAATATTTTCTTACTGAGGTAACAGAAATACTAAAGGATGAAAATTAATATGCAATATGAGGAACAAAGAATGATGGTTCTTGAAAAAGTTTAAAAAATGTAAGGATGCTGTTATGGATTAAAATCAAAGATGGAGCATATCTGTAACCTCAAAATGAAAATAGTCTTATCAACCGCATGCCATTAAACTTGAGAATTTGGATGAAATGCAAAAATTCCTAGAAAAATATCTTAATAAACTTGACTTAACAAATAAAATTATTTATATTTATATCAAAATATTAAATAGTCCTATTACTACCACAGATTTTGAAACAGAAGTTTTATAATCTCCCTTCAAAGAAAGAAACAAGCTCTTGTGATTTTTCTAGGCATTTACATCAACTCCAACACAGTAAAAACTTTTTTAGAAAAATCAAAAAAAGAAGACAGACTGCCTGACTTATTTTTATAAGACTAGCAATACTTTAATTTTAAAAAGAAACAGTAGTATCAAAAAGGAATATTCCAAACTCATCTCACCAGTGAATACATTTGCAAAAATCTTAAAATGCTAGCACATTACCTCCAACCTTGCATGGGATATCATGAAAATGGAGCTTGTCTCAGGAATACAAAAATTGTTTCCTATTAGACAATTGATAAGTATTATTCCATACTTTGACAGATTCAAAAATACCCAAAAAAGCTCATGGTCATCTCAGTTTGATTAAATTCAATACCCAATCACTTTTAAACATTTTTGTAGGTTAGAATAATAGGGTATCTCAGAGGATATTTACAGAAACCTACAATCAAAATCATCCTATGTCCAGCTGGGGATTTAGCTCAGTGGTTCTGTCGCCTGCCTCACAAGTGCAAGGTCCCAAGTTTGATCCCCAGTACCAAAAAGAAAAAAAAAATCATCCTAAGTGATCAACTGAGTGAATTCCTCTAATACGTAGGGAAAAGACCCATAAACACCAATTCAGTAGAGTCCCCAGCTAGCATATACTAAAAGAAAATGAAATTAAGAGTCTTTATATTGGAAAACAGGAAATAAAGCTCTGATTATTTGTCAATAATATGACTGTCTACAGAGGACACTGAATCTGTAGTCCATTTATTCAGAATAAATAAGATACAATAGCAAGGTGTTTGGATATAAGAGCAACATCCAAAATTCAGTTGTATTAGTTTACATTAGTAACAAAATAATAGAAATCATATTTTGAAGAAAACCACTTACAGTAAGCAGCAAGCTACAAAACATTTGTAGATTGAGGAGCAAGAATGGCTTGTAGAAAATTGTAAAATGAATGAAATGACTGATGGCTGTATTAAGATAGAAAAACTTAATGTCATAAATTATCAATTGTCAGCAATGATTCAAATTCAATATAAACTAAAAGAAACAATCCCAAGAAAATTTTCAGAAGGGGACTAAGTTAATTGTGAAATTTATATAGAAGAAAGAAAGGTTAAGAATAACCAAGATAATTTTGAAGGAGTTGAATTAAAATATTATTTGCACCACCCAATATACTTAATATAAACCTGTAGTAGTATCTAAGGTTAAAAATAAAAGCAAAGCAAAACAAAACAAAAATACCTTAACCAAGGGAGCAGAACAGCACTCATATGTGGAATTTTTACATGTGATGAATGTGAACAAAGAGAAACTGAAATGTATCAGTCATAGCTGAATCTCTACAGAAAAAAAGTTTAAATAGATCTCAGTCGCTGCTTCACACCACACATATAGAGATGCGCCACCTCCAACGAGGTTACATCCTAATAACTTCATGCTAAATTGAAAATATCACCAGCTGAAAATGCATTTAGTGCAGCTAGCTTCCTGAGCTCTGTAGCTCAGCCACAATACAGGGTGTGTAGAGTATGGGCTGTTTTCCTCATGAGCATGGGGCTGATTGGGAGCCCAGGTCCACTGCCACTGTATCACAGGAGAAGGAATAACACCTTAAAAAGGGCCAGGGGTGTGGCTGAATGCAAAGCCCTGGGGGTCAATCTGCACCACTGGAAAATAAAGAGGAGGATTGTACCTCATACCATTAGTCTAGGAAAAGATCCCAACTCAATATTCAGAGAAATATTTCTATTGAATGGGCCTCATTTTCACACCATCCTTAAGTCAAAATATCCAAAGTGGAACCATCGTGAACTGTGTGTGTATCATTTGTGTATATGTATGTGTGTGTGTGATAAATCAAACAAAAAGAAAATCAAAATAGTGATAAAAATCCATTTTATTATGAAGTTTACTCATGAAGAGAGATGGGGAAAGGAATAGGCATATAGGTAGAAATATATCACTAGAGATATTCTAGTTCAAATTGAATTCACAGGGGTTTACTTTAATATAAATAAATAAGTCAGCCAGACACAGATCAAAGAAAATTGTGCCCAAGAATCAAAGACTAATCAATTTAATCGAAGATTAATCTTACACTGTGCACCTAAAGTTCAGTTCTAAAGAACATCAATGCTATGTGTTTGAATTCGTTTCAAGTGGGCAACAGGGAACAAATAAGGCATTAGGGTCATCATATGTATGACGTGTATTATCATTTCTTCCTTTGACTTGCATTTACTTGGTTCCTCTGGTAAATTTTTTTTTTGGTACCAGGGATCGAACTCGGGTCCTTGCGCTTGCGAAGCAAGTGTTGAAACCACTGACCTAAATCCCTGGCCCCCCCTTTAGTAAATTTTTTAACATTAGTAGCTTTTATTGGCTCTAGTAATGGACTAGTCTAAAATTTTATTTTCTTTACAATGTGTACAAACAACTAGTCGGTTGAAATTTAAATACTTGGTCCTTCATTCTTTATATAATTCAAAATAATACAAGACATGAATATACACAATAATTACATCTTGGAGTAAGCATACAGTGCCCTGGCTCTAGCTTGTCTGTGTGCAATAACTCAACATCATTGCATCTGAAGGACTCTGATGGAAATGGATAGAATTCTTCCAAGACCCTGTAGTCAGTTTCCCCAGTGCTAATCTTCCCTCTTCTCCACCAGGAACCTTCCAAGGGGCAATGGACAACTTGATTTACTATCAGGATTGATTCTCTTGGACAATAGTGACCATCTTGAGAAATCTTTGGAATTCCACTTTTCTACAAAGGGACTACTGTACTTTATGTTCGCAGGCTTCAACTGCAATAAGTTATACATTCAGTACATTTTGATGGCACTAAGAATTTTTTTAAAATTCTCATTTCAAGCACCAATTTCCTCAAAAGCAACTTGATGGAACCCTTATATATTCCCAGTGGCCAGGAATTGTGTTCTCATTCATTCCTTCCTCTCTCCCTCTCCCTTCTCCCTTCTCCTCCTCCTCTCCAGTTGTTCTACAACTCTGGGTAGAGGCAGAGACCTGGCTGCCACCGAGGCTCGTGATGGTTTTTCGGGGGTTAAAGTTCTTACTGTGCCCACCACTCTCTCACCCAAGTCTGGTGTCTGGAAACAGAGGTGTAAGATCGGGTGAAAAAAAAAAAGGGAACAAAAGGAATTATTTATAACATTGCCCAAAATGGCCAGACGAAGGAAGGCATTCTCCAAGGCTCTTCTCTTTTCCTTCTTTGAGCTTTTTCTGTACCCTAACACAAAGAGGGCACTAACCTAGCACATGCTTCATTTTTTCAAGTGGACTGAACACACAAGGTGACTCAGTAATCCTTTTCTCTCCTTCCAAATACACCTGGTCCTCGCAAACCTGACTCTCCAGGTGTGGTTTCATAGCACAAAGCCATACGGTAAATATCACCTTGTTATTTTTGGTAGTTTTATACAAAATCATCCAAACCCAACAAAATTGAAAAATATGGAAGAAAATACAAGTGCCAATCTGGCAAGAAGTTTCGTGCTGGAGAATGTTACGCTGGAATCAAAATGCAACTTTTAATTAAACCTCTATTATTTTCCCTGTCAGTATCATTTTTAATAATTCAAAGCTTTATGCATAACATATCACATAAATAGAAATGTATCCCCTGGTTTTTCAGGCAGAATCAAAAATTCTAGTGCTCATTTTGCATTCTGTCTAAAACACATCTACTACAAGGGACATCGACAAGGATATCCCTCTATGGTATTATTTCAATAGCAGGGATTTATTTGTCTTGAGTGCAGTTTATATCTGATAGTGTACTAAATGCTAATGGAATCCAACAAAGCTCTGTGAGATTTTTTTATTTATTTTATTTCATGGAAGAAACGGCACCAAAAATAGGTAACAATCAGGAGCAGACAGTGGCAACATTGAAGCCCAGTTCCAGTCTGTCAACCATGTTTGGGCTCTTTACCAGTAGGGCAGAGGATGAAAATGATGCTGCTAAGGAAAATGTAGCTACGTGGTGCAGTAAGCATGTATCAATTAAGCACCTGCTGTATCGTTACTGTATGTTCAAGTGAGGAATGGTAAGTCTCTTCCTGGATACACTAACAATTAGTCAGAGACAAAGCGAATCCACAGAATTATCCTGAACTTCAGGTCTAGATAGTAATGCAGAGGTTAGATTACTCTGCATAGCTCGTGAGTTTTTCAGTCGTCAGAGGCAGAAACCAGTCCCGCTAAGATTGTTCAACACAGGCTGACCTGTCAAGTTCAAGGAGGTGAGCTTGAATCTGAATGTACAGAGAGGAGCAGAGGACTGGGCCATGGCGACCAGCTAGTGTCCCCACTTCAGAGATGAAAACAATAGTTAAAGGGGTCGCACTACTGTGTCTGAGGTTAGTGCCAGCCAAGACGGTGCTAATCATAGCACCTTCCAGCAGGTGCTTAGGAAATGTTCAGGAATGGATCAAGTTCAACAGCCTGTACCAAAACCAATGCCAAGTTATACAACAGACCAATGCACCCATGGATTATCCCCAGACATCTACTGTAGACTGTCCTCTTACATAATCACTGGTCAAATACAGCATATCAATGTGATTACCACAACCATCAAACATGTTTATCAGAGTGATACATCAGCTCTGACTGTCACTATATTTTCAATACAATATATGATTCTGAAATATCATTAAGAATTACATCTCCATAGGAACAACCACCACATTCCTTACTGCTTACGCCAAGGACTTCTCAGAAAATCAAAGCAAAGCCACAGGTAGATATTCTGCTTCACTGGGAAGAAGTTGGGAATATTTTGCACACTGGAAACAAATGATCCCACCAATTCCATGTGGTGATGGTGAGGAATCCTGTCTACCCAAATTCCTTTGTCATTGAAGAGGGAGTGATAACGTGTAACTTCTCGACTCAGAATGAAGACTAAGATGTTCCTATTGGTAGAAATTTCAACCAGATTGGCAATGTTCTCCAGAAAAGTCACACAAGACGACTCAAATACCCAGTGACCTGTCCCCTGCACTACAGCTGCCAAGACCCCAGAGAAATGAATTTACCTCTCTGGGTCTCAGTTTCCTCATCGGTAGAAGTCCCCACCCCCCAGCTCTATGCCAATGTGGCTATGGCATGTCCATGGTAACAATGGAACCCAACTCCAGAAAATCTGATGAAAGCTAACAATGCTGGGCTTATTCAGTGTCAAGCACTGTTCTAAGGGCTACTAATTTGGATCATCATATTACGAGGCAGGTATCCTTCTACTTTACAAGCCAGGCAACTAGAACGAAGATTGAAGGGTCTGCCTAACATCACAGAAACCAAGGTGGAAAGGGGCAAAGCCAAAACTCCTATGCAAAACTCCTATACTCCCACACTCCACCACCTTTTTAACACAGGGAGGGCACACTGTCGTGTATACATTTGGTCACACATTTTAACATCCAAAGGATGCTCCCAAATTCTTTCTTGCTAGTGCTCTAAATTGCAACCCCTTTCCTGAAGACAATTACAGTCTTTCTTGGCCTTTGTTTATACCACAGGTAAACCCTAACTAAAATGACTTATTGAATTACTGGTTGCAAATTACAAACACCTGCAGAGGAAGATATTCCTGCATGTATAGAAATGCACAAAAAGATGTATCTTCCGCCAACTTTGCTCCAGTAACTAGGAAGATGCTTTGTTCCACCACCACGTTGTGGGGGACTAGAGAAAGAACACAGAATTCCCTGCTGTTTAGAGGTGTCTATGCGCCTTGCCAGCCTTCCACCCTCCCTCTGAAAACTAAGAGCAGGGTGATTTCTTCTGCCCACTGGAGGCACTGGAAGATTGGCCTAATAAAGCCAGCTTCTCTCTACAAATGATTGGGTCTTTTTTTTTTTAAGAAGAATACTATTGTTTATCAACTCATAAATGAAAGAAACAGTCTGATTAATTGCTCTTAGAAAAAATACTAGAAAATTGATTCGTCACGAAAAGTTCTTGCAGTCATTGTTATGTGGCATACCATATCACCCTAGAAAAGGGTGGGTCAGTTATATATATATTACCTAGTTATATAATAAAGTACCCTTCTTATTTCAGGATCTTGCTAAAAACAAAACAGACATATTTATGGAAGTATTTGACTACCTGAATTTTATAGGAATATGATTTTTCCATTCAAATTGAAGTATTGACTAATATTTCTAATCGTAAATTTTAGCCAAAACAAATCTGGCTGGAGCCAGCTGGTATTTTGACAAAATTTTTAAAAATCTATCAACCTTTCCTAAAAATAACAAGAAAATTTTGAGACTGACTCTGGACATAATAAATAAGAGGATTTCATTCTAAAAAGGGGTTTTCACACATTCAATAAGGAGAACCAGCTAGAAAGCAAAGTTGCATGATCAGGTATCCAACTTAGTCTGGTCTCGTTAGCTTTGAGTTTTGGGGTCTGGGTCAAACTTACTTAGCTCATCCCATGTAGGCTGTGCTGTGCTTGGCACTTGTAGCTACCCCACAAAATAATGTTGGAAGAGTATAACTCTCATTAGACATTTCCATGATACACTATGGAAAAGAATTTTTCTTCGAGGCGCGGATCGAACTCAGGACCTTGCGCTTTCAAGGCAGGCATGGCACCACTGAGCTAAATCCCCAGCCCAAGAATTTCATATTATTAAGCAGGATATGAAAATCAAAGAGATACCATCATGTGTTCTACTTACTTTGTTTCATGTCTTCAGATAATTCTTAACAAGTATGTGATTAAACCTATTTGATAGATTTTTGTGCAGAAAATAATCAATTGACCCAAAACCGAAAGTGTCAATTCTTCATTTGTTTTTACAGAATAATAAAAAAATACCTCATGAATCACTGTATCTTCGTGGTTAATACTATAGAATCATAGATTGACTAGAGACTGAAATTAAATCATTTTTTGAACAATGTCAAATAGGGAAGTAATAAATCTAAACAAAGCTTGCTTTTTTCCCTTTTCAATATTTATTTCAAATCACCTCACACAAAGGCAATTACACACAGTAAAAAAATCATCTGTGTCCTTGGATTATGGAAGGGTCGTTTTGTAATCCAAATGCTTCTGATGTCCAGGGATGTGTGTGAAGAAACCGCCAGACTTTTTCTTGTACAAGAACTGATGAAAGTCTAATGAAAATCAAACTAGGCAGGTTCAAGGGAAAGAAGGACTCTGTCCAAGATTTCAGACAGCAAAAACAGAAGTGCTGTGCTACTGAAGGTCCCCAGAAAAGTGCTCCAGGGTGCAGAGCTGGCAGGGCTCGCCTGGCCTGGAGCAAGTCCACCCCCAGGGGGCCTCACAGAACCAGGCTGGGCTCAGCCTGGAGAGGGACTTGGTCCTCAAGGGCAAACACTGTTCTAACTTAGAGCTAGCTACCTTCCCTCCTCCCCAAACCATCTTTGATGATCTGGATGGAGACGCCGGCTGCAATACTACTAAAAACAAGACAGAAATGAGCTGTTGGGAGCTCAGAATCACGAGTCCCTCCTATGGTGCGGTTTGGCAAGTCAGTGCCTGTCTCTCCCAGGGGTTTCCCGCTTCCGGCAGCCCTGAGGGTGCCCTCTCCCCACGCACAATCACCCTGGCCGGAACATTTCTGCAGAGCTCACCACTGCTGAGGGTTCACATAGCAGGGATGAAACCAAGAATGGGATCCCTTTCAGGGTCCGTGGACCTCACAGCCATGGTAGGGGAAATGCCCACTTTTCCCTCGCAGTGATTCAGCTGAATGCAAGGAAAATGTGGAAATGATTGACACACGGAGGAGCAGCACAGCCAACTGGATAAAGTTCTGAAAGGTTCCTACACCAGCACATGCACTAAGTGGAACGGGGCATAAGGGAATTGTGTAAAGAAACACAAACACGAGGAGGAAAGATGATTCAGAGAAGGGTACTTTAAACCGACATGGCTAAATCTCTCCCTGAGTCATTCGAGAACATCTACATCAATGAAGTTTAAGAAATTAGAACGCTCTATCATAGAAAAGAGAGTAGTGTGCACCACGAACATGAACTTCACACTTGTCTAACTATATTAATGGCGCTATAAATAGGCCATCACCTGCTCCTCCTTCCCATTTACAGAACAAGCCAGGATGGTTTGAATTACAGGTTCAGGAGAATCACAAGCAGAAATCTCCTGGCAGAACAGATTTCCAGAGGAAAGCTCTGACATGTTTTCTTCCCTGCAAGCAGAGGAGGAACAAAAAGATCCCTTGCCAAGGAGGCTGGGAGGAAATCTTTCCCCAAGTCCCTTTCAGTACTGAAAGCAAAACAGAGATAAAGGTGCCCTTCCAGGGACCTGTAAGGCTGGCTCCAGGGGACCGGTAAGGACTTCCTACCACTTCAGTCAGTGGGGACCGTAAGGGCAGAAAGCCCTCTCTGCTCTGCCTGCTACAGTGTGAGGGCCACTCAGGGACAGCACAGCCTGCCACAGTGCTTTTCTCTTCCTGCCTCGTGGAATTCAATCAGAAGACAGCACCCACTGAATAGTGTAGGGGGAAAAGAAAACATTTTTTTAAAAAAAGATGGTACAATTTTCCCATGCATAATATGGAGCACCATCTGGTTCAGGATATCCAAACCAAATTGTCAAATACCAAAGACAGCTATTCTGGGCACTTGGTAAAATTTGGCAGGATCCATTTCTTTGCTTTTGGAGGCAAATAGATAGATACAGGCTCAAATTTACCTGCCAAGCTCAATATGTATAATACATATGTGTACATCTTTCGGTGGAGACGTTTCCAGATCAACCACTGACCAAAAACACCCGCGCCGGATAATCGAGGGCTGCCACACAATCCCCTCATCCACATCCTGAGCGGCGGCGCAAAAGTTTGAGGCACACAAGTGAAATCAGTGACAGGAAGTTACCGCCATCTACAGATTTCCTCAATGCTCAAAGCGGCGAGCCAAGGGTTTCTGCTTGAAAAATAGACACCGGCAAAACGGACACGAGCGGCTGCGGCGCCTTAGGCTCCCAGCGCCGAACGCGCTTCCGTGAGCTATGCGAAGCCGGCCGGGAGTCGGAACAGGCACCGTGCGACTCAGCCCATCACTTTCTGCGCACCGGCCGGGCTCCGCGCAGTCTGGAGGCAAAGACGCGCGGTGCCTGCCACCGTTCTCATTTTCCTGGCCATTAACCACTTTCCCCGGGCAGGCTCTGCACAGAGTTAGAGAAGCCCGGGACCAAACTCCAGCTCCGGGCTGAGGCAGAGGCCGGGGACCGGGGGGCGCGGGCTGAGCGGTTCCGACCCGGTCCACCTGGTGCACAGCCGGCAACTTTGTCTCGCTCGGGCCGAGCCCTGGGAGGGAACTTTCCCGGCCTTGCCGTCCCTGTCCCCGTCCCCGTCCCCGTGCCGGCCGCGGGGTCGTGGGTCGCGGTCCCGGCCGCCACTCACCAGCCCGAGCGCGAAGAACACGGCGAGCAGGGCGAGGCAGGCGCCCATGACGATGAGCAGCAGGAAGACGATGAGCGGGTGCTGCTGGCTCATGCGGTAGTAGGACTCGTACAGCCAGTCCCGGGAGCGCCGCGGCCCGGCCCCGCCGCCCGCCGCCTCGGCGCGGTCCCGCAGGTAGCGGCGTCGCCGCATCGCCTCGGGCCACATCGGCGGCACGGCCCGCGCTC